>OY811983.1:4886886-4913082 GCA_963681505.1 Eunapius fragilis | reverse complement strand
GGGAAAGAGACTGGTAAATACATGTGATTGGTTGGTTTGGTGTTTAAAGAGGTGGACTTTGTAACAGCTGACCTACATGCTGATTTGATTGGCTGTTTACTGTGTACCACTACAACCTCAAAAACTTTATACTGATGTGTAAAGAACCCTTCATATAAACTAGAAGTGGTGTGTGTGCACATGAATAGGTGTATGTTTATTAACATGTGTGCATGTTTTCATATGCATAGAAGTTATGTGTGTGACTCCAATGTGTACTCATTTTCATACAGTTTGCTTGGTTTGATGTTTAAGTTCCATTATTACACACATGTCACACACACCCATTGGTTAATATATTTAGATGTATTGCTTATTTCTTGTTCACAATAAATATGTCCCACAAGATCTCAATATACCAATACATGCACACCCATACACCACCATACACACACATGCACACACATATACACACCCTACATGCACACACACATGCTCACACACATGCACACCCCTACACCATATGCACACGCACACATGCACATACACAAGCACCCCATAGAGGGATGATATGGACTTGGATTTGGGGGAGTTGTGTGTGAAGGGCTGTGCTTAATACCACCTTGCACATTCCTATGGTACTACCTAAACTGTTAGCACAACACTCCATTTGGTTTGCACAGGGGGAGAGGCGACATGTTGGCTTAATGCATGGATGTATGTATGAGTCAGCAGTCAGCATAGGTGTGAATATTCGTTCTAAATAATGCACTACTGAGTACTTGGAGTCCTACAGGGCCACTTGCATGAGACATGGGAACCAGGGACCACTCCATGGAGGCCTGGGCACTAGGATAACTCCAGGGGACTGAGGGATCTCTAGCTCCAATTGGTCATCACCCTCTTTATGTAGCCACAGGTGCCGAACACATGGACGTATATAGATACCATTAGTCAGCAACTTCAAGGCTATTTACAGTTTGATTGGCACTCTATATGGAGCTATAAGGATACTTATATGGCATCCAAAGGGTTAACTACTAAACAACAGTAATGTGACCCTTTTTTGACCCCTCCCATCTTCCCATGTAGGGTTACCATACAATAAAACATATGTCATGTCATATTCATTAACATGTGAACTCATACATGGGCATTGCTTGCTTAGGTCCTAAACCATATTATAGTTTAGTACCTAAACTATGGTTTAGGACCTAAACACTTGTCATGTTCGACGTACTACTACAATTTTCATAATCTGAACTCAGAAATTTCCAGATGTTGTTGAGACAGTGTTATCAAGGAATTATGCGCGATTTTTAAGAATACGTTGTGTTGTGAACTGGTAGAAGTATATAAGTTATCTTACGTGTAAGAAGGAAGGGGTCGGGGTGGGGGGAAGGGGGGGTATAATACAGCGTGTCTATTGGCTGGGAGGGGGGGGGGGCGGGCTATATTTGGCAATTTAAGTAGCACTCCCCTCCCCCTTTATATAAAATAGGTGAGGCGGGAGGAAAGCTCGGACCCTCTGAGATAGATGTGAGTTCAATTGCCCCCCACCCTGCCATTATTAGTTCAGCCATAGGTTTTATAAAAACTATGCATGCATGGACCAGAACAAAAGACAGTGAGACAAAAATGCATGTACCTGGATGCCACCATGGATTATATAATCTATGCTGAGACAGCAAAAGATTGGCTCTAAAGATTTATACTGCAAGGGCAGATACAGTGCTTTTGTTAACAGTCCAGCTAAGGGTAGGAAGGCTGGCCCCACAAACTTCTTTGAAAAAGTCAGCGGATTAAAATTCATCAGTATAGTTAGCATTTGTAGCTAGCAATTAATTGGGATAGTCAGTGCCCAATTAAGATACTTGGGCACTAGACTAAAAACCTATATGCATGGGGCCCATATCTCCACCAATCAATTCATACGGTCAATCTGATTTTAAATAAAGATTCTACTGCATGAATTGGGTTAGAACCATTAGATTAGTTATTGCGTCATTTGGCATAGCATTCCTGGCCATGGAGGGCCCACATAATGCCAGGGGCCCTAGACTATAGGCTGTAGCTTAGCCCCAGATTTTAGCCTAGTCAGTCCTATGGTTAATCTGGGTCTGGGGAGTTAGCCTGCAACATTTTTGATTTTTTACCCTTCACAGTCATGTCACATTACTAATCTGGACATTGTTCAGTCAAGGAATACTTTTGCATATGTTATTTTGTTTGGTGTAATTGTTTCTGTATACCTGTACCTGGTCTGTGTAAATGCTCATTTTAATGCATCTTTATGTCCTTATTGTTTTTCATCGTATTGGATGGAATGCAAATACTGCCTGGTGTGTCTGGAGTTGGATTAGCAAGTCAGGTTATTCATGGAGGATTCAGTTGTACATGAAAGCATACTCCATCATACTGTCTGCACTTGCAGCTAACTCCTGTACTGTGTGGAGGACTATGTGAGAGACATCAACATTTTCAAGTTGCATGGCCTTGATGTTTGCAAGGCCCACTTCACAAAACACACACTCGCCAATGGTAGATCATGACAAGAATATCTATTTATTTATTTTTTGGGGGGGGGTGGGGTAGTAACTGATGCATGATGAGGACTCAGTGAAGTCATTTCCAGCATGCATAGTAGTATATAAAACTCAAAGACCTGCCTTTGTTTTAATTGGAGAGAACATACAACCATATACCGTGATACTGAAAACAATATTTTTTCCAAGGTATCTCACTTACCTTTATAAAATAGTTGCAATAACTATCATGCTCATGTTCATATCAACACTAGACTCCCGTGTACTGTATGTCTTGATCCAGACCCAAATAAAGGGCCAATGCTTAGGTTGATCAGAGTGTTTTATAAGGGAGTTCCTGACTCCCCCCTGAATGAGATTTGCTCGTGAAAATTTGAGGGAGCCTAACGTCTATCTGTATAGCCAGGTATGAATATATTGGTAATAACAATGCACACACCACCAGCTTCATTACTAGCACTAAAACATCATGCATCTTAACATTGAACTTGTAACACAATATTTTTCACGCCAATTCCATTGTACAATTTAAGGCATATATGTGTACAATGAATGAAGTGCTTTTATATATCTTCCCATGAATGGTCATGTATAGTGTTTGTATGATAATCTTTTTTTATTAAATGTGGTTTGAACAATAACATTTTTTCTTTAAGTGTGTGTTTGTGTGTGTGTGTGTATGGGGGGGGGGGGGGGGTGTTGGGTGTTGTTCAACCCCCCCCCCCTCCCCCCCTTTGCCCCCCTCCCGGCTATAACTTTGTACAATGATGCTTTCATGATTTTCATACCAGCTGCACCATGTGATACTACATTTGTTGAGTTGTATTTTTAAAAAGCCCTTCAAAATAAGGAATCACATGCACAATGGCAAATGATTGTACCTCTTATTTTCTTGAGTGGGATATTACTTTTAAAGGGTTTGCGTGCTAACCAACAGGAGAAAAGCCATGTTTGATGTCCTTCAAACCCCAGACCACTTTCTGCTTCAACATGGGAATCCAGGCTAGTCTATTGGCAAGATTATAAAAGGAAATCCCTGACTCTAATGTGACATCTCCATGTACTTGCATGTTAAGGCGTGGTGACATAAAGGATCCAAACCATATTATACCGGGTAGTAACCCATTACAATAGAATGTTTACAGCACCAAGGACTCATGCAGAAGTTCAACATATAATTACATGGTGTACAAATAAAAACTGTGCCGAGCTGATATGAAATATTGCACATTGGAATTATAGGTGCCAACAATGGGGAATCTTCTCTTAATTATAAAATTTCTACTGTGTTTTTTAAAAATTTAATATATGTACCTGCAATTAACCAATCAGAATGTGGAAATTGTGTATAGCTGTTGTCTACTAATTAGAGTTATAACCTACTTATAAATCATTGTAGAACAGTGGTGAAGGTACAGATCCGAGAAAAGCACCTCACCAATAACTCTCCTCCGTGACCTTCAATTAATAATTGCTGTGACTCTACCTTTTAAATGGCACAGTACAGAAGTGCATTAACAATCATTCTCAATCCACAAGTGAATACTAGTGGATATACAACTTTACATTGCCCAACATCATAGTGCTTGAATGAATGCAGGCCGCGAAAACTGGGCATTGAGCGCATTCATTGATGATCTACGAGGCAGGCACATGTATGCAACAAAGGTATGCATGATATATCTCACCCATCCAAATAATGCATGGCAAAAATGGGATTTTAAGTACGTAGTGAGATGATAATCATGTGTAACCCATCAAATTAAAACTGGTTCATTAAAAAAGTGGGGTTAGAGTCAGAACTGACATGTGTTGTCTTTCACTAAATCATGTGTTTGTACTTTCTATTCAGTTTAGGACTCTGAGCTCTGAGGAAACGGAGAGTGATTATAGCATCCAACTGGGCACAACACTTTTGCAGTCAGGGTGAGGTTAGTAAAGTCAGTATTCATCCAAATCTCAAACCTAGCTACTTTGGAAAAGGGAGCAAGTACTGTCGGTTGCTCACATGCAAACTTTTGCCATAGCAGGCAAACAGAACAAAATTGATGACAGTAGATATGCCAGGAGCAGGAGTAAATTAAGGTTAACCAGCACACACACTCACATCCCACACCCACATACATTCACTGCATGAGTACATGTTCCATGGATCCACAAATCAAATTCAGTGACGCTGTTATGCTACATATATGATCATACTTGCACCATCTACATCCCATCACATTCTCACAAATTGTCACGTGCATACACAAGCATCATGCTTAACACATTATAATTAGCACCACACACACTTGGCATGTTCATCCCTCCACAATATAGTGCGTTCACATTCACTGAGGAGGATGCACATAGAGGATGTCGGCACCGCTTAGAAGGGAGAGCTGGTCCAGCAGAAGTCTGGCTGCATAACCTAGAAGGGATTGAGGAATTGAGTGCTGCCTCAAGCAATGTGAAGGATAGAGAAATGCCCTCCAGGCAGTATGAGATGACATGGAGATAGGAGATATGATCAATCCCATGGGCTCGATTCTCCCATCTTTGGTACAACTCATGTTCTTCACAATGTAATTATTTTAATAGTGAATACAGTTGTATCTGAACCTGCGTCAGCAGGTTCAATATAGGATTGATTGAGGAATGATGAAGTCATTAAAAATTTTAAATCGCGTCGGGAGGGACAACGGAGAAACGGATCACTTATCTCGTTGCAGCAATCGAACGACAACACCAAGATCTACGTTTTCATGCTAGTTTCATGTCATTAAACTATGCGCTTCCAGACAAACAAAGAACCTGCTTCTCGTGCCCATTCCCCCAAAAAATGTTCGTCGTCGTCGTCGTCTTCCTTAGGAAGGTATAACTCGAGCTACGAACGGTTTTAAAGAACGACAATAGTACCAATCTTTTCAGAATTTACCGGCACGTTATCCTAGCATGTCATTTGGACACATATCACATCTAGAAAGAAACTACAGCGAGAAATACCCTATTTTGTTGCAAGTTCTATGGCCATCTAGCAAGTTCTAGCAAGTTCTTAATTAAAAAAAAAGAAAAAAAAACTTATGAAACAAGTAAATAAAAACATTCTCTAACGAGAAAGTTGGTGGGCATATAGGATTGACAATGTTGGTGTAAAAAGCACGGAAACAAGTGTGACAGAAATGTTACTGGAAAATTGAAATAGGCCTATATTTAGCCCAGTCACATTTAGGCAGCGCACGCCTGAGAAAATGGGCTAAATATAGGCCTATTTCAATTTTCCAGTAACATTTCTGTCACACTTGTTTCCGTGCTTTTTACACCAACATTGTCAATCCTATATGCCCACCAACTTTCTCGTTAGAGAATGTTTTTGTTTACTTGTAGAATATATTAATTTAAAACATAAGCACTATAAATAACTAAAAGTCACAGCAAGTGTTTGGTGAGACACATCTGGCCAAAATTGCCCTGGCATTCTGCCTCATGAGGGTGAGGCTGAGGCGACTGTAGATGCTCGATATAACCTCATTCAGAGGTCGACAGAGTTGTTATGTTCAAAAATGCCACATGTACTCATAAGACATGACCACATACACTATGCTCCCATGTGTGTGTGTGTGTGTGTGTGTGTGTGTGTGTGTGTGTGTGTGTGCACGCCCATTAAACTATATATGCTGCTTAATTCACCCTTTACCTATGATGTTTAAAAAAATGACATACATCATACTGCAGAATTCCTATATGGAACCTACTCCCATAGGTTCCAATACTGCAGAGGGCAGGAACCTAGCTCAATATGAGCGTGCATATACTGCACTATCAGCTGTGCACTATGCCAAACAGAGAGGTTCTATTTAACGCTGTACTACAACCACCTAGTAATACAATATTAGCTAAATGCCTCCCTAGAGTAAATTCCCAGCGGGTAGACGGTTGGGTAATCGTATTGTTTTTAGATCAATTAATTTCTTTACCAATTAGTCCCATTACCTGCTGCACAGTGATCTAGACAGGAGAAACCTTAGCAAAAGGCATAAAACGGATTATCATGTTAGTGTCGCATACAATGGCAGGGTGCAGCATGTACAAAGAGGGAACAGGCATGAAGGTGTGGTCTACCCCATGGGCACATCCCATCACATGTTCTCTGCAGGGGAGGAGCATATGGGAGTGGTCAGGAATGCCAAGTTAATGAGACCAAGTTCTGCATCCAGTGATCAAAATGGTGTTTGTGTGAGGGTGCAAGGGTCAGTGTTAGGTCTCCGTGTGTATTGTGAAGAGATATTGAAATCTTATTGTATGTATTTTGTGATTGCAATATAGTGAGGAAGGAGGAGGAGGAGGAGGAGGAGGAGGAGGAGGAGGAGGAGGAGGAGGAGGAGGAGGAGGAGATAAAGGAGGAATTGTATCAGGGACCTAGGGAGGAGGGGTAAGAAGATTGGAGGGTGATGTCTCAGTGATGAGGGTGATGTAATAGTGAGGTGATGTCACAATTTGGAGGACCTTGGGTGTTAAACATTAGAATGTTGTTTTCTGCTCAGCAGACCCAGACACATGGACATGCAACCAGGAGGGCAAGCAGTAGGAGTGTGGGGGTATACATGTAGAGAACTTGCAACTATGAGATGAATCAGATTAAACTTAGGTACATACACGTGCATATTCAAACTTTCAATCACTCATGCACAAATACATGACACAAACTCTCAGTTACACATGCAAACAAATAAATGAGCACTTAAAACATCAACTGCTTGATTCAGTCTCCATTAATTGATCCTTCCTATAGTTTTGGTGTGTTTTGCCTTGAGATGCAGCTAAACAACTGTAACAGTTCCAAGCAATAAAAATGTGGTCCTTTTCCACCTCGCTAGGGGGTATTATAGGCTTAGTCTTGGTCCGAAAAGTATTAGAGTTCTTACTGAGGCACAGCCTCCCTCCCTTGACCCGCCATAGAATTACATGAAGGTAAGTGGATAATGAACTAGCCTCCTAGCCGTTGAGTCCGGCTGGTATGCTACTGTGCAGAAATTTGAATATAAGGGCAGACCCAACCACACCACACCACTTAGTATTCTTTCAGGTGAGGTCAATTAAAGTAGCCATACTTCTTCCAATCCTGAAGAATTTTATAATCGATAAGGCTAAAGGCCTTATAAGGAGCCGCTTTCGTTTTGATAACTTGTTTAATTATTCGTACTGAATAATAAAATAAGGCCTTATAAGGAGCCGCTTTCGTTTTGATAACTTGTTTAATTATTCGTACTGAATAATAAAAAGGGGGGGCGGCTTGCTTATGAGTAACCACTACATCGGTCGCCTGAAATTCCATCACAAGTTGCCTCTCGAAAAGAACTGCAGTTTACACCTCAAGCCACTGCCGTAACAACATGGATGAGCATCAAATAGAATAAAAAATAGAATAGACGTACCATTATTAGTAATCATTTGGTATTAATGGCCAGATAAGGCCTACTGGTAGCGATACCTTGTTCATAGAATGATGTAGGGCTGTCTTTTTTTCTGCACCTAGCTGTATAGGGCCATGTCAACCAGCCCGACCACCATCTAATAATGTTTTTCTCAGCACATCGATTATTACATATTCGATACACGTACGATTTCTGGGCACGAGATCGCTGCGCTGCGTCATCTGTCGTTGCGCTGCGCGTGACCGACTTTTGGCACTAATCACACCCCATACATTTGTGCCAAAATTACACGCAAAATCTGTTATCGAAACCCGCAACACCGCAAGCCATTGTGCAGCGCGTTTCTATGCAGCGCGTGCTGTGCGAAGCTGTTTGATCTTACCGTATATCTTATAATACACTTGGTAATACTATATCTGGCTCAGTACCATACCGTTCTTTTCTCTGCCTGGAGTTACTTTTCCTGGTAAACCGATTCTTACATACCTAGCTTGGTAGCCTGCGTCGAATCAATCGTGCTCTAATAAGCGCGCCCCTTTTTCTGGAGACTACATAGCTAGTTTGGTGAATTCCGAATAATCATGTATTTAAAATGCTCTAGACCTTTGAATTTTCTTGCGAAAGATATGGCAGGTTTGAACTCCAAGGGGTATCGGACGTTGTAACACTGGCACGAATTAAGCTAATGCAAGAGCCCATAATCGATTTTACCAGAGAGAAATGATGAGTATGAAGTGTTGCAAATAGAAAGTCAATAGCATTTACCGTTCTGGAGATGTAGCGATTTCAAAGCGAATCATTTTTATAACTTTTTGTATATAGCGAAGGCTCACCTTTGCGGAAACTGACCCATCTCATTACAATGCATTACCATTATTTCATTTTGAAATGTCATAACCTTTTTTTATTAACCTTTTCAGCTGGCACAGTGGCGGATTGCAGCCTTCAAGATATATTGATCTTTTTCATTGCCTCGGATTGTATCGACGATACAGACTCTGCAAACTTAGAATCTTTTGTCGACTTCATCCACTTGTAATCCAACCCTGCGACTGCCTAGAAGGACACAACGAGTACGACACATTTAAAGCATTATTCCACCTTGCATTAAAGGGAAATGGGGGGGGGGGGGGGGGGGGGGGGGGGGGTGGGGTGGTCACACGATAATTAAGGTATTTAATTGGCTTTGGTCGCGGGAGAGAGTGGTCACATGCATGAAGACGAAATTTTACACTATTTGGGACACTTTAATTCTATGTTGAGGATTTGTAATAAATTAACTGCATTGTTATGTTTTGCTGATTTGAACTTTTGAGGGATGTGGGCGGCCATACATGAGTGTTCTACATGTATTGCCTATATTTCCTAAGCACAAGTCCTAACCTTATCTATATAAAATACAACCTATGCAACTTTGCAACAGATACAATGTCATCGTTGATTCACAATAAGCATATTTTGGCCTTGTGGACTTGAGAGTTCAGTTGAAGCAGGAAACAAATGTAGTATATTTTACTTGCAAAGGTAGCTGCATGTATTGTAAAGATTAAGGTTGTTTTTTTTTGTATAAGTTCAATATCAATATTAATAAAGTTATGCATATGCCTTTGTAGTGCACTGACTGCCAGTATGTTTTCTGTCAGTACTAAATTTAGTATGTTGAATAAGGCGTGTTACCTTGCCCGTATGTGGGACAAAAGTGCTTCATGTATCACCTTCAATATCAAGGTGTGCAATAAATAGAAATGGGAATGTTGTTTAAAGCAACTAAACTGGGCAGCTATAAAGGGGACATCAGTTATAGTTGATAAGTGGTCAAGAAATGGATAGTCTTTATTCGTCACCGTGGTGCAGTTATATTAACCTGGTAAGCCCTACGAATCAATTCTGTGCCTTGTACAAACTATACTTGCACGTATTTCTTTTTTTTTTTAAAGGTATATGTAGTGACAGTACAGTCACTTGAACTAAAAAGCCTGCCAACTGAAGTTCGAATTGCACCAAATAAATTATTGCATTGAACGATAAAAAGTCACGGGTCGAAATACGGGAACATTTGCAAGTTCCTTTAAAATTAATAGCGTGTAGTGAGAAGCATATGCACACAACTATACAGAACACAACCTGTTCCAAACAGTGCAAGCGCTTATATAAAGAAGCCATGCAATGTCTAGATTATATAATGTCAAGCCTAATGTTGTTGTACTCTGATCATTGTTTCAACCTCTTTAATTGGTTCCGATTTCCAGGTCATCAGAAAATTCTTCCCCTGTCATCATATGTACATAAACCAAAAACAATAACATATTGTGGAATGAAATCACTTAACTCACCATCCCTGGCTTCAGCAATCCTGTCATCCAAGATCATCTTCAGTGTCTGCTGATCTGTCATGTGCCAGAACCACACACCACTTTTATGGTCAAAATGTTTGTGTTGAAGTGCACGTGACATGTTGTGTTTTTGCAGATTCACATCAATTCACTCCTAATTTGGTTTGTAGAGGGATCCTGTACCTATTCTGTTTGTTATTTTTTTTCTTTATCCGTTACGGGGATACAACTGTGCAAAGTAATTGCATATTTCCAGGTCGTTTCGCGCCATTTACGCTGGCATGGTCTTTTAGAAATGCAATTACTTCCTGTTAAATAACTATGTCTCCGCCCATCTAAACACTATACAACAAGTACGGCGTCTTCGCTTCTTGCAAACGTCTGGTTCTGTTCCTCTTCTTGGCTTATTCAACATAGCGAGCAGAAGCTAAAGATTCGTAGTACGTGGATTCAGCTGCCATCAGCCTGCGCAACAAGGTACGTACTCTGTAGGCCTACTAGTACGCGCATGCACGTACAAATCGAGCGTGTTGGCTCGGTCAAACCAGAGATTATCTCTGGTCAAACTGCTTGAGTTCCAGTTCATTTATGCGTGCACAACGCTGCAGAGCATGAAAGTGCACGGTGTCTAGGGCTAGCTTAATCTGAAACGCAACCTTTCCTTTTTGACTTCTGCACACGCACAGATCATGCACCCCCTTGTAGCTACATGTATTTACCAACATGTAGTACTCTCATTGGCCTATTAAAACCTCTTTCTTGTCTTCATTGGTGAACCAATTATATTTGGTTCTACAAAATAATATCCATACAAAATAAAATCCATAAGTCACACACACACACACACACACACACACACACACACACACACACACACACACACACACACACACACACACACACACACACACACACACACACATGCACACACTCACATTCATACGCAACCTCAGATCAGAGCAATTGGTGTCATTTAATTCTGTCAGAATGCTCCCACATGCTTAGTTTGCAATTGGTGCGTGCTTGGCATAGTTGATTGTTTGCCAAAAGGGGTCAGGCGACAGTGGGTGTGCTGTCCCCCTACCCTGAGTGTGACTGGAACCAAGGTGACCATTTGGTCAGCCCACACCTTGACGTTGGTCAAGGTAAGGTGGTTAGGTCAGGGTAGAAGCCAAAAGGGTGCTACCTGCCATTGATTTATAAACAATAACACCAGTAGCAATACATGTATAAGCAACGCAGTTGGCATTTAGCTGGAGTGCATCCTTTATATATACTTGTGTGATCTGGAACCATACCAGGTGTCAATATTTTGGGGAGATGGGGTATAACCGAAAATGAGGGAATTAGTTAAATGGAGGTGAGGCTTTCCCAGACTTTTAGGCTCAGGGTAGAATGAAAGTGAGGTTTTCCCAGGGGATACTCCAGGCTAGAATTTAGCTGGGAATTTAGTGTTGCCTTGTGCACTTACACACACACACATGCACACACACACACACATGCGCACGCACACACATACACACACACACATACACACACACACGTGTTCACACCACCATGGCCAGTCAGTCATTCACACATCAACTTCAATGCTTTGCTATTGCAATTTATTTTATTTTCTAATTGTCGACCTACATACAAACATTAAACTGCCTTTAGCTGTCATCCTATTCATCACATGCACACACCCACACACTCACATACCTACTCTCACACACCAGAAATAATACATACGCACACACAACACACTTGCATGGTGTGTGTATGTGTGTGCATGATAAAAGTGCACAAGATAATTTAGAAAAAGTAAAGGCTCCAATAGAAATACAAATGTAAATGCAAATGAGAAACAGGATTACTGAGGCAGTTTTATGTTTGTATGTGGGTGGACAATTAGGAAATAAAATTACAACAGCAAAGCGCGGACGTTGATGTGGGAATGACTGACTGTCCATGGTATTTATGTGTATCCGTGTGTGTGTGTATGTGTCTGTGTGTGTATGTGTGTGTGTATGTGTGTGTATGTGTGTGTATGTGTGTGTATGTGTGTGTGTGCTGTGTGTGTTTGTGTGTGTGTGTGTGCATGTGTGGGCTGTAAACTGGAGTGGGTACAAACAAGACTTTGTTTTCTCATGCAAAAGTCTACGTAAAAGCGAATAGTCCTTCCTTGGGTGTAACTGTGTGGATGTAATGTTACACACACACAACAGATTTACATACATACATACATGTAGGAAGGACATGAGCAATGTGAAATGAACGTGTGAACATTTATGTTCACCTCAACTTTCAGCAATGCATGCCAGTTGTGTGTGTGTGTGTGTGTGTGTGTGTGTGTGTGTGTGTGTGTGTGTTTTGCAGGTATTGTTATCATTTATGATCACCATCTGTCAAAGGACCAAATTTTGATATTTTGGCTTAAACTCCATGTTGAAATGTGCAATGTTAGATTGTATTTTCAATTTCATAATCAGCTGATAGGAAATTTATAGTGTTGGTTGAGAAGTGAGGGAGGGGGGGTATTAGGGCACTTCTCATGCCTCATCGTCTTTTGAGTGTGTGTACAGCAACAGCATTCAATGCCAGCGGTATTGTTACATGTACATGTATGTTAAGTCCCTGCAAAAATATGCTTGTATCTGATATCTCCAATGGTGGGATGTGAATACATGTACTGTCAGCTTGCATTTTATCTAATAGAAATTACAAACCACTATCAGTAATGATAGGTGTTGAAACTTTATTCAATTCACTCACTTTAATGGCTTGTGTAATTCAGATTACATGCAGTGATATGTGTGACAATGTGAAACATGTACAGGGTAATAATGTAGTCAAGTTGTATTTGTCATGCATACATGATCACACTGAGCAACGTGCCTGTACATCTATAGGCAGATGTGGTCTGCACCTTATTACAACAACTTGCAGAAGCATGTTCATTACTAGAGAATTTATTTACAGTGTTCAACTTATATGAAATTAATGTTGAACCAACTAAGGGATTTCCCCCCCTTTGGGTAATACTTGGAGACCAATACTGCCCCATATCCATGTTCCAGTCCGGTCTCTTTTACCCTCGTTCTGAATAGAATAACTACGTCATTCAGGTGCTACTTGAACACTGATTCATTATAATAGCATATATAAATCACGTGGTATACATGTACAATACAAAGTTTCTGGATTCCATTAATGTTATCGGCCCATCCATTGCATGGGCTGGCCAACCCTAGGTGTTGTCAGTGGTACATGTATATCCGATTGGAGATCATGGGATACTCTGTGGGCTCTTGAGTGTGATGCCTCTCTGTCTGCTCCAGAGGAGAGTGGCTCCCTTGAGTGTGGCTTCCTTGAGTGTGGCTCTCTTGAGACTGGTTCCTCCCTGGATGCACTGGAGGGCGGCCCCTGAGCTAGTAGAATTTGAATGGAAGTGAGGTTTTCCCAGGCTGTAGGTGTGAATTAGCTGAATTAAGCACTTGCTATTGTTCCCATTCACCAAACATTTTATACATCTACGTAAACAAACACTAAAAGTACACATTTGGACCTTTGTGGCCTGGGTAGCCTCGCTGTTAGGGAGTTAAATCGACAGATGATGAACAGGTCTTGAACCTATTTTTTAAACATCTGGTAACAAATGTCTGGTGTTGCCATGTGCACTTCACACACACACATACACACACACATACACACACATACACACACACATACACACACATACACACACACATACACACACACACACGGATACACATAAATACCATGGACAGTCAGTCATTCACACATCAACGTCCGGGCTTTGCTGTTGTTTCCTAATTGTCCACCCACATACAAACATAAAACTGCCTCAGTCATCCTGTTTCTCTTTTGCATTTACATTTGTATTTCTATTGGAGCCTTTGCTTTTTCTAAATCATCTTGTGCACTTTTATCATGCACACACATACACACACCATGCAAGTGTGTTGCGTGTGCGTATGTATTATTTCTGGTGTGTGAGAGTAGGTATGTGAGTGTGTGGGTGTGTGCATGAGGATGACAGCTAAAGGCAGTTTAATGTTTGTATGTAGGTCGACAATTAGAAAATAAAATAAATTGCAATAGCAAAGCATTGATGTTGATGTGTGAATGACTGACTGGCCATAGTGTGTGTGTGTATGTGTGTGTGTGTGTGTGTGTGTGCGTGTGCGTGTGCGTGCGCATGCACATGTGTGGGTGCATGTGTGTGTGTGTGTAAGTGCACAAGGCAACACTAAATTCCCAGCTAAATTCTAGCCTGGAGTATCCCCTGGGAAAACCTCACTTTCATTCTACCCTGAGCCTAAAAGTCTGGGAAAGCCTCACCTCCATTTAACTAATTCCCTCATTTTCGGTTATACCCCATCTCCCCAAAATATTGACACCTGGTATGGTTCCAGATCACACAAGTATATACAAGTAAATAAAAACATTCTCTAACGAGAGAGTTGTTGGTATATAGGATTGACCAATGGTGGTGTAAAAAGCATGGAAACAAGAGTGACAGAAATATTATTGGAAAATTGAAATAGGCCTATATTTAGCCCATTATTCAGGCATGTGTGTTGTATTGTGTGCTAAATATAGGCCTATTTCAATTTTCCAATAATATTTCTGTCACTCTTGTTTCCATGCTTTTTACACCACCATTGGTCAATCCTATATACCAACAACTCTCTCGTTAGAGAATGTTTTTATTTACTTGTTTCATAAGTTTTTTTTCACCGTGTCATAGCAGTATCATAGTCAATAATCAAATGTAGGAAGAGGATGGATGATCCCCTTTATCTCTTAATGCAAGAACAAATAACTTTAATAGTACTGCTGGTGGTGGGGGCAGGGCTGATGGTGCAGGCAGGAGCGCCGGTGGGGGCAGCGCTGGTGGTGCCGGCGGGAGTAGCTGCTGGTAGTGGTGTGGGCTGTGCTGCTGGTGGTGGTGGCAGAAGCGGGGCTTCTGGAGGTGGTGAGGTGAAGGGGAGAGGAGTTGAAGGATGAATGTACTGTTCCTCCTCCGACCCCTCGTTGGTGAAAAACCCGCAAAGGTCGTCAGCCATCTACATATACGTAACAGAGAGTATGATTAAATTTTTACTTCTTTATTTTTTAAAGCAAAGTGCAAAGCCTTTACACATGCACATAGAGTATTATAAAAATTTTACCTCTTTTTGCTAAGTGCACTATTCAGCGGATGAGTGGCTTTTATACCTGCAAAGCCTTAACACGTGTGCAGACTGTGAGTCCAATTCCATCATATTAATGACAGGGAGGGAAGGGGTGTATACGTGTCAGTTGTGCTAAAATTCTATTGGTCAAATTTGATCCAGTAAAAATGGTCCCATCTAAACATGGAGGTGTAGCCTATATGCAGTTAAGTTGTATAGATGGGTAGTGTGGGAACTAAGGAAGTGAACTACATGGCAGCATGTAGATCGATCGATAAGGATATGTTCTCATGTGAGGTAATATCTGTGGACAGGGTCTGCAGCTTTATGAGTGTGGGCAGAAGGTCTGTTTTTATTTCACTACATAAATGTGAGTGTGCTGCTAGAAGTACCTAATGGTGGCTTATCTTACTTACTGCTGCACAGGCAGATCACTACCCCTAGGAATAGCTTTTTCAAGACCACCATTATACTCCATTGGTGCATGAGATTTGGGTTCATACAAGGAGTAGCTATATGGGAAAAGGATATAGTTGCAGCTATTTAGTTCTCAGCCCTTGCAACTGTAACTATATTCATACAGTTGCAACATTCACAGTACATGGCTAGACGAGGAAGTCTTCAGATAAGGAAGCTTTATCAGATTAAAACAATAGACACTACTGTACACACAGTTGAGTCATCATGCATGTGAAGTGAATGGTTTTGTGCAGATCCGTGGTGTACATAGTCGGGCGGGCCATACTACCCGCAGGTAGTAGGGTGACAAACCCGACGAAACGCGGTAGTAGGGCCGCCCGACTATGCTGTACAAATGTTGCATGCACAGCTTTTTAATGTTAATACAACATGCCACAACATACCTTTGGGTGGTAGTGGTAGTTCTGTGACCCCTGCGGTACCGCGTCCTCTCGGCAGCACATTTAGCCAATCGGACAGCGGGATCATTCCAATACCGACTCCTTTCAGATGCTTAATAGTAGCTGATATTTCTCCCTTTTAGCAGCGCGATTTCCCTCGAGGTCCGCCGCCTTTTAGCAGCACGGTTCTCCTCAAGGTCCTCTTCATATCGCCGCCTTTAGTTTTAGCAGCACGGTTCTCCTCGAGGTTCTTCATATCGCCGCCTTTGAGCAGCACGGTTCTCCTCGAGGTTCTTCATATCGCCGCCTTTGAGCAGCACGGTTCTCCTCGAGGTTCTTCATATCGCCGCCTTTGAGCAGCACGGTTCTCCTTGGGGTCCTCTTCGTATCGCCGCCACCTTTTAGCAGATCGCTTAGATTCAATATCAGCCTTGTAGCTGTCGCGTACAGAGGCCTTCTTCATTTCGGGATCGGCCTTGTAGCTGTCGCGTACAGAGGCCTTCTTTTTGGGGGGGATTGGCCTTGTAGAGCGCTCGGGCTTTAGCTTTGTTCTCGTACTGCTTTTGGAGGTATTCCGCTCGTTGCTTAGATCTCTTCTTTTGCATTTTTAGAAAAAGAACTTCACTATTAGCCAAAGTAACAACTAATATATTAAACTGGAACACCAACCAAATAAATTTAGTGCAGGTTAGAGTATTTATAACTGCCTAAAATTATTAATAAATAGAACTTGATATATGTATGTCTATATGACATGTAAGGATAACGTGCCGGTAAATTTCGAAGCGATTGGTACTATTCCCGTCCTCCAAAACCGTTCCTAGCTCGAGTTATACCTTCCTAAGAAGAAGAAGAAGAAGAAGACGACGACGACGACGACGACGACGATGGAGAATTATTTTAGGACTGGGCACGAGAAACAGGAAATTGTTTGTTTCTCTATAACCGCACCGTTTTATGACACGGAACAAACGTAGAACTGTAGATCGTTGTGCTCTCATTCCATCGCGATAAAGAGATAAGCGATCCGTTTCTCCGTTGTCCCTCCAGACGCTAGTGAAGTTTTATTAATGACATTCATAAACCCTCAATCAATCCTATATTGAACCTGCTGCCGCAGGTTCAGATAAAGGATGCACTCCAGCTAAATGCCAACTGCGTTGCTTATACATGTATTGCTACAGGTGTTATTGTTTATACATCAATAGCAGGTAGCACCCTTTTGGCTTCTACCCTGGCCTAACCACCTTACCTTGACCAGCGTCAAGGTGTGGGCTGACCAAATGGTCACCTTGGTTCCAGTCACACTCAGGGTAGGGGGACAGCACACCCACTATCGCCTGACCCCTTTTGGCAAACAATCAACTATGCCAAGCACGCACCAATTGCAAACTAAGCATGTGGGAGCATTCTGACAGAATTAAATGACACCAATTGCTCTGATCTGAGGTTGCGTATGGATGTGAGTGTGTGCATGTGTGTGTGTGTGTGTGTGTGTGTGTGTGTGTGTGTGTGTGTGTGTGTGTGACTTATGGATTTTATTTTGTATGGATATTATTTTGTAGAACCAAATATAATTGGTTCACCAATGAAGACAAGAAAGAGGTTTTAATAGGCCAATGAGAGTACTACATGTTGGTAAATACATGTAGCTACAAGGGGGTGCATGATCTGTGCGTGTGTAGAAGTCAAAAAGGAAGGATTGCGTTTCAGATTAAGCTAACCCTAGACACCGTGCACTTTCATGCTCTGCAGCGTTGTGCACGCATAAATGAATTGGAACTCAAGCAGTTTGACCAGAGATAATCTCTGGTTTGACCGAGTCAACACGCTCGATTTCTACGTGCATGCGCGTACTAGTAGGCCTACAGAGTACGTACCGTGTTGTGCAGGCTGATGGCAGCTGAATCCACGTATTACGAATCTTTAGCTTCTGCTCGCTATGTTGAAGAAGCCAAGAAGGGGAACAGAACCAGACGTTTGCAAGAAGCCGTACTTGTTGTATAGTGTTTAGATGGGCGGAGACGTAGTTATTTAACAGGAAGTAATTGCATTTCTAAACGACCATGCCAGTCGTAATAGGTAAATGGCGCGAAACGACCTGGAAATATGCGATTACTTTGCACAGTTGTATCCCCGTAACGGATAAAGAAAAAAAATAACAAACAGAATAGGTACAGGATCCCTCTACAAACCAAATTAGGAGTGAATTGAATTTTCTTGCGAAAGATATGGCAGGTTTGAACTCCAAGGGGTATCGGACGTTGTAACACTGGCACGAATTAAGCTAATGCAAGAGCCCATAATCGAGTTTACCAGAGAGAAATGATGAGTATGAAGTGTTGAAAATAGAAAGTCAATAGCATTTACCGTTCTGGAGATGTAGCGATTTCAAAGCGAATCATTTTTATAACTTTATATAATTATATATATAGCGAGCTCATTTTTGCGGAAACTGACCAATCTCATTACAATACATTACCATGTTTTTAATTTTGAAATGTCATTACCTTTTTCCGCAGCTGGCAGTGGCGGGATTGCAGCCTTCAAGATATAATGATCTTTTTCACTGCCTCGGATTGTATCGACGATAGACTCTGCAAACTTAGAATCTTTTGTCGACTTCATCCACTTGTAATCCAACCCTGCGACTGCCTAGAAGGACACAACGAGTACGACACATTTAAAGCATCTTTCCACCTTGCATTAAAGGGAAATGGGGGGGGGGGGGGTTGGTCACATGATTATTAATGTATTTATTTGGTTTTGGTCACGTGAGAGAGTGATTTCCCCTGGTCACATGCATGAAGATGAAATTTTACATGATTTGGGACACTTTAATTCTATGTTGAGGATTTGTAATAATTGTTTTTTTTTGCTGATTTGAACTTTTGAGGGATGTGGGCGGCCATACACGAGTGTTCTACATGTATTGCCTATATTTCCTAAGCACAAGTCCTAACCTTATCTATATAAAATACAACCTATGCAACTTTGCAACAGATACAATGTCATCGTTGATTCACAATAAGCATATTTTGGCCTTGAGAGTTCAGTTGAAGCAGGAAACAAAAGTAGTATATTTTACTTGCAAAGGTAGCTGCATGTATTGTAAAGATTAAGGTTGTTTTTATTGTTGTATAAGTTCAATATCAATATTAAATAAACTGAGTTATACATATGCCTTTGTAGTGCATTGATTGCTTGTTATGTTTCTGTCAGTACTAAATTTAGTATGTTGAATAAGGCGTGTTACCTTGCCCATATGTGGGACAAAAGTGCTTCATTATCACCTTCAATATCAAGGTGTGCAATAAATAGAAATGGGAATGTTGTTTAAAGCAACTATAAACTGGGCAGCTATAAAGGGGACATCAGTGAATCTGCAAAAGCACATGTCACGTGCACTTCAACACAAACATTTTGACCATAAAAGTGGTGTGTGGTTCTGGCACATGACAGATCAGCAGACACTGAAGATAATCTTGGATAACAGGATTGTTGAAGCCAGGGAGCGGTAAGTGGTGAGTTAAATGATTTAATTCATTCCACAATATGTTATTGTTTTTGTTTTATGTACATATGATGACAGGGGAAGAATTTTCTGCATGATGACCTGGAAATTGGAACCAATTAAAGAGGTTGAAACAATGATCAGAGTACAACAACATTAGGCTTGACATTATATAATCTAGACATTGCATGGCTTTTTTATATAAGCGCTTGCACTGTTTGGAACAGGTTGTGTTCTGTATAGTTGTGTGCATATGCTTCTCACTACACGCTATTAATTTTAAAGGAACTTGCAAATGTTCCCGTATTTCGACCCGTGACTTTTTATCGTTCAATGTATTTGATGCAATTCGAACTTCAGTTGGCAGGCTTTTTAGTTCAAGTGACTGTACTGTCACTACATATACCTTTAAAAAAAAAAAAAAAAAACGTGCAAGTATAGTATAATATTATATAATTTAGACATTGCATGGCTTTTTTATATAAGCGCTTGCACTGTTTGGAACAGGTTGTGTTCTGTATAGTTGTGTGCATATGCTTCTCACTACACGCTATTGATTTTAAAGGAACTTGCAAATGTTCCCGTATTTCGACCCGTGACTTTTTATCGTTCAATGTATTTGATGCAATTCGAACTTCAGTTGGCAGGCTTTTAAGTTCAAGTGACTGTACTGTCACTACATATACCATTACCAGAAATTTCGGACGCTCATTACGTATTCCTGACGCGTCAATGCAAACGTCCGTTAATTTTCCGCGCACGCGTCCATTGACATGTATGGAACAAAGTGCATTTCTGTTCAGTATAAATCAGGAATCGTCAGAAAAAAGGAAGGCGGTCAAAAATATAGTTAAGAACATCTTTCACTATGCTTTATTGATGAAACAAAAAAATTCAGGGTCTATCTGTAGGTTCCATGGCCCTAAAACAACACGTCCATAGACACATGTAGAAATTGTGTAGAAATTTGGGTTTTGTCAAGATGTTTGTGCATTTTTCTCAGGATCTGTGATAGTTGCAGTAAGAATCAGTGATTAAAATGTTAGCCAGATCATCGAGGAAGGGGCCAGATACCATAAAACACTCTTTCCTCTACTTTTCAAGGTTCCAGAGTCACTTCAGTGGTGTTAGGTACTGAATGTCCCATTATTAATTCTTCCACTTGCATGACGTAATGGACGTTTTAATACGGGCTCTGCCACTGTGTGACTCACTCAGGTATGTTACATCTGAGGTGCTTATAGGCGTTCTACATGTGCGTAACAACCATAGCTTGACCCACATACGTAGTATATATACAGTGGCGTATCCAGAATTTCAGCGAGGGGGTGCTTAAGGTCAGGAATACTGGGGGGGGGGGGGGGGGGGGGGGGGGGGGGGGAAGGGGAGGGCCCGCTTCTGGTCTGATATAAAAAGTGAGTGTGTGTGTGTGGGAGGGGGGGGGGATGCAGTCCGCTTCAAGTCCGATACGAAAAGTGGAGGCCTTTGGCACACGTTGTCGTTATATTTAATAACTAACGGTTACAATTTTGACCGAGGGGGGTGCTCAAAAGCACCTGGAGCACCCTCTCCAGGGGCGGATACAGAAATTTCCAAAAGGGAGGTTTAGACCCGCGATACAGTGGTGTAGAGAGAGGGGGGGGGGGGGGGGGGGACATATGTCCCCGGGCGCAGGGTTGAGGGGGCGTCGAAGTAGACGAGAGATAATTAATTATCGCGTCAACGAGAACTCACGAACGCATCGGCAGATACAGGGGTCAGTTGTAAACGCGTTCATATAATATAAGGCTCCTCCCCTTCCCTCTTTTCCGCTAGGTACCCCCCCCCCCCCCCATCGGGCCAGAAGCCGACAGCCCCCCCCACCTCCCCGGGCGCTCAACACTCACACTACGTCACTGCCGCGATACGAAAAGCGGGGGTGGGGTGGTGGGGGTGGTGGTGCTGTCCGCTTCAGGCCCGATACGAAAAGCGGGGGGGGGGGGGGGGGGGGGGGGGGTGCCGTACGCTTCAGACTGGACTCAATAATATCTTGTATATTTACCAGACCCCGCCAAACTAAGAACTAAACAACATTTGAAATAGCCTACAACCAGCCTGCCTATACAACTGTATAGGCCTAACAGTGTGATATTGTCTAGTTGTTGGATCAGTTTCCATCACAAAAGTGTTGGTGCCATATGTATGTGTGTGCTTGTGTGCATGCATGTGTATGCTTGTGTGCATGTGTATATGCATGCGAATGCGTGTGTGTGTGTGTGTGTGTGTGTGTGTGTGTGCATGTGGATATTGTACTTGTGTGTTCATTTGGGTCACTTCATTCATACACTCACATAAGTCTCAGTAGTCTAGTATTTGGGCAAGCTGGATTGGAACTGGACCTCTCAAGCTAGAGGTGTTTGTTCATGTACATGTACATGTACGTTGTTTTGTGAGTGTGTGTGTGTGTGTGTGTGTGTGTGTGTGTGTGTGTGTGTGTGTGTGTGTGTGTGTGTGTGTGGTATATGTCTGGAGTATGTATTTGTGCATTTCTGTGTTTTTATAACATTTCTGCATGTTATAAGTGGGGCTCAATATAGCCCAAGTATCAACTAGCTGGACCTCTCAAGCAAGGGGAGCTAGATCATACACAAGGGGAGCTAGCTAGATCATACGCATTGTGTGTGGGTGTGCATATGTCTGTTGAGAATATATCATATATGTCTGTTGAGAATATGTGCATGTGTTTGTGTGCATTAGATGTGTGTGCATTGTGCATGTTATCGCTCTTCTGCTAATGGGCTGCTTCTGTACTGTTAGGTGAGCAGCAGCTGGCTTCATGTGTGTTAGTTAATTATTTGCTCATGCATATAAACACATGCACACATGTATATCACTATACATATCACACATGCACACATATACACAACACACACACACACACACACACACAGGATGTTTGCTATGACCAAACGCAAAGTCTCCCATTTAACACCATGGAATGTACATGTATGTTAGTTGGTTCAATACATACAACACACCAGTTGTTGCATGTACTGGACTTATACATACTGGATTGCCTTTTGAAAGTGGCACTGCCCAGGCCACTACGATCCAGAAACCTACTTCAAATGACACCAAGTGCTCAGATCTTGGGTGGGTGTGCAGTGGCGGATCCAGCATATTTTAGGTTCATTAAAACCGGGCAATTATGGGCCCGTGCCCATAATTGCCCGGTTTTAATGAGCCTAAAATATGCCTGGATCCACCACTGGGTGTGTCTCACTAGTTCCCGAGTCCTATATACAGTACAGAGGCATTATGTATTTGCAACTTCCACCACATGTTGTATGAACAGGACTGGTGTATTGGATTGCTATGATGTATGTAGTGGACTGGTATGTTGTATGATGGAGGAGGGAAGGGGGTGTGGCATTGCCCCTGCACATTTATTAAAGAGGGAGGGTGTTGGTGGGAAGTACTAGACACCGGTGTACCATCCTCAGATTTTTACATTTGAAGTTCTGAAGCCATGGGTAAATATGAAGTCATGTGTGTGAATAGCTCAGCATATCCAGTGGCCAAATCTATTGAGATAGGGTAGAAATAATTTCACTGCCATTATCAAGGCTCCATCCAGTGAGACCATTTACATGTAAATACAAACACAAACACACACACACAGAGGGTGTTTGATATCACCAAATGCAAAGTCTGCTATTTAAGTCCATGGAGTTTATGTGAGGTGGTCCAGTACATACTACACACACCGGTCCAGTACATACATCACACCAGTCCAGTACATACATCACACCAGTCCAGTACATACATCACACCAGTCCAGTACATTCAATACATCAGCCCAGTACAACACCGGCACCAGTCCTGTACATTATTAGTGCTAGAAGTTCAGTGTTCTGTGCAATGCACTGTTCCCACTGTTCTAATAAAAGCGCATCAATGTCCTCCAGTGAAACTGAATGGAAGTGATGCAAGGAAGGACCTACAGTCTTGTAGTCCTCTTCTGAGTCTCCATCAAAGAACTCAACTCCGTCATCAGTGGTCTTCCACCACACACCAGGTCCACAAATAAGGTAATCACTAATCCTCTCGATGTGTGCTTGGTATGATGCAGATTTCATAATCTCCCTTGTAAAGTGGGTGTTTGAGATTTTTCCTGTAACTTTTCCAAACTTTTCTACCTCACAACTTTTGCACTGCTACCGTGTCCTCATGTTGCTCATAATGCAGGCGTTTGATGGCATTGGTGATAATGTTCTCTGTGTTTTGATTTCATGTTGAATTGCTGATTTGTTTGACTTGACTGAACATTCTCACCTGAATCTCCGTGTTTAGGGATCTTAGACAAATGATTCGGTACAGCAGTGGTGAGTGGGTTGTTAATGCATGAAAGTAGTGGCCAAACTTTTTTCTTCTAGTCATTTGGTTTGGTGGTTTGGTGCCACAAATAACTTAGCACACAAACACCCCTCACCACACGCACCCTACACACCCCACACTCCCCTCTACATGCACCCCTCCACACCCATCCACACACACCCTACACTCCCATCCACACACCCTACAGACTCCCTTTGCACACTCACCTACACACCACCCCTCTCCACACACCCCACACTCCCATCCACACACACCCTACACTCCCATCCACACACCCTACAGACTCCCTTTGCACACCCACCTACACAACTCCCTCTCCACACACACCCTATACTCCATACCCCTACACACTCACCTCCACACACCCCACACTCCCATCCACACACACCCTACACTCCCATCCACACACCCTACAGACTCCCTTTGCACACTCACCTACACACCACCCCTCTCTACACACATCCTACACTCCATACCCCCTACACACTCACTTCTCCACACACACCCTATACACTCCCCTCCCCACATAGACACACGTCTCTGCACACCCTACACACTCACTCCCCTCCACACACCCTCTGCACACACCCTACATTCCTTGCTCCACTCCCCACACCCCTCTCCACGCACACTCCACACATCCCCTCTATACACTCCTCTGTTCTTTCCACACACTCCGTGTACACACTCTGCACATACCCCTCCACACACCCTACACACTCCCTCCACACACCCTACACACTCCCTCCACACTCCCTCCACACACCCTACACACTCCCCCTCATACACTACACATCCCTTATTCATACACCACACACACACTTGCACACCACTAATCCCCACTCACTTTCTCTCCATACACCACACACACCCCTCCGCACACACACCCTACACTCCCTCTCCACACGCACCTGCACACCACTACTCTCCAACCACTTTGTGTACACACTCCCCTCCACACACCCCTCACCGCATGCACCCTACACACCCACCCCCTCCACACACACACTGTACACTCCGCACACCCACCTACACAACTCCCCTTCCCACACACTACACCTCACACTCCACCATCCCTCTCCACACACACGTCTCCACAAGCCCCTCTCCACACCCTACACATCCCTCTCCATACACACATACATCTCCACACACACCCTACACACACCATATACAAAATGATTGGTTGTTACGGAAGCAAAGCCACACCCCCTAGTTACAGCCTCATAAATGGCCGCACGAAACGAACCGTAATTCATTTTGCGGACACATCAACGCTTACAAAAGTGTGAAATACAAACATCCTATCATTCAAGGTACCTTGAATATTAGAGATTTGAGTGGAATACAAGATTTAGATACAATATGCAATAACTACGACGTTCGTACAGCAATTAAATACTACTGTCACATCCAAAAAGGAGACCTTTTTCGGTGTTCTAAGACAAACATAGTGGTAGGACCACCACATCAAACGGATTCTTATACCACTCGTCAGTAGCTATCCACCTATGTGAAAAAGAGTCGTAGTACGATGCGTTTAAGCATCCGCATAACGCAAAAATGCGTTAAAAAAATGGGCAACTTAACAAGCGTTGCAGCGCGCGCACGCACTTGGTTGCCATGACACCAAATTTACTTCATATATTATACAACCTAAGTACATTCTCGGGAAAATATTAAGATGATTTATACCTTATCAGACTAAGTGAAAACCATTATTCCAATACAGTCCTCAAATTAGTAATTAAATTTAATAACTGCAAAAATTGCCTTAACATCACTGAGTTCTTTTGGTGTGTATGTTCTGTGTGTGTGTGTGTGTGTGTTTGTGTATGTGCACGTCGACTATGCGCATGTATATGTGTGTTTTTGTGTGTGTTAGGTGTGGGTGCATTGTATATGTTATAGCTCTTCTGGTCAGAGGGTATATAGCTTTGTCCCTAGGAAATGACTGGAGGGGATTTAAGACATTCATCAGACGAGA
>OY811983.1:4352747-4886686 GCA_963681505.1 Eunapius fragilis | reverse complement strand
TTTGGGATTTAACACGCACACACACACCAGAGATCATATATATAATCTCTGCACACACACACATGCACACACGCATGTGCACACACACATATTTAACAAGCTCTTTTGATGCCCATACATGGGGTTGACCTGTGTACACTGTGGGTAGATTGATCTAGATAGCAGTGCCTGGTTAGCTTTTCCCAGCCATATACTACGGTGGCCCGGTAGGTCGCGCGCGCGAACAATGCACGCAGATCCTAGAAACAGTAGACGCAGCGCAGCCAAACAGTAGACGCAGCGCAGCCAAACAGTCGACGGAGTGCACGAGCACGAAATGACGTAGTGCGTAGTGCAGTATTACGGAGTACAGTAGTGCGGAAATGCGGAGTGCAGTATTACGGAGTGCAGTAGTGCGGAATGCGGAGCGCAGTATTACGGAGTTGCGGAATGCGGAGCGCAGTATTACGGAGTGCAGTAGTGCGGAGTGCAGTAGTCGACTTGTGCGCTGTGCAGTGGTCGAATTGTGGGCGGTGCCTTGCGAAGCGTGTCAATTAGAATTCTCGTTGAATGGCTCTTCATCGTAACGACCCTCAAGTCGAAGGTAAGGATGCATACTATCGTTGTGTAACCAAGCCTATGGAGACAGTCATTCTTTTATCCAGCTGTCATACGGAAGTACTGGAGGCAGGGAAAACCTATCGTGGTCATTCTTGCTTATTTGCGTCTGGTTCATGGTGTGGTCGGAGGGTTCGTTCATGGAATAAATTCCTGTCGTGTTACCTCTCGATATCATTTATAGAATGACTTGGCTGAAACGAAAGGTTGCAGTCTTGGATTGAAAAGGCGTGGTACGCCCGATACCCCCCCTTGTAATGTTGCACAGTGCCATAATGGTTACGATAGTGATGTTTTGTGTGTCAAACACAACAATCATGCCTCTGTCTACGTATATGTTTATGTATAACTTGTGACAGGAGGAACTGAAAACTTCTAATTGCCTGCTTGAGTATCGTTCCATGTGGAGATTACTTCAAACGAAGTATGGATACACAGTGAAGAGGTATGTTATGGCCTTGATTTTTCCTCTTTTGATGACATTGCTACTCAGATCCACTGTGATGATGCTGCTGGCTGTGATGGACCCAGAAGGAACTCGGCAAAGAAGGACTCATCAACTGAAAAGGTGCACTTATGTGAACAAGGTTACATAGTAATTTGCCAGTCACTTGGTCACTTAGTAAACACTGATTAGGGTCCTAACTGGTGCTGGCATATAGATGGGTACGACAAGCTCAAGCCATATGGGTTCCCAATCCATGCATGCATTGATGGGTATGTTGGCTTTAAAGTCTCAGGTTGTATATTCACTTTTGAGGGGTCTTTTTTGTGTTTTAGGTTTTCTAGGAAGATCTTATGGCTAGAATTGGCAACCACCAACAACGACCCCACTGTTGTCCTTAGTTACTATTTGAGGACTGTATTTCAGTTGGAAGGTTTGCTGGTTAATTTCAGTTTGTGTTGGGTGTGCATCACAGATGATTTGCATGTATCAGGTTGATGCATGCAGTGTTTAGGAATATGCCTAATTTGAATGTGTGTGTGTGTGTGGGAGGGAGCTGATGGACAAGTGTCATATTTGGGTAGGAGTTCTGGGGAGGGTTTAATTGTTTCACACCAAATTTTAGATTTGCCATTATGGCTGTTGCTCAGGTTGATGCATGCAGTGTTTAGGATTATGACAAATTTGAATGTGTGTGTGTGTGTGCATGCATGTCTGTGTGTATGTGTGTGTGCGTGCATGCGTGTGTGTCTGTGTGTGTATGTGTGTGTGTTTGTGTGTGTGCGTGCATGCGTGTGTTTGTTTGTGTGTGTGCATGCGTGTGTTTGTGTGTGTGTGTTTTGATTGGTGGGACTGATGGGCAAGTGTCATATATCTGGGTTGGAGTTAACAGCTCTCTTGGGGAGGGTTAAATCGTTTCACACCAAAGGTGTCAAGAGTAGATTTGCCATCATGGCTGCCCTGTTGCTCAGGTTGATGCATACAGTGTTTAGGATTATGCCAAATATAAATGTATATGTATCTGTGTGTATATCTGTGTGTGTGTGTTTTATGAGCTCTCTTGGGGTGGATATATTTGTACTTGCATGCATGTGCATTTGATCATGTTGACTATTTGCAGCACATAGAAATCAACAACCTAATCATTCTTATTGAGAAATCACTGAATGTAATATGAACTCATACTTAAAGTACAATTACCACTGAATGCATTGCACAAAACATAGCGTTAACTGAGTATAGTTTTAAGAATTTCAACAACTCTTAATGCAGATGGTCGTTCAGGAGGGTGCATAGAGAACATAATTCTCTACACTCTTCTGGCATCTCTGTTGTACATCAGTGGTGACTGTGGAGGTGAGTTGTATGACCCACAAACTTTGGCTGTTATTTGATATGCACTTAACTCTCCCAGGTCGCACACATATGCCTCAGTGTTGCTGGTAACATATGAAATAATATAACATCATATTAACATTTTGACCTTACCATCACATTTGCAGACTTGATGTCTTGGTGAACGACTGCTGGCACTCTGCTTTGCATGTATGTCAGAGCCTTTCCAACCTGAATGGCAATGTGCATCTTTTGGCCTACTTGGATAAACTGTTAGAGCCATAATGTTTATTTTTTTGCTATTACTACACTACTCACTGTCAGTGTACGTTTGCTTGCCACTACTCGATCACTAGCAGTAACTCCGTCGTTGCTCCGACGATCGTCAGAGGTGGTTCCACTTTCCATGCCACAATCGTTACTTGTACCAGCAAAAGTGATCATATATATAAACTTTTACATTACTGTAACACATTTAACACATAAAGCAGATAATAATAAATACATTTGCAGTTAGCAGGTGTAATGGAGTTCTGCGTACAGCCCAGAGTATCCATGATATGATCTGCAAGGTCTTTAAATTCTGGAGGATAGAAGGGTTCAGGATCACGAGCAACGTGAACTGTGAAGTATACAAAACAAAACAATATCCTGCTTGTAGTCTTCACCTGTTGGTTAACAATAATGGTCACAGCATTACCATTGTTTGAATTATGACAATATTGTACCTAAACAGCTTGAAAGGTAAAAGAGATAATCTGGATGTCACACAAGCAAGAGGCATATCTGTACTTCTGAATCCTGTGCTGATTCCACCTGTTCTTGAACTCCTCTAGCTCAGTCCGCAACAGTGGCACAAAGACATAAGCAGCAGAATGACTGCAGGACACCATAATGGTAATATAAATGGGTTGCAAGTTGTGCACAAGCTACCGGTGCACAGTATTCTTGGGATCATATAATTCTTGATCCTGCAATTGCTGCAAAAAGAACAAAGATGAGCAACTTGTTCATCTAATAAAAAATATCAACTTAAACAGAGCTACCACCAATCCGTTTTTAAAATCCTTAACCTGGACCACCAACTTTCTATGCGTTGCAAACAGTCATCATATTCCAATCACAACATAGATTGTCGTGTTTTTTGATGAAACTACTGCATGCTGTATACAGATCAAGGTGGCTATGCCTGAAAGCCAAATGACAAGCTGCTATGTCTGTGTTCTCTGTACCACAGTATGACCACAAACCACTGGGCAGCCATAATGGCAAATCTAAATCTGATATCTTGGTGTGAATACAATTTAACTCTCCCCAGGATAAGACCCAGATATGACACTTGCCCATCTGTTCCCACCCATGAAACCACACACACACACACACACACACACACACACACACACACACACACACACACACACACACACACACACACACACACACACACACACGCATGCACGTACACACACATACACACACAATTCAAATTTGGCATAATCCAAAACACTGCATGCATCAACCTGAGCAAAAGGGCAGCCATAATGGAAATCTATACAACCTGACACCTTTGGTGTGAATACAATAAATCCTCTCTAGGAGAGCTGTTAAGTCCTACCCATCAGTCCCACCAATGAAAACACACAGACACACACACACATACACACATGCACGCACACACGAACATACACACAGACACACAAGCATGCACGCACACACACACAAACACACACGCATGCACGCACACACACACAAACACACAGACACACACACATTCAAATTTGTCATAATCCTAAACACTGCATGCATCAACCTGAGCAACAGCCATAATGGCAAATCTAAAATTTGGTGTGAAACAATTAAACCCTCCCCAGAACTCCTACCCAAATATGACACTTGTCCATCAGCTCCCACCCATGAAAACACACACACACACACACACACACACACATTCAAATTAGGCATATTCCTAAACACTGCATGCATCAACCTGACACATGCAAATCATCTGTGATGCACACCCAACACAAACTGAAATTAACCAGCAAACCTTCCAACTGAAATACAGTCCTCAAATAGTAACTAAGGACAACACTGGGGTCGTTGTTGGTGGTTGCCAATTCTAGCCATAAGATCTTCCTAGAAAACCTAAAACACAAAAAAAGACGTGAATATACAGCCTGAGACTTTAAAGCCAACATACCCATCAATGCATGCATGGATTGGGAACCCATATGGCTTGAGCTTGTCGTACCCATCTATATGCCAGCACCAGTTAGGACCCTAATCAGTGTTTACTAAGTGACCAAGTGACTGGCAAATTACTATGTAACCTTGTTCACATAAGTGCACCTTTTCAGTTGATGAGTCCTTCTTTGCCGAGTTCCTTCTGGGTCCATCACAGCCAGCAGCATCATCACAGTGGATCTGAGTAGCAATGTCATCAAAAGAGGAAAAATCAAGGCCATAACATACCTCTTCACTGTGTATCCATACTTCGTTTGAAGTAATCTCCACATGGAACGATACCCAAGCAGGCAATTAGAAGTTTTCAGTTCCTCCTGTCACAAGTTATACATAAACATATACGTAGACAGAGGCATGATTGTTGTGTTTGACACACAAACATCACTATCGTAACCATTATGGCACTGTGCAACATTACAAGGGGGGTATCGGGCGTACCACGCCTTTTCAATCCAAGACTGCAACCTTTCGTTTCAGCCAAGTCATTCTATAAATGATATCGAGAGGTAACACGACAGGAATTTATTCCATGAACGAACCCTCCGACCACACCATGAACCAGACGCAAATAAGCAAGAATGACCACGATAGGTTTTCCCTGCCTCCAGTACTTCCGTATGACAGCTGGATAAAAGAATGACTGTCTCCATAGGCTTGGTTACACAACGATAGTATGCATCCTTACCTTCGACTTGAGGGTCGTTACGATGAAGAGCCATTCAACGAGAATTCTAATTGACACGCTTCGCAAGGCACCGCCCACAATTCGACCACTGCACAGCGCACAAGTCGACTACTGCACTCCGCACTACTGCACTCCGTAATACTGCGCTCCGCATTCCGCAACTCCGTAATACTGCGCTCCGCATTCCGCACTACTGCACTCCGTAATACTGCACTCCGCATTTCCGCACTACTGTACTCCGTAATACTGCACTACGCACTACGTCATTTCGTGCTCGTGCACTCCGTCGACTGTTTGGCTGCGCTGCGTCTACTGTTTGGCTGCGCTGCGTCTACTGTTTCTAGGATCTGCGTGCATTGTTCGCGCGCGCGACCTACCGGGCCACCGTAATATACAGTACCCTTGCAAATTGAACCTACACTGGCTTTGTGATTTAACACGCACACACATGCACACACGCATGTGCACACACACACACACACACACACACACACACACACACACACACACAGGTACTGTTATTAAACAAGCTCTTTTGATGCCCATACATGGGGCTGACCTGTGTACACTATGGGTAGATTGATCTAGATAGCAGCTTTTCCCAGCCATATCCAGTAAGCTTGCAAATTGAACCTACACTGACTTTGTGATTTAACACGCACACACACACATGCACACACGCATGTGCACACACACACACACACACACACACACACACACACACACACACACACACACACACACAGGTACTGTTATTTAACAAGCTCATTTGATGTCCATACATGGAGGTTGACCTGTGTACACCTTGGGTAGATTGATCTAGATAGCAGTGCCTGGTTAGCTTTTCCTAGCCATATCCAGTAAGCTTGCAAATAGAACCCACACTGACTTTGTGATTTAACACGCACACACACACACATGCACACACACATGTGCACACACACACAACACACACACATGCACACACACAGGTACTTATTTTGACCTGTTGGGTATCATAACAATGATACCCTTCTATGGAGGTTCCTATCTGTTGTAGCCAAATCCAGTATGCTTGCAAATTTAACCCACACTGACACTGTGTTGTTACACGCACATACAACACACACGCACACAAACACACACATACACACTCGCACGCACGCACACACGCACACACACACACACACACATACACACTTATATGCAGGGCATTTCTGATATAAATTCTACACAGAGGATTTGATGGGGTTAACCTTTAGTTCCTGCATCTATGGAATTGGTAGTAGGCAGCAGTGTGATATATCATCTGCTATATGATTGTACAGAGTTAATTGGTTTTTATTTGTTTCTTAGATGTTGGTTTTGGTCTTACCTCTTCCACCATAACATCCACCAAGCTATGAATGGTACATTGCGTTGGTACACCATCAACTGTTTGATTCACTGGTCTCTTTTAAATAGGATGAAATGAAATCCATTCCAAGAAGATGGCAATCCTTTCCTGACACTATTCTAACTGGATGATAATGACATGATGCTATGCAGTAGTCGTCGTTGATTATTACTTGTGGACATTTGTGTATCAGTTGGTGCATTTGGAAGTGAAATGAGTATAAAATGTTTGATATCTACATCTATCCCTATTTCTGATGTGGGGCGGTGCACTGTATACAGTTGATAAACAATTGAGGGAGTAGAGACATTATGATTTAGGGCTTTGTATTCGAGGAGCAAATGTTACGTGCACGCACATAGTTGTTTGCGGAGACATAGCATACCCCACCATCAATGGCGTATCCAGGATTTCAGCGAAGGGGGTGCTTCAGGTCAGACTCAATATGGAAAGGGGGGGGGGGGGGCTTTAGCCCCCCAGATTTTTGCACTTCAGGTATTAAAATTTCTGAAGTCGTTATAATCAATTGTAAAGCGCTCGCTATTCAATAGATCATAGAGTTGCCCTTTCATGTAAGGTACCTCCCCCTCTTCTGCTAAGCAACCCCCTCCCCCCCCGCCTTTCGTAATGTGCCTGAAGTGTACACCTCCTCACCCCCACTGTCGTATCGCTGGACTAAACCCCCAACTATAACTAGCCCCCCACCCCCCGCTTGTCGTATCGCGGGTCTAAAGCCCCAACCATAATTAGCCCCCCACCCTTAAAACTTGTCTACGCCCTTGGGGGGGGGGGGGGGGGTTGCTGTCCGCTTCAGGTCCGATACAAAAAGTGGGGGCCCTTTGTTTGGCACACAGCAAATACATTATCGTTAATAATTAACGGTTACAAGTATATATAGCCGAAGCTAACGTATCCCAGAGAGGGTGCTCCGGGTCCTCAGCCATAATTGTAACCGGTAATAACAATAACGTAGAGTAGGCCCTATGCCAAACAATTAAAGGGCCCCCACTTTTCGTATTGGGTCTGAAGCGGACAGCAACTCCCCCCCCCCCCCCCCCCCCCCCCCCCCCCCAATTATCGTACCTGGCCTGACCTGAATCACCCCCCTCGCTGACGCCGGCCACTGCCGTAGTGTACAGGTATTAGTGTCGTGGTCCATTTGAAATCATAAAGTAATGTCTTACTTCGCGCTTGTAGCAAACAGGTAAATGCACGCCGAGCGCACGTTCGTCTATCCACGCCGATGCATGAAAGAAATATTCAAATGTATTGAACCAAGGGCACATTTCGAGCATTTAGATAACCACACGCTCCTCCCACTCACACACGCACCAGCACTTATAATGTGCACTATTAGGGCGCGCCCACCATTTGATGTTTATTAATCATTTTCATTATTGACCTCTAAAGAAAATGATTACGTAATAACGAAAGTAATTAATTTTGTTCTTGATTCTCCTGCTCGCAAAATGAAAGCGAAAAATAAAATAATGCATTTCTTATATTTAAAAAAATAATCCTACTGCGTTAATGTTTGAAAAAAATCAAATACTTTACATGCGTTTTCAATGCATAGACATGTATGGATGTCCGAAATTGCTGGACATGCTTTAAAAAAAAAAGAAATACGTGCAAGTATAGTTTGTACAAGGCACAGAATTGATTCGTAGGGCTTACCAGGTTAATATAACTGCACCACGGTGACGAATAAAGACTATTCATTTCTTGACCACTTATCAACTAGCAAAGGTCTAGAGCATTTTAAATACATGATTATTCGGAATTCACCAAACTAGCTATGTAGTCTCCAGAAAAAGGGGCGCGCTTATTAGAGCACGATTGATTCGACGCAGGCTACCAAGCTAGGTATGTAAGAATCGGTTTACCAGGAAAAGTAACTCCAGGCAGAGAAAAGAACGGTATGGTACTGAGCCAGATATAGTATTACCAAGTGTATTATAAGATATACGGTAAGATCAAACAGCTTCGCACAGCACGCGCTGCGCTGCACAATGGCTTGCGGTGTTGCGGGTTTCGATAACAGATTTTGCGTGTAATTTTGGCACAAATGACATTCCATACAAATGACATTCCATACATATCGGTCACGCGTGCGCGTAGCGCAGCGACAGATGACGCAGCGCAGCGATCTCGTGCCCAGAAATCATATGTGTAACGATCGATATGCTGAGAAAAACATTATTAGATGGTGGTCGGGCTGGCTGACATGGCAGTATAGAGCTAGCTGCAGAAAAAAAAATAGGCGTAAAAGAATATAATATGGAGCCTTACAGCATTCTATGAACGCTACCAGTAACTGCATGGGAGGCCTTAACTGGATTCTATTTGATGCACATCCATGTATTTGTAGTTCTTTTCGAGAGGCAACCCCATGGGTGGATACAGTACAGGGAGGTTTGGGGGGTTGTAACCACCCTCACCCCCCCCCCCCCCTTTGATATAAGGTACCTCCCCCTCTTCTCTAAGCAGCCTCCCCCCCCCCCCACCCCCCCGCTTTTCGTATCCGGCCTGAAGCGGACAGCCCCCCCGCTATTCGTATTGGGCCTGAAGCAGACACCCCCCCCCCCCCCAAGAGGCGGATCCGGGGGGGGGTTTGGGTTTGGGAGTTGCAATAAGGTACCTCCCCCTCCAGTCCCCCTCCCCCTCTCCCCTCCCGCTCCCACCTCCCCCTCCCCCCCTCCCCCGGCTTTTTGTATCGGGGCTGAAGTGCCGGACAGCACCCCCACCCCCCCCCCCCCCCCTCCACTTTTCGTATCAGGCCTTAAGTGGACAGCTCCCCCTCCCCCCCCCCCCCCCCCCCCTCTTTCTTTTCGTATCGGGCCCGAAGCAGACTAAACTCCCCCCTCCCCCGCTTTTTGTATCGGGCCAGAAGCGGACAGCACCCCCCCCCCCCCCCCCCTTCTTGCTTTTCGTATCGGGCCTGAAGCGGACAGCAACCCCCCCCCCCGCTTTTCGTGTTGGGCCTAAAGCGGATAGCACACCCACACACCCTCCCTCGCTTTTCGTATCGAACCTGAAGCGGACACCCCACCCACCCCCCCACCCCCCCGCCCCTCCCCGCATTCTGTATTGCGGGTCTCAACCCCCCATTTTGGAGAATCCTGGTATCCGCCCCTGAACCCCATGCATGGTGATGTTGAATTTGAGGTGATCGATGTTGTGGTTACAGTATTATTTGGCACTCAGGCAGTGCCATAGTTACATTGTGCATAATAAGTATTACTGCTCAACTTAGCATCTCAGAATTTCGTACCCAGGAATTATGCGTGATTTTTAAGAATATGTCATGCTGCGAACTGGTAGAAGTATATCAGTTATCTTACGTGTAAGAAGGAAGGTGGGGAGGGTGTGTGTAATATGGCATGTTTATTGGCTGGGATTAGGGGGGGGGGGGGGGGGGGCTATGTTTGACAATTTTGTGTAGCACTCCCCTCCCCCTTTATATAATAAAGGTGAGGTGGGAGGAAAGCTCGAGCCCTCTGAGATGGATATGAGTTCGATTGCCCCCACTGCCATTGTTAGTTCAGCAATAGGTTTATATGGAAACTATGCATGCATGGACCAAAACAAAAGACAGTGAGACAAAAATGCACGCACTTGGCTGCCACCATGGGTTATATACATGTATTCTATGCTGAGACAGCGAAAGATTGGCTCAAAATATATACACTGCAAGGGCAGATACAGTGCTTTTGTTAACAGTCCAGCTAAGGGGAGGAAGGGCGGCCCCAGAACTTCTTGAAAAAGTCACAGTATAGTTAGCATTTGTAGCTAGCAATTAATTGGGATAGTCAGTGCCCAATTAAGATACTTGGGCACTAGACTAAAAACATATATGCATGGGGCCCCATCTCCACCCACCAATGCATTGGATCGATCTGATTTTAAATAAAGATTCTACTGCATAAATTGGGTTAGAACCGTTAGATCAGTTATTGCATCATTTGGCATAGTATTCCTGGTCATGAGGGGCCCACCTAATGCCAGGGACCCTAGACTATGTAGCTTAGCCCCAGATTTTAGCCTAGCCAGTGCTATGGTTAATCTGGACCCGGGGAGTTAGCCTGCAACATCTTTTTACCCTTCACAATCACGTCACACTACTAATCTGGACATTGTTCAATCGAGGGACACTTTTGCATATGTTGTTTTGTTTGGTGTGATTGTTTTTGTATATCTGTACCTGGACTGTCTAAATGCTTATTTTAATACGTCTTTATGTCCTTATTGTTTTTCATCTTATTAGATGGAATGCATACACTGCCTGGTAGGCCCCACTTCACAAAATACACACTCGCCAATGGTAGATTAAGACAAGTATATTTAATTTTTTGTGGGTGGGGTGGTAACTGATGCATGATGAGGACTCAGTGAAGTCATTTTCAGCTTGCGTAGTTTTAGTTGGAGAGAACCGTGATACAGAAAACAATATTTTTTCCACGGTATCTCACTTACCTTTATAAAATAGTTGCAATAACCTATCATGCTAATGTTCATATCAACACTAAACTCCTGTGTATACTGTATGTCTTAATCCAGACCCAAATAAAGGGCCAATACTTAGGTTGATCAGAGTTAAGATGCATGATGTTTTAGTGCTAGTAATGAAGCTGGTGGTGTGTGCATTGTTGTGTTATTACCAAAATATTAATGTAATTCATACTTGGTTATACAGATAAAATTAGACGTTACATGTAGGCTCCCTCAGAAATTATCACAAGCAAAGCTCATTCAGGGGAGAGTCAGGAACTCCCTTTAAAAACACCCTGAGAATATGACAGTTTGCTTCTGGAAATAAAGAGCTGCCTGCTGAAGTATTATTGACAATTAATGTGGTCCAAAAGTACTGGCCCAGTATTGTAAGCTAGCTTAGCACTTCTTTTGTACATTCACATGTACTAAATATAGGATTTTTGTCTCATTTAAAGTCACTCATGTTCATGACTTCACATTATAGTGTTGAAACCAAATTCCTACTACCTAACGTTAGTTAAACTTAAATATTCTGCCACTCCTCCTCCTCCATGGCCATGCAGATTATTATCCACCTACTGCCCAGATCAAATATATCCAGAAAGAATGAAGTGCTTTTGATCAACCCCACAGCGGGAAAAAAGTTCTTTCTTTAATTTCAGAATTCCCATCAGTTTAGGTTTCCGAAAAATTAACTTGTTGTCAGTATTAATGTTAATTAACTTTAATCAATTAGCCTGTGATTTAATTGCATGATACTTTCTTTCTGATAGTGATTAGTAGTATATGAAAAGTACAGAATGTTTTTATAAATAATAAAGATTTTTCACTGACGTGGAACACTCTGCATTATGGTGCAATATAGTCGACCAGGTAATGAATGCTTTGAGAGAAATTATTATCTAACACATCACTTAGTATGCATACCAGATAGGTATTAAGAGGCAGGCAACAATACCAAACACCATGGTAATGAATTGAACTTGTAACACAATATTTTTCACGCCAATTCCATTACAATTTTCACAAATCAGGTTTTTAAGGCATATGTGTACGATGAATGAAGTGCTTTTATATATCTTCCCATGAATGGTCATATACAGTGTTTGAATGATAATCTGTTTGTTTATCAAATCAGGTTTGGACAATAACATTTTTTCTTTAAGTGTGTGTGTATGTGTGTGTGTGTGGGGTGGGGGTGCTGGGTGTTGCCCCCCACCCCACTCTCGGCTATGGCTTCGTACAATGATGCTTTCACGATTTTCATACCAGCTGCGCCATGTGATACTACATTTGTTAAGTTTTATTTTTAAAAAGCCCTTCAAAACAAGAAATCACATGCAATGGTGAATCATTGTACCACTTATTTTCTTGTGTGGGATATTACTTTAAAGGGTTTGCGTGCTAACCACAAGGAGAAAAGCCATGTTTGATGTTTTTCAAACACCAGACCACCTTCTGTTTCAACATGAAGACCCAGGCTAGTCCATTGGCAAGATTCTAAAAGGAAATCCCTGGCTCTAATGTGACATCTCCTTGTACTTGCATGTTAAGGCGTGGTGACATATAGGATCATAACCATATTATACCGGGCAGTAACCCATTACAACAGAATGTTTACAGCACCAAGGACTCATGCAGAAGTTCAACATATGGGACGGTGTCCAGCAAAATCACCCTTCTGGCTTGTTTTTCAAGTTTTCAAAATTTTTGGTTTTCCATTAACTCCAAAGGGGTTCTATCAAATGTCCCTTACGCATCTTAAATTGGATTATCCCTCATAAAGTTATTAGGCACTGAATTTATAATTAGCCATACATTTCAATGCGAGCGTTACTTTTCTTTTGATTGTCCTGGAAAATTTGAAAAAGTACCACAAGGGTGATTATGCTGGACACTGTCCCATATAATCATACCATTCGCATATGGTGTACAAATAAATACACTGCCGGGCTGATACGAAATATTTCACATTGGAATTATAGGTGCCACATGGGGAGAATCTTCTCTTAATTATAAAATTTCTACTGTGTTTTGATATATGTGCATGCAATGAACCAATCAGAATGTTCAAATTGTGTATAGCTGTTGTCTAATTAGAGTTATAACCTACTTATAAATCATTGTAGAACAGTGGTGGAGGTACAGATCCGAGAAAAGCACCTCACCAATAACTCTCCTCTGTGACCTTAACTTAATTTATTTTTGTGACTCTACCTTTTAAATGGCACAGTACAGAAGTGCATTAACAATGATTCTCAATCCACAAGTGAATAGTAGTGGATATACAACTTTAAATTGCCCAACATCATAGTGCTTGAATGAATGCAGGCCAGGAAGACTGGGCATCGAGCTTACCCATGGATGATCTACGAGGCAGGCAAATGTATGGAACAAAGGTATGCATGATATATCACCCATCCAAATAATGCATGGAAAAAATGGAATTTTAAATACGCAGTGAGATGATAACCCATCAAATTAAAACTGGTTCATTAAAAAGTGGGGTTACAGTCAAAACTGACATGTGTTGTCATCATGTGTTTGTACTTTCCATTCGGTTTAGGACCCTGAACTCTGAGAAAATGTGAGAGTGATTATTGCATACAATTCGGCACAACACTTTTGCAGTCAGGGTGAGGTTAATATAGTAAGTCGGTATTCATCCAAATCCCAAACCTACACTGTAGCTACTTTTGAAAAGGGAACAAGTACTGTCGGTTGCTCACATAGCAAAATTTTGCCATAGTTGGTAAGCAGAACAAAGTTGATGACAGTAGATATGCCAGGAGCAGGAGTAAATTAAGGTTACCCAGCACACACACTCACCATCCCACACCCACATACATTCACTGCATGAGTACATGTTCCATGAATCCACCAATCAAATTCAGTGACACTGTTATGTTACATATACAATCATACTTGCATCGTCTACATCCCATCACATTCTCACAAATTGTCACACGCACACACAAATACCATGCTTAACACATGCAACACATATAATTAGCACCACACACACTGGCATGTTCATCCCTCCACAATAGTGCATTTACACTGAGGAGGATGCACAGAGAGGATGTCGGCACAGCTTAGAAGGGAGAGCTGGTCCAGCAGAAGTCTGGCTGCATAACCTAGAAGGGGAGCAATGTGAAGGACAGAGAAATGCCCTCCTGGCAGTATGAGATGACATGGAGATAGGGGATATGATCAATCCCATGGGCTCGATTCTCCCATCCTTGGTACACCTCATGTTCTTCACAATGTTATATTCAAAAATGCCACATGTACTCATAAGACATGACCACATACACAATGCTCCCATGTGTGTGTGTGTGTGCCCATTAAACTATTTATACTGCTCGATTCACCCTTTATCTATGATGTTTAAAAAAATGACATTCATCCTATTCCTATATGGAACCTACTCTCATAGGTTCCAATACTGCAGAGGGCAGGAACCTAGCTCACATGAACGCGCGTATACTGCACTATCAGCTGTGTACTATGCCAAACAGAAAGGTTCTATTTAACACTGTACTATAACCAACTAGTAATACAATATTAGCTAAATGCCTCCCTAGAGTAAATTCCCAGTGGGTAGACGGTTGGGTAATCGTATTGTTTATAGATCAATTAATTTCTTTACCAATTAGTCCCATTACCTTCTGTCATCTAGACAGGGAAAACCTTAGCAAAGGGCATACAAAATAACCGATTGTCATGTTAGTGTCGCACACGATGGCAGGGTGCAGGGAGGAGCATGTATAGAGGGAACAGGTGTGGGGGTGTGGTCTACCCCATCGGCACATCCCATCACATGTTCTCTGCAGGGGAGGAGCATATGGGATTGGTCAGCAAATGAGACAAGTTCTGCATCCAGTGATCAAAATGGCGTGTTTGTGTGAGGGTGGAAGGGTCAGTGTGAGGTCTCCGTATATTGTGAAGAGCCATCAAATTTGAGTGTAGAAATAGCACATAGAGCTGACCAAAACTTGTTTAGAAGATATTGAAATCTTATTGTATGTATGTATTTTGTGATTGCAATATAGTGAGGGAGGAGGAAGAAGAGGAGGGGGAGGAGGAGATGGGAAAGGAGGAATTTTATCAGGGACCTAGGGAGGAGGAGGGGTAAGAAGATTGGAGGGTGATGTCTCAGTGATGAGGGTGATGTAATAGTGAGGTGATGTCACAATATGGAGGACCTTGGGTGTTAAACATTACAATGTTTTCTGCTCAGCAGATCCAGACACATGGAAATGCAATCAGGAGGGCAAGCAGTAGAAGTGTGGGGATATACATGTAGAGAACTTGCAACTATGAGATGCCACCACTTAGGTACATACACATGCATATTCAAACTTTCAAACACTCATGCACACATACACGACACAAACTCTCAGTTACACATGAACACTTAAAACATCAACTGCTTGATTTAGTCTCCATTAATGACCCTTCCTATAGTTATGGTGTGTTTTGCCTTGAGATGCAGCTAAATAACTGTCACAGTTCCAAGCAATAAAAATGTGGTCCTTTTCCACCTCGTTAGGGGGAATTATAGGCTTAGCCGCAGAAATTTGGTCTGAAAAGTATTAGATTGCCCATGAATCGTACTGGGGTACAGCCCCCCTCCCTTGACCCGCCATTGAATTACATGAAGGTAAGTGGATAATCAACTAGCTTCCTAGGCTATACTTCAGTTTACTCTCCCCCCCCCCCCTTCCCTGATTTTTGTAATTTGTAAACTTACCATACATACTGCTGAACCTAAGCTAAACTAAGCCCAGCTAGATGGGTGTACCCTAAACTAAGCCCAGTTAGACGGAGGAACAGTCGGCTGATCCGCTAACAAATCCAGCTAGACCGGGATTGCAGTTTGCCCCCATCCCCCAAATTGGATTTGTTAGCGGATCAGCTGACTGTTCCCCCGTCTTACTGGGCTTAGTTTAGGGTACGCCCATCTAACTGGGCTTAGTTTAGCTTAGGTTCAGCAGTATGCATGGTAAGTTACAAATTGGGGGGAGGGGGGGGGGTAAGCTGGTCTACCTGAATTTGTTAGCGGATCAGCTGACTGTTCCCCCGTCTAGCTGGGCTTAGTTTAGCTTAGGTTCAGCAGTATGTATGATGTATGGTAAGTTTAAAAATTACAAAATCAAGGAGGGGGAGGGGGGGGGAACTGAAGTACAACCGCCTCCTAGCTGTTGAGTCCGGCCGGTATGCTTACTGCAGAAATTTGATTATAAGGGCAGACCCAAGCTCGTGTGAACCACACCACTTAGTAGGGTAGCGTAGGTAGTGGTCGCCACCCGCGAGTGCCGATATCGGTTATCTTGAATATACAGCAAACAGGAAGGATAATTATACAAACATACCTGACCCCAAGAGATCGTCAGCTATCACTCTATACTACTAGCGCTTCGTTTATCAAAAAACGTGCTCCGTACGAAAGAAAACAACTGTTTTATCCAATTAAGCGGATTTCTGGTATAGTCGCCAGTGCGGTTGGTCTGTCGCCACGTATGGTAGGAGTGCTCGCCACCCCCCCTGTATTTCGTTCACTGTTGTTACGTAGCGCATGGAAGGTGGGTTGTAACACAACATTGCTCAACCAAGTTATCAAGTATGGAGCAGCCTTTAACCACCCCAGGAAAGCTTCACTTTGTATTTGTTACTAAATTTCGTATAGGAGGCGACCATTCATTCATACTACTTCTTTTACTGCCGAAATTGTATATACAGCTAAGGATTGAAGTATGTGTACCGTTATAAGATAGTGCCATGCCAATATTAATTAGCTACTGTAATGTTATGGTTGCTGAGAAGATGGATTAGGTTACAAATGATATGTGATCAACAATGGCATAGTGCCTTATCAGCCTCCATGTTTTAGATGTCACATAAGTTTTTATTTAATTGAGAGATGCAGCATTCCCCCTCTGAATGGCAACAGAAAACCTTTGCAGGAGGTATGCTAGAGAGCTTTTGTCACCAGTGGTGTTAGCTATGTGGTGACCCTAGTCTGATAGGAAAGAAATGGAGCGACACTCCAGTTGTTTCAAAGGCAACAGGTGTGAAGGAATGGTATGCATGGGAGGTGAGGTAATTGTACTTTTTGATCTTGGTCTGCTCTGCTTGGTTTGCTGTTGCACATAATTCAGAGGCTGTCATGGATAGATGGGAAGTGGCAAAAGTGTCTACGCAGATTGCATCCCAAACCAACAATTCGATTCGACCATGGTACCATGGTGATTCCATCAGGATGCTTACCATCTGATCAAGACCAGTGGGCTCAAGCTGAGAAGGAACATTGGCAGAGGACAAAGCCCTGTGCAGAATATCCTTCATTCTTCATGTCATGGTAGAAGTGGCGGCCAGCACTAAAACAACAACTGTGTGTGCTGAGCATGTCCACATTTGATCCACAGTGGTGGCAAATGTGAGGATGCAAAGTGGGGCCCCCAGACGAAGGCCAATGGTTATGCAGATATAGTGTTATCATCCATGCAAAGGCCCAGGATGCATATTACCCTCCCTCACTTCCTTCAGAGCTGCATCCATGCTCTCAGCTGAATTCTCACTCCATTACAGAACACTACAATATGATATTACTTCATTTTATGCATGTACAGCATATGTAAGCTAGGTCTAAGTTCAAGATAATCTTCTCTGTATTTGCAGAAGTAGCTGTACTCTCTCCAGCTAAGCTTGATATGCTATAGGCCTACATTTAATAGGCTTTTAGCTGAAAGGACCGCATGCGGAATGAGATACAACCCGTGTATGTACCCCTATGGCGAACACTCCTCCACAACATACAAACCTCAAACGCTTAGCACTCAAGATATAGGACACATTTGGGAGCCGAATGTTGCCAATTTAAGCCTAAAGACATAATTTGTGGAGGTAGGAGTAGTCGCCACCCCTGGCGACTACTACTTACGAGCGTAAATTCAGTTGGAGTGTTCGCCACCCTCACTAATTTTTGACTCAAAAGGTTTCTTTTAAAACAAAGCTAAGTACATTGTACAGAAATAACTGCTCTTCTATAATAGCACGATTTTACGCCAATCTGTGCTACATACTTCGCTAACACTCACTTGCACCGATAGAACCCGCCAGCAATTGTGCGGTGTTTACCGCGCCATTTTACCTATAAATGAGGTAGCTAACTTTGTATAATTATTTTGCAAAAACGTTAATAGTAAATAAAACTTGAACAAAGTACCGTAAACACAGAGTCCCAGGAGTATTACTTCCATTTTGTGCCAAGACATACAAACGTTAGGTAAGCCCTAGCGCCACGTTTGAAAGGAAGAGTGGCGAGCACTCCTGCACTGGCGACCATACCTGACGCTACCCTATTCTTCGGGTGAGGTCAATTAAAGTTCGCCCAATTCTGAAGAATTTTATAATCGATAAGGCCTTAAGCACCCGCTTTCGTTTTGATAACTTGTTTAATTTTTCGTACTGAAAATAAAAGTGGAGGGCTATGAGTAACCACAACATCGATCACCTCAAATTCGACATTCCCAAGTTGCCTCTCGAAAAGAACTACAGTTTACACCTCAAACCACTGCCGTAAATACATGGATGAGCATCAGATAGAGTAACAAACAGACGTACCATTATTAGTAACCATTTGGTTACGACCCGTATTGTAGCTGCAAGAGTGTCCAGATAAGGCCTACTGGTAGCGACACCTCGTTCATAGAATGATGTAGGGCTGTATATATTCTTTTATCCTTTGTTTCCCTGCACCTAGCTCTATACTGCCATGTCAGCCAGCCCGACCACCATTTAATAATGTTTTTCTCAGCATATATCGATTATTACATATTCGATACACATATGATTTCTGGGCACGAGGTCGCTGCGTGCGTTATCTGTCGTTGCGCTTCGCGTGACCGACATTTGGCACTAATCACACCCCATAGCCATCGATACTGTTTTACGACGTCGTTACAATTTGTTTAGATTACGGGCTCTGTACAGACCCGTAATTCGATCACGATACAGTATGTAACACCCTTACATCTCGAAAAGGACTGAAAATTTCTGGTTGTGTAGGAACACCAGATATTATTAGTGCAGGTTAGAGTATTTATACTGCCTAAAATTATTAATAAATATCTATTACATACATTATTAAATAGAACTTGATATGTGTCTATATGACATGTAAGGATAACGTGCCGGTAAATTTGGAAGCGATTGGTACTATTCCCGCCCTTCTAAACCGTTCCTAGCTCGAGTTATACCCTCCTAAGAAGAAGAAGAAGACGACGACGACGACGACGATGGAGAATTATTTTAGGACTGGGCACGAGAAACAGGAAATTGTTTGTTTCTCTATAACCACACCGTTTTATGACACGGAACAAACGTAGAACTGTAGATCGTTGTGCTCCCATTCCGCCGCGATAAAGAGATAAGCGATCCGTTTCTCAGTTGTCCCTCTAGAGGCTAGTGAAGTTTTATTAATGACATTCATCAACCCTCAATCAATCCTATATTGAACCTGCTGCCGCAGGTTCAGATACCTTAGAATATGTAAATATGGCATGTATTCAGTAGCTATATTCTGATTAGCATCACTCAGTACGTGTGAGGGAGTTTAAACAAGCGCACACAGGCCCGGCGCACACGGTACGGTTGGTGCGGTATTGGCCGCACCAACTTTTGAACCCAAAATATGGGCGTATCCTGCAATTCGGGCTTGTCTGATTCCATATGTGTTCTTGCGTGAGAAGTAATATGTACCATGATTTACCGCTTATCATGCCCCATGATAGGAAAGAAAAAGCCTCGTGATTTATTTAATTGTACTGATCGCCTTAAGGTGACGGTCTTGCCAGTCAGTGTCTTCACGAAGATCTGCATCGTCGTTTTCTTTTCAAATGCTTTCTCATTTCGACTTTAGTATTATTTAACTCGAGAGTTGTTACGCAGTTTGCGGTCTATCCACGTCTAGAATATAAATTTAACCTGCCCTGGTTACGTCATACGACGCGGCATAAATACGAAATGAATTCCTAAGATCGTGTCATGTGCCAGACTCGGCGCACAGGGTCAAAAGTTGGTGCGGCCAAGTTAAGGGTGTTTCAGCCCTCCCGCAAAAGCGCGGAAGATTAATACTATACAGGGAATCCAATTAAGAATGAACGCAACATTTTTGAACGAGAATCGTAAATTTTTATTTTTTTGTTATGCATATTTGCGTTTACTAACAAAGCATAAGCCCCAACCCCTAAAACTACTTTCATCGATAAAGTGACTCATTTAAGCCCTCGAACGCGGAAGATGATTTTGCTACCAGAGATGCACCAATTGCAAATAGCCCTGCTGTATTCATAACCAATCGTGATTTAAGTGAACTTCCTTAAAAGGCTTTCTACGACATCTGGAAGAGATAATTAGCCCCATGCAGCGTCAATGATTTCTACTGACTGCATTGCAGTAGAAATCACTGCATGCCGCTGCATAGGGTTCTTAAAACATTTAAAGGAAGTTCATTTCAATAATCACGATTGGTTATGAATACATTATACACATGTAAGCAGCAGGGCCATCTGCGTTTGACACTGATAATTGACTCTTGTTGCAAACCATTAAGGTTGAACCAAGTGATTCCATTGACAACGTAAAGGCTAAGATCCAGGACAAGGACACTGTAAAAAAACATGGTGGGTGGGCACACCAGATTTGGTGTGCTAGCGCTGTCCCGCCTGGCACACCTACTGAGGTGTGCCAGTCCCACCTATTGTAAGTAGTGGGATCACCCACCAGTTGATGTGTACTATACCCATGAGTTTTGGTGTGATAACCCCACTAGAATCGGTGGTCAGGCCCGCGTGCATTCCAAAATTAACGGTAATTACTTAACCAGAAAAAGTGCACAAATAGTTGTTCCAACACAGAGCATACAATTCAAACAGCTAGTCTCAGTGTTCTGCTAAGTCAATGATGTCATGAAAAGAGCCATTGATGGTTGCCTCGTCTGCTTGCTTTGTAAATTCAACAAGGACTCCAGAAAGCTGAACAGAGTACTGCATCCAGTGGTGTACTGTACATTAAATACAAAAAATCCATAACAAAATGCAAATACAGAGTGCTATATAGCTCTACCTCACAATCTATTACAAGATAGATCTGCGCAGGATGAGACCCCCACAACACAGAAGGTAAGGCTGATCCTGCTTTTTTCTACTGTATCTCTGACTTGATGCCTACACAATGGATGAAACAGACTGAACATCATTTGAACATATTGTTTTTTTTTTTTTGTATCATGCACCATCATCATATTCAAACTTACTGGAATACATTGAAGAATCTGGAGCAACCCGAGGATCTCGAATCATATAAGGCAGCAGGACAGGGCATATAGTGGGAGTGATGCACCTGATTATGAAATACTTCTTGACATCCTTTTGCTTCTTAGAACCAGGGTCAGTCTTGATCCTTTGGGAAGGTGCATGATTACGAAGTGGTCGATGAAATTCCTTGAAGCAATCACACAAAGTTTGAACTGTGGCACCCTATATAAAATATAAAATTATGTAATAGTGAATAGAATAAGTTTTCTACTTACATTTTTTGACCCGTTAGGCATAGGAAACTGAAGAAATGGATACATTCTGGTGATTTGATCAGCCACACGCATGAATTCTTCATGAATTGGACATAGCAGATGCCACAACAGAAAAGCACGGAAGCGGAAGAACTATCATTCATGACTTCAAAAAATATAGTTGCAGAGCTTCTGGAGGGACCCTGATGGGGAGCTTACAGCCCCCTAGCTGGGACGGGAGGGCTTATCCCCTCTCGCGCCACCCCAACGATCTTGGCCACACCCTTTAGTACATAATTAGCCACACGGGTTTATTCCCACGACCCTGATATATGTCCACATGCATATCCTGTACCATAGCTCTGTGCAGTGTAGGACAAAGATATCAACACATGCAGCAGGGGCGGATGCAGGAATAAAAGGAAGGGGGGGGGGTCCATAATGACGAAAGGAGGTGCGCGCTTTGTGCGCGCGCAAATTTTTTGCTGCACACCTCGCGTGCGCGCGCTCGCGCTACAAAGCCAAATTTACCATACATAATCAACATCAATTGACGCCATTAAGTGGTTCTGGTTTCAATTGTATTTAGAGCAAAATTACATGTAAAATACGTGCTAAACATAAGGCGCGGCACTGTTGTACCTACATTTTATTGTAACAAATTTGGGGTGTGCATGTAACCGCCTCGGATGTTTTTGGATGAAACGTTTCACAATTGTGCGAATATCGAAATGGACATCATAATGCATGGCCATCAGTGAGAGGGAACTCAATCTTGATTCATTCATCCTGCATGTTCCTCAAATGTGTTTTAAAATCCTCCTGAAGAGAGAAAATGACCTTTCCGCCTCAGCACTTGTGATTGGAATAGTGCACCCCAGTAGAAGCAATTGTCGAATGTTTGGGAAGGTATCTCCATCACAATGTAAAAGAGATGTCCTTAAATCACAGGCTACATCCTTCTTACATTGCCAATACAGCTTCCACTGTTGCAACTCACTAAGGATAGACTTTGGTGATGGAAGATCCTCCTCAAATTGAGTTAAGTCAGCCACAATGACTTGAATGTTAGCATTATCAACTCTTAGTGAGGGGATGATAGAAAATGAACATTGAATGACATGTCTGTTATCCATACAAAACCTATCATTTAGTTGCTGCAAAAGTTCATCAATGAATGGTATTAATACCAATCTTTTGTAATACTCTTGTGGGCTTTATGCTGGGACGTTGGCTCTAAACCTTTGAGCTTTTGTTCTTCTTGGTGTCTCTTCAAAGGATCCAATTGTATCAGCAAGAGTTTGTGCTTGTTTATACCAAACGTCAAAAGTTTTATCAATGTTACTACAAAGAGCATGGATATTGAAAATGACCTCATCTATCATTTTTAAAGCAAAATATATGTCCATGTCTCGTTGCTGTAGCTTTGAAGCTAGGCTTTTCACACAATCCAGAGTATTTTTCAAAATCAAAAATGTCACAACCGTTTTAAAACTTTGTAGTAAGGTGAAGATTCCATTAGCTTTCGTAGTTGTTTCAGCATCCCAACTCCACTCTACAGTTTGTGCCAATTCAGGGTACTCTGCAATATTTACAATAGCACCAAGACAGTACACAGCTATTTCATACAATTCAAGGAAAGTCTCCAAACATGTATGGCGTTCCACTCATCTTGTTTTGCAAAAGCCTGAAAGCTTTACGTGTCTTGCATTGGGGATATACACTTTTAATACATCAATAAAAAAAGAGCTGTCGTTTAGGTGAATAATCAAAGAATAGAAATACTTCATTTATAAGACCAATTATGTTCCTAATATCTTGTAATTTGGAACTTGACGCAATGGCGAGATTCAAAACATGTGAATGGCAATGAATGTAATGAGCATGTGTATATGTCTCTGCCTTGACATACGCTTGTGCACCAACGCGAGGGGAAGACATAGCAGATGAACCATCATAAGCGTGCCCTCTTAAATAACTTAGGTCCAAATTATTAGATCGTAGGACATCGACTATAACTTTCCCAAGTGCCTCACCAGTGGTTCTTTCTAAGTGGCGAAAATCTAACAAAACTTCGTTGATTAAAGCAGCTTTGTTCCTTGTATCCACATAGCGAATGCAAACGCTAAGAACTTCTTTATTGTCTAATTTATCATGTACTTCATCAGCAATTACAGAAAAAAACTTAGTATTCCCTGTGCGAAATGGTTCAGTTAAGTTCTCCTTCATTACTTCCCCAAGAACTGATATAATTTCTTCCTGAATGGTTTTTGATGTATATTTTGCATTTCTCTTTGCTGATATTAAATGGTCTTTTAAAATGTTATCTGTTATTGCCTGGTGCTCTAACAAAGCAATAAAGTTGCCCTTGTTAACATCCTGAAGAACCGAGAAGTCTACACAATCATCTCTGTGTCCTCTTGGTGGCAGACCTTGTCTTCCAAGTAAAACTATGGTGCTTTTTTTTTTTTTCTAGAACATGTAGGTTATTTTGATACTGTTCATTTGAGCATTTTTTGATTGTTTTATCAACACGAAGAGTAGGATTTTCATAGGTAGTGATGAATGAATTTGCCAGCACCGTTGCATTTATGTGGTATTCAGCCTTTTCATGTGTTGGAAGAATACCAAGTGCCCTTTTCAGGTTCATCATTGGTTTTGTAACCAACACTCCCAGATTTCCACCTATTTGACCTCCTCTGGTGGAAACAGATTTTCCAAACAGAACACAAAATTTGCAAAAGCCACCAGGCATAGATGGGCTGTAGACAAACCAGTGATATTGGTCTAACTATTTCATTTGGAATCTTCATTTTTTTGTTTTTTTCCCCAAGTTTTACTTCCTCTGATAGCATTTGATCCTGGCTGGATGGTATAAAATGATTTTTTAAATAGCAATATTTTTTCCACATCAGACAAGCCTGAGAGGGAAACATCACCAGTTACAACAAGGGAAATATCATAGCACTCTGTTGACTTAACAATTGCATCTGTCATGCCTTTCCCAGACAGGGAGGTGCCGCCAACAGACAGTGAGGAATCAGCTGTCAAAACAGAGATTGTAGAGGTGCAAACAGACAGAGAGGAATCAGCTGTCAAAACAGAGATAGTATTGTCATGGTAATCATTATCTGTTAATGCAGGTGCAAGAATCTCTGCCTGGTCTTTGTTGCACAAAGCTATTCCTGACATAGATGTATAGGTGATATTGACAGACTCAGCTGGTCATACACTGTTCCAGAAAGATCATTGGATTGCATGCTCAGAGCTTTTGAATAATCATCAACAGCTGTTGATTCAGCCTGAGTAGGTAGATTCTTTTCAGCAAGAGCTGTGGCACATGTAGATTTTCTGCCATCATGTAATGATGCGCAATATGTTATGTACTCCCTATACTATCGCCTGTAAAGTGTATTGGCTACGAACAACGAACAACTATACTAAGAACTCACAGGTCGTCTAATTGTAATGAGTTATCGCTTATCGGCATGCAGCTATCAATTTAGCCCAAACAGCAGTGCCCTAACTCAGTAACTAAGTAACCCGTAAAGCATAATAGTTTCGACTATGCAAATCGTAATGTCAATAGCTTTGCATTGCACGTATTTTAACAGCTTACCTGGGCTTTTTCATGAAGAAGGATGCAATAGATGTAGATGGACGTTTCGGAGGCATAATAATCGCAATCGCAGCAAACTAACGCAGTCAACTGTGATTAATAAATATTAAATAACCGTTTTCATTGCACAACGATAGAAATTGACGGTACCTATATCAGCTTCATTGGAGCCGTGTAGTATACCGTTGAACGGTACACTACCTTGGTCGCATAGATTGCCGTATGCATTACGTCATTGTTCATATAGGAAAGGGGGGTCCGGACCTCCCAGACCCCCCCCCCCCCCCCCCCCCCCCCCCCCTAAATCCGCCCCTGATGCACAGAGTGACTGACCCGTCTGCCATAAAACACAACATGAAACACGTTAGTCCATATAATTAATAATTTAACGGTGGGTATAGCAATATCCAGAAAGAATCGACCCTCCATCTTGTTCTACGTTTGCGTGGTCGTATGCAGATCATCGTGAATACACTGACTGGCAAGACCATCACCTTGGAGGTTGAGCCAAGTGATTCCATTGACAACGTGAAGGCTAAGATCTAGGACAAAGAAGGTATTCCACCAGACCAACAGCGACTCATCTTTGCCGGCAAACAGCTGGAAGATGGTTGTACACTGAGTGACTACAATATCCAGAAGGAATCGACCCTCCATCTTGTTCTTCGTTTGCGTGGTGGGGAGATATGTTGAACCATTGTATTGTCTTTTGCCTTGTTGTGATTGTTACATGCAATGCTGTAATTGTGTGGTCAAAGCATTTGTTTATGAGATTCATCTTTTATTTATGGCTAACCAGAGAATCCTGGGATTTCATATTTGAACACATAGTTTTCATCACTACATCATTATCTCCCAGTGTTGTATTCAATTTGTAGATTAATACGCTGTTGTCATAGTAGCCTTTAACCCATGGCCATGCATTGCAAAAAGGTATCAATATGGATATATTCTGTATATGGAACAGTGTCCAGCAAAATCAAAGAAAAGTAACTCTCGCATTGAAATGTACGGCTAATTATAAATTCAGTGCCTAATAACTTTATGATAGATATTCCAATTCAGGATGCGTAGGGACCATATGATAGAGGCATTTTGGAGTTCTTGGAATTTGAAAACTTGAAAAACTATCTAGAAGGGTGATTTTTCCCATGTTACAATAAATGACAAAAATTTATTGCTAGCAGACTTAGCCAGAGCCCCCTCCTTACATAGCTATAAGCACTTCTTCCTTGGCCACTATGATGTAAGGACACATACCATTATCCAAACAGGCATGTGCACATATGGCTTCGAGTGCTTTTACACATCACATGCTTATATTGTGCACTGTGCATGTGGTCATCACAATATTGATAAAGGTATTGCTTAATATTGAATATCCAATCATCTTTATTTAACGAGTATGGTCTACATAAGGACAATGTTGAAGTATACAAACAATGGCATCAGCTTGGTAGCTAGAATTATCATTGATACATGACTATATGCCCTCCTTACATGACTATATGCCCTCCTCACATGACTATATGCCCTCCTTACATGACTATATGCCCTCCTTACATGACTATATGCCCTCCTTACATGACTATATGCCCTCCTTACATGACTATATGTCCTCCTTACATGACTATATGCCCTCCTCACATGACTATATGCCCTCCTTACATGACTATATGCCCTCCTTACATGACTATATGCCCTCCTTACATGACTATATGCCCTCCTCACATGACTATATGCCCTCCTTACATGACTATATGTCCTCCTTACATGACTATATGCCCTCCTCACATGACTATATGCCCTCCTTACATGACTATATGCCCTCCTTACCTGACTATATGCCCTTCTTCCGTGGCTACTAATAGCTATTGCTGTGCTCATGTATATCAGCTTTTGGAATGGATGTGGTGCCCTCCCTAAAACTAAAGGGTGCATGCAATGAAGGCAGCACATGCATAATAGTATAAAGCCACTGGGGGGGGGGGGGGGGGAGGGGGGTCTTCTGCAGCAATATTAGAGCTATGTAACCAGCACAGAACATATAGCCCCAATGGGAGCTCCAAGGGTGTCCAAATTTGGAAGGTGTACTATTAAGAGGTGGGATTGTACTCATGCCATTTTGACAGACTGAGGAGCTCACAATTCACCTTTATGCCCCACTGCGTCAGAGAATGGATGTGCCATAACACACCAAGATACCCAGATTTGAAGCTCTGTGAAGTAGATGGCATGTTCAGAGAATAGCTAGAGCTTGCCTGGAGCACGGGCAGATATGGGATGGGGGTTGCAACCCCTTCATTCATGTATGGTTCCTCCCCCTTCCCCTTTTTCCATTAGGTACCCCCCACCCCCACACAGGACAGCACCCCACACTTTTCGTATCAATTGGGCTGGATACGGACAGCACTTCCTCCCTCCCCCTCCTACTTTTCGTATCAGGCCATAAGCGGACAGCACCACCCCTTACTTTTCATATGAGGTCTGACTTGAAACCTCCCCTTTTCAATAATCCTGTATCCACTCCTGCTGGAGACAATATTAGATACTTTGTACATGTCACTCTGGAGCATGCAAAATCTTCATCACCTCAATGTTTAGCAGTTCATGCATTTTCTCAGATCATGAACATCTTTTCAGAACCAGAAGAACATGAAATTTAACTGAAGTGATTGATAGAATTAAGCATCCTTCTCCTTTACAGGTGCACACAGGCACTGAGTGCATCTCTAAGGGATGAGCAGATGGATGTTGGATGGGGAATGCCAGCAGTTCCAAGTGGTGTTGGATTCATAAGCCAATGGTGTCCAGGTCCATGTCCTCTGTGTGGGGTTTGAGGGCAGATAGGGTACCAGCAAAAAGTTCTTGCGCAAGACTTGCCCAAGATTTTGCCTTCTTGGGCAAGTCTTGCCCAAGATTACTCAAGATCTTGCCTTCTTGGGCAAGAAATGTGTAAATACAAGGTACTTTGATTTCTGCATGAGAGCATAGGGCAAGAGGGTACTCAATAATTTGCTGCCCATTTTAGTCAAGTTTCTTCATGTATAGATTACACTGATGCAAATTACATTTATAATGTCAAAACAGCATACATCATATCAAAGTACAACTTGTCAATAAATCAAGTTGTCTAGTGCTTTTAATTTCATAAACGTCATTTGGCAGATAAACTATTATATCGATCATGAGTGAACATGAACCCCACCTGCATACAATTAACATGTAATTAACGCTAGCCAATATGCACATATAATAGTACTAATTCGAATTCATTTCACGCGAGTCACGTTGCTTGTATCGTGCTGCCATCCTTTCTGGTACAGAAAGAGCGGGGTTCCTTAGGTACTCTTTGTACCGTTTTCGGTTTCCACCAGTGTGATCACTCATAATATAACCGGCAAGCTCAAATTTTGCGAAAACAATTTTTTACGCGTAAAAATTTCGTACCATGTGCTAGCTTGTATCATGCCGCCAAAAAGTAAAGCGTACAGTGAAACCTCCACCAAGATACCTACATGAGAACATTGAAATTGCTGTCGATGACAAACGAGCTGATGATCGTAAGTTTTCATCTTATGGTACCGCGTAAGTGTATAGAGCCTAATAATGTGCACTTAAAGTGTTAACGTTATAATGCGCGCATATAGTAGTAGCATAGATAGTAGTACGTACACGTCATATACACATGTGCATTTCGACGTTTGACAAGTCTGGCTATTGGCCGTTTCAATATATATAATTATAGCAACGTAGATGGAAAGTTGTTTATGATCACAGCGCGCACGAAAGGGCTTCATTATATATCACAACATACCGCTTGTGACAGTGCATGGTACGCCTCTGAGCGAGGCAGAGTTGGATAGTGGCGGCGTTTAGCTAGCCTTTCATCAACTCTCGTACGCGTGAAATAAAAAACGCCCACGCTATTATATTTCAATAGACCTTACGTCTACGTCATCACGCGCGTCTACATGTACAGTTGTATGTTTAGAGAACAGTAGAGAATACACTTGCAAGACATCATCACTATCAACGGATAAAGGGAATATGTCACCCAGGATGACTTAAAGGGTCTATAAAGGAACAAGTTATTCTGTCATTTCAAGCGTTTTAAGGGTACTCCGTATCCATCCAGTTAGAATAAGAAAGTACTTGTTCATTCTCATACAGCGGATGCAAGCCCCCTATTTCCAAAAGACTCTGCATCTGAGGGAAATGTTCAGTAGTGATAACAAGGTGGTATGCAATTAAATGTTATTTCAGTATAATTGAACTGACATCATTTTTACCAGAACCATGCAAGGCAGAAACAGAAAGCTAAGTCCTCATCCATTTCACAGAGCCACAGTGATGAAGAAACAGAAATGCAGGTATATTATAATCAGGAAAGGTAAATATTATTACAGTACAACTCAACATGCAAAGCAGAAACAGAAAACTAAGTCCTCATCCGTTTCACAGAGCTACAGTGATGAAGAAACACACGTATGTGTAATTTAAAATGTTAGAACATTAATTAAATATCAATTTTTTTAAACAGGACTATGCGAAAGGAAAACAGAAAGCTAAGCATATGATTATTTCACACGAAAAGGTATAGCATTTGTAACTTCCAAAGCATGAAGCACACTAACCGCATTGAATATAAATTTTACTAAGAGATTAGGGTTAGGGTTAGGGTAGCACATTTTTAAATATATATTTCTTTCATAGAAGGATGGGGTCAATCTGCTAATGCTAAATGTACCAGATCCTGTTAAGTATGGTCTTGCGTTGCTGGATTTTATCTTCAGTGAAGATGAACAAGCAGAATGCTGTTACAAAAACTCCACCACAAGCAACATGCAGTTTGTCCACAAAACCCCCTTTGTCGTCTACAAGGGTGAAGCAAATTGAAGGTAAAATATTTGAACTCAGCATTATGAAATGGTTATACTTATCCATTTATAGAATGTATTGACAAAAAGTTCGGGAATGGATCTGTGACAGCACATGATTTGGAGATCAGGAAATCCCTCAATCAAAAGTGTAGGGACAAGCAGAAAGAGAAACTGAAAAAAGAAAAGTTGCTGAATGTGAGTAGGCTTTCGCTAAGGAAAGTGCATGATGTGTGAACACACAACATTGCAATGTGCAATGGGAGCTACAATATCATGATGATTTGAAAAAGGCATTTGTGTTGAGTCATATGGGAATGGGCATTAATACTCTTGGACAAAATCTTGGGCAAGTCTTGCTCCAGCTCTTGCCCAAGATCTTGGGCAAGTCTTACACAAGATCTTGGGCAAGTCTTGCACAAGATCCTTTGCTGGGTCCGCAAGATTATGGCAGCCATAATCTTGGCATCTTGGGCAAGTCTTAGGCAAGTCTTGGACAAGATCTTGGGCAAGTCTTAGGCAAGTCTTGCCCGAGATCTTGTCCAAGGTCTTGGGCAAGTCTTGCGCAAGAACTTTTTGCTGGGCGTGTTTTGATTGCAATAAAATGGCTGCCAAGTGTTACCATTGTTGGATGGAACACCTGCCTTCCCATACGGCGACCATACTAGTACCTAGGCAACAATGTTGCGTGCAACTCAATGAATGCAATTATATTATTAGTTTACTGAATTTTACTAGAAATTTACAAAAATTCATAGTGTTGCACGCAACATGTTGCCTAGTGTATGGTCGCCTATACATGCCAAGTCTGGCCAATTCGATACAGGTATAACTTTTGTGAGGGTTGTCTTGTGAAGGGGTTTTATCTGGAGTAGGTACCCCCGGGACCTTCAAGGAAATACGTAATCATTATAAAATGGCCAATTGTTTTTTAACGCCCAACTATATTGTTCTAATTTGTTCATACCTTGGAATATGTAACTATGGGCAAGTTGCATGTGTTCAGTAGCTATATTCTGATTAGCATCACCCAGTACGTGTGAGGGAGTTTAAACAAGCGCCGACCTTGGGAATTCATATCGTATTTGTGCCGCGTCGTATGACGTAACCAGGTTAGTTTAAATTTAGATTCTAGACGTGTATATAAGGATAGTCCGCAACAACTCTCTAAAGTCAAAACGAGCAAGCTTTTGAAAAGAAAACAACGATGCAGATCTTTGTGAAGACACTGACTGGCAAGACCATCACCTTGGAGGTTGAGCCAAGCGATTCCATTGACAACGTGAAGGGTAAGATCCAGGACAAGGAAGGTATTCCACCAGATCAACAGCGACTCATCTTTGCCGGCAAACAGCTTGAAGATGGTCGTACACTGAGCGACTACAATATCCAGAAAGAGTCTACCCTTCACCTAGTCCTTCGTCTACGTGGTGGTATGCAGATCTTCGTGAAGACACTGACTGGCAAAACCATCACCTTGGAGGTTGAGCCAAGCGATTCCATTGACAACGTGAAGGCTAAGATCCAGGACAAGGAAGGCATTCCACCAGACCAACAGCGACTCATCTTTGCCGGCAAACAGCTGGAAGATGGTCGTACACTGAGTGACTACAATATCAAGAAGGAATCGACCCTCCATCTTCTTCTTCGTTTGCGTGGTGGGGAGATATGTTGAACTATTGTATTGTCTTTTGCCTTGTTGTGATTGTTAGATGCAGTGCTTTATGTATTTGTGTGGTCAAAGCATTTATTTGAGAATCCTGGGATATAGTTTTCATCACTACATCATTATCTCTCAATATTGTATTCAATTCGTGGACATTAATAGTACCCTTTCACCACTACATTGCAAAAAAGTATCAATATGGATATATTAAACATAATGACAAAATTTTACTGCTGGCAGACTTAGCCAGAGCCCCCTCCTTACATAGCTATAAGCACTTCTTCCTTGGCCACTACGATGTAAGGACCCATACCATTATCCAAACAGGCATGTGCACATATGGCTTAGAATGCTTTTACACATCATATGCATTTATTGCACATGTGTGGTACTGTGCATGTGGTCATTGCAATTTTGATAAAGGTATTGCTTAGTATTTATTACCCAACCATCTTTATTTAACGAGTATGGTCTACATAAGGACGATGTTGAATTATACAAACAATGGCATCAGCTTGGTAGCTAGAATTATCATTAGCTGCTACAGGCTATCAACTTATGTCTGGATATCACATCATGTAAACACGATTACAAAGTTTGGTTACTGTCATATCTATGCTCAACTTAGCCAAAAACATAACAAAATGAACCGAGAGTACCCTCCTTACATGACTATATGCCCTCCTTACATGACTATATGCCCTTCTTACATGACTATATGCCCTCCTTACATGACTATATGCCCTCCTTACATGACTATATGCCCTTCTTACATGACTACATGCCCTCCTCACATGACTATATGCCCTCCTTACATGACTATATACCCTCCTTACATGACTATATGCCCTCCTTACATGACTATATGCCCTCCTCACATGACTATATGCCCTCCTTACATGACTATATGCCCTCCTTACATGACTATATGCCCTCCTCACATGACTATATGCCCTCCTTACATGACTATATGCCCTCCTTACATGACTATATGCCCTCCTCACATGACTATATGCCCTCCTCACATGACTATATGCCCTCCTTACATGACTATATGCCCTCCTTACATGACTATATGCCCTCCTCACATGACTATATGCCCTCCTCACATGACTATATGCCCTCCTCACATGACTATATGCCCTCCTTACATGACTATATGCCCTCCTTACATGACTATATGCCCTCCTTACATGACTATATGCCCTCCTCACATGACTACATGCCCTCCTTACATGACTATATGCCCTCCTTACATGACTATATGCCCTCCTCACATGACTATATGCCCTCCTTACATGACTATATGCCCTCCTTACATGACTATATGCCCTCCTTACATGACTATATGCCCTCCTTACATGACTATATGCCCTCCTTACATGACTATATGCCCTCCTTACATGACTATATGCCCTCCTTACATGACTATATGCCCTCCTTACATGACTATATGCCCTCCTTACATGACTATATGCCCTCCTTACATGACTATATGCCCTCCTTACATGACTATATGCCCTCCTTACATGACTATATGCCCTCCTTACATGACTATATGCCCTCCTCACATGACTATATGCCCTCCTCACATGACTATATGCCCTCCTTACATGACTATATGCCCTCCTTACATGACTATATGCCCTCCTTACATGACTATATGCCCTCCTTACATGACTATATGCCCTCCTCACATGACTATATGCCCTCCTTACATGACTATATGCCCTCCTTACATGACTATATGCCCTCCTTACATGACTATATGCCCTCCTTACATGACTATATGCCCTCCTTACATGACTATATGCCCTCCTCACATGACTATATGCCCTCCTTACATGACTATATGCCCTCCTCACATGACTATATGCCCTCCTTGCATGACTATATGCCCTCCTTACATAACTATATGCCCTCCTTACATGACTATATGCCCTCCACACATGACTATATGCCCTCCTTACATGACTATATGCCCTCCTCACATGACTATATGCCCTCCTTACATGACTATATGCCCTCCTTACATGACTATATGCCCTCCTTACATGACTATATGCCCTCCTTACATGACTATATGCCCTCCTTACATGACTATATGCCCTCCTTACATGACTATATGCCCTCCTTACATGACTATATGCCCTCCTTACATGACTATATGCCCTTCTTCCGTGGCTACTAATAGCTATTGCTGTGCACATGTATATCAGCTTTTGGAATGGATTTGGTGCCCTCCTCAAAACTGAAGGGTGCATGCAATGAAGGCCGCACATGCATAATAGTGTAAAGCCACTGGGGGGGGGGGGGGGGGGGGGGGGGGGGGGGGGGGGGGGGGGGGGGGGTCTTCTGCAGCAATATTAGAGCTATGTAGCCGGCAAAGAACATATAGCCCCAATGGGAGCCCCAAGGGTGTCCAAATTTGGAAAGTGTATGCCATTTTGACAGACTGAGGAGCTCACAATCCACCTTTATGCCCCCCATAACACACCAAGATACCCAAATTTGAAGCTATGTGAAGTAGATTGCATGTTCAGAGAATAGCTAGAGCTTGCCTGGAGCATGGGCAGATATGGGATGGGGGTTGGAACCCCTTCATTCATGTATGGTTCCTCCCCCTTCCCCTTTTTCCATTAGGTATCATCCCCCCCCCCCCCCCCCATCCCTGCACTGGACAGCACCCCCCACTTTTTGTATCAGGCTGGATGTGGACAGCACCCCCCACCCCCCCTCCTACTTTTTGTATCAGGCCATAAGCTTACAGCACCACCCCTACTTTTCATATGAGGTCTGACCTGAAACCTCCCCTTTTTAATAATCCTGTCTCCACCCCTGCTGGAGATAATATTACATACTTTGCACATGTCACTGGAGCATGTAAAACCTTCATCACCTGAATGTTTTGCAGTTCATGCATTTTCTCAGATCATGAACATCTTTTCAGAACCAGAAGAATATAAAGTTTAACTGAAGTGATTGATAGAATTAAGCATCCTCCTTTACAGGTGTGCACAGGCACTGAGTGCATCTCTAAGGGATGAGCAGATGGATGTTGGATGGGGAATGCCAGCAGTGTCCAAGTGGTGTTGGATTCATAAGCCAATGTTGTCCAGGTCCATGTCCCCTGATGTAAAAGTCATGGCTGATAGCTGTGGGTTTGAGGGCAGATAGGGTGTTTTGATTGCAATAAAATGGCTGCCAAGTTACCATTGTTCAGTTGGATGGAGCACCTGCCTTCCTACACATGGCAAGTCTGGCCAATTCGATATAGGTATATCTTTCGTGAGGGTTGTGGAGTAGGTACCCCCGGAACCTTCAAGAAAGTTCCAAAGCATGACGACAATACGTAATCATAATAAAACGTCCAATTGTTTTTTAACGTCCGACTATATTATTCTAATTTGTTTATACCTTGGAATATGTAAACATGAAGTTGCACGAGTTCGGTAGCACCCAGTGCGTGTGAGAGAGTTTATACAAGTGCACATGACAGCAGCGTCATGACGACCTTATTACGAATTCATGTCGTATTTTTGTGCCGCGTCGTATGACGTAACCAGGTCAGTTTAAATTTAGATTCTAGACGTGTATATAAGGATTGTCCGCAAACTGCGTTAACAACTCTCGAGTTAATACTAAAGTCGAACGAGCAAGCTTTTGAAAAGAAAATAGCGATGCAGATCTTTGTGAAGACACTGACTGGCAAGACCATCACCTTGGAGGTCGAGCCAAGTGATTCCATTGACAACGTGAAGGCTAAGATCCAGGACAAGGAAGGTATTCCACCAGACCAACAGCGACTCATCTTTGCCGGCAAACAGCTGGAAGATGGTCGTACACTGAGCGACTACAATATCCAGAAGGAATCGACCCTCCATCTTGTTCTACGTTTGCGTGGTGGTATGCAGATCTTCGTGAAGACACTGACTGGCAAGACCATCACCTTGGAGGTTGAGCCAAGCGATTCCATTGACAACGTGAAGGCTAAGATCCAGGACAAAGAAGGTATTCCACCAGACCAACAGCGACTCATCTTTGCCGGCAAACAGCTGGAAGATGGTCGTACACTGAGCGACTACAATATCCAGAAGGAATCGACCCTCCATCTTGTTCTACGTTTGCGTGGTGGTATGCAGATCTTCGTGAAGACACTGACTGGCAAGACCATCACCTTGGAGGTTGAGCCAAGCGATTCCATTGACAACGTGAAGGCTAAGATCCAGGACAAGGAAGGTATTCCACCAGACCAACAGCGACTCATCTTTGCCGGCAAACAGCTTGAAGATGGTCGTACACTGAGTGACTACAATATCCAGAAGGAATCGACCCTCCATCTTGTTCTACGTTTGCGTGGTGGTATGCAGATCTTCGTGAAGACACTGACTGGCAAGACCATCACCTTGGAGGTTGAGCCAAGCGATTCCATTGACAACGTGAAGGCTAAGATCCAGGACAAGGAAGGTATTCCACCAGACCAACAGCGACTCATCTTTGCCGGCAAACAGCTGGAAGATGGTCGTACACTGAGCGACTACAATATCCAGAAGGAATCGACCCTCCATCTTGTTCTACGTTTGCGTGGTGGTATGCAGATCTTCGTGAAGACACTGACTGGCAAGACCATCACCTTGGAGGTTGAGCCAAGCGATTCCATTGACAACGTGAAGGCTAAGATCCAGGACAAAGAAGGTATTCCACCAGACCAACAGCGACTCATCTTTGCCGGCAAACAGCTGGAAGATGGTCGTACACTGAGCGACTACAATATCCAGAAGGAATCGACCCTCCATCTTGTTCTTCGTTTGCGTGGTGGTATGCAGATCTTCGTGAAGACACTGACTGGCAAGACCATCACCTTGGAGGTTGAGCCAAGCGATTCCATTGACAACGTGAAGGCTAAGATCCAGGACAAGGAAGGTATTCCACCAGACCAACAGCGACTCATCTTTGCCGGCAAACAGCTTGAAGATGGTCGTACACTGAGTGACTACAATATTCAGAAGGAATCGACCCTCCATCTTGTTCTACGTTTGCGTGGTGGTATGCAGATCTTCGTGAAGACACTGACTGGCAAGACCATCACCTTGGAGGTTGAGCCAAGCGATTCCATTGACAACGTGAAGGCTAAGATCCAGGACAAGGAAGGTATTCCACCAGACCAACAGCGACTCATCTTTGCCGGCAAACAGCTGGAAGATGGTCGTACACTGAGCGACTACAATATCCAGAAGGAATCAACCCTCCATCTTGTTCTACGTTTGCGTGGTGGGGAGATATGTTGAACCATTGTATTGTCTTTTGCCATGTTGTGATTGTTACATGCAGTGCTGTATGTATTTGTGTGGCCAATGCATTTGTTTATGAGATACATCATTTATTTATGGCTGACTATAGAATCCTGGGTTTCCAAGTGATTTTTTTGAACTCATAGTTGTCATCACTACACCAGTATCTCCCAGTGTTGTGTTCAAATAGTAGACATTAATTCTATGGATACACTGTTGTCATAGTAGCCGTTCACCCATGCATTGCAAAGAGGTATCAACATGGATATATGAAACAGTGAAACTTTACAAGACAAGCAAAAGAATAGTAACGCTCCCATTGAAATGTATGGCTAATAACAAATTCAGTGCCTGATATGAACCTGCGGCAGCAGGTTCATTATCCCTAGAATATTTCTATTCTATTTTTCATTCTATTTGCAGGTTTCTAGGGATAATAGCTGACCGTGTTATTCTACCTACTGCGTGATTATTACCCAATGCTGAACAGCTATTTCTATAAATTGACTATAATCTCATTTCAGTTAAGCCACTTACACTTTAAAAGCATAAATTATACTAGTGTCCACCTCTATTTTATTCTATCACATAGAATGAAGCTACAAATTTTTACCATTTATGTATCTACATAATTGCACTGCCTTAGTTCCGCTTCAGCTTCAATTCCGCTCTTAACATTTGTGTTTGGGATTCTATCTGTAGTGTGATGCTGTATACAATATCTGTGCACTAGATGTCTCAAAGAAACGTGGTTTTCACGATATTCTAAGTTAAAGTTTTTTTTAATTCTATTTTTATTTCAGTGTTTCTAGGGATATAGGATTGATTGAGGTTGATGAATGTCATTAATAAATCTTCACTAGTGTCTGGGGGACAACGGAGAAACGGATTCGCTTATCTCTTTATCGCGATGGTATGAGAGCACAACGATCTACAGTTCTACGTTGGTTCCGTTTCATAAAACGGTGTGGTTTTAGAGAAAAAGCAATTTCCTGTTTCTAGTGCCCAGTCCTATAATAATTCTTGGTCGTCGTCGTCGTCTTCTTCTACTTAGGAAGGTATAACTCGAGCTACGAACGGTTTTAAAGAACGACAATAGTACCAATCGTTTCGAAATTTACTGGCACGTTATCCTTACATGTCATATAGACACATATCACATCTAGCAAGTTCTAATTAATAATTATTTATAATAGATATTAAGGCTCAACTTGCATCTGGTGAGGGCAAATGCGACAGCAATCCTTTCCAGGTGGCTCCCATCTTAAAGTTTATTGAACTGTAGCATGATTTATTAATAATCCATGCATGTTGTTTCTCCTCCTAAATATTGTATTCCTATTCATGTATTCTCTTGTATCAAGATTATTAAATATGACAATAAATAATAATAATTATAATTGAAAGAATGTTATATTTATAACAGAATAATTATATAATTAAAAATAATAATTGATATAATTATAATAATATGCAATTAACATTCATGAAGGGGAATATGGGGGCACCTCAGCAGGATGGTTCTAGCATTCTGCCTCATTAATGTAACACCTAGCAGGCAGTAGATTTGGCTCAGTGCTTCATTGTCAGATAGTCCCATTTGCATGGCAAGCCTCTTGCTCAATCTTGAGAAGCATTCTTGGGCTTCACATACAATTTGAATTATTAATGAACGACAGCGAGAAGAAAGCCAGAGTTAAGAAAAGTTCCCACCCATCATGCTGCTCCTGTAACGGGGTGTACGCGCGTTGCGTTTCTTGCCGCTGTGTAAAATCAGGTCAGCCCTGTTCGAACTGCCTTCCATCCAGACACGGCACGGCGGGCAACTGTCACAACATTTACGTTTCATCCGCCATTTTGACACCTCGGAAGAGTACCTCGCAACCATTTACGACGTCGTCGTCGTCTCTAAGCCAGGTATTCTCGCCACTGCCGCTTCAAACCACATCTCCGCAGTGCTCACCGCAGAAACACCCCCCGCATCGCAAGCGCAGTCTGTACAAACACAAAGTACTCCCGGACACCCAAAGTTTGCCAGTACTAACCACAGCAACGGTTATTCCCTCCTTTCAATGTTCATCATGTGGGACTCACTTGGCATCGAAGAAAATCCATAAACATATGCAAGAACATGCCTTTGGAAAAATCACAGGTGAAGTGCCTTCCACGTGGCTAGTTGAAAATAGTCTTTTCATCTGTCAGAACTGCTCCAAATTAATAGCCTGTTCTCATAAGAATTCTCACTCTTGTTCTTGTGTCTGCAACCACACAGTACTTTCCTCACCAGCTAATTCCGAGTCAACAATCACATCACCTTCTGCAACTTCCTTCCCATCTCTTGAAGAAGTATTGGTATTGAAGCAGGGAACTTTGAAATATATTTCATCTCGAGCACGCCACCAATTTGCACAGGTCCTTGCAGAGGCACTGAAGGATGTTAATCATAACAATAACACTATTGCTTGGACTCGTCTACTGATGTTGCCTAAGTGCATTTTGGCTTCCTCTAAAAGAGGTGGCAAGTAAGGTCGCTACAGAATCTCCATTGACGCTCTTTGCCAAGAATGGTCACGTGGTAATGAGAAGTCACTTTGGACTGCTGCAGTTTCCAGAGCATGCAAGAGTCATCAATCTACACCTATTTCTCAGTCTTCCATCACCAAAGAATTTGACCATGTGCAATCTGACCATGCCAAGCTCAAGTCTGCCATATCATGTGCGAGAGAGGGTCTGCTATCTAAGGCTTGGTCAGATTGCACATAGTCATGTTTGAACGACTTAAAGCCAAACATCCCTTTTCTAATCCACCTTCTGTCCCAGTTGGAAACATTGACACCAAACCTGTACAACTTCAAGCTGATTTCAATCTCTTGGCAGTATTACGGTCATTCAAGAAAGCAACAACTTGTGGACCATCTGGTATGCATGAGGATTCAACACTTTCTAGATGTTGCCAGTGTACCCTTACCTGTATCAACCATTACCCTCCTGCGTGAAGTCTTAAACATCTTACTTGCTGGAAAGGCTCCGGAAGAAATAGCCCCACTTCTAGCAGGAGGAAGTTTGACAGCACTGTTGAAGATAAAGGGAAATGGTTGGGATGTTAGGCCAATTGCAGTAGGGGAGGTGATAAGAAGGCTGGCTAGCAAGTGTGCCTGCAACATGGTAAAGGAAAAGGTTTCTTACTTTTTCAGTCCTTTTCAGTTGGGTTTGGCTTGCCAAAGAGGATCAGAAAAGATACATGTAATCCACAACCTCAGAGAAGTTTTAGAGCAGCATTGGAGTGACCCTGATTTTGCTATCATTAAAATTGACATGCAGAATGCTTTTAATCTTGTATCTAGGGATGCTGTTCTCCAACAATGTTTAATGCACTTTCCAGAGATTTACCCATGGACCTCCTGGTGTTACTCACAACATCCAAAACTTTGACATCTTGTTGGTTCAGTTTCCTCAGCATCAGGGGTTCAGCAAGGCAATCCTCTCGGCCCTCTACTGTTTGCTCTAGTCCTTCAATCAGTTCTGAAAAAGTTAGCAGCTGACCCTGAGTCAATGTCAACAGCTCTTGTTTAATGCCTGGTACTTAGATGATGGGGCCCTGGCTGGTCCAGGCTCTGCTGTGCTCAGAGCTGTAGAGGTCCTAGATGCAGAGGGCAAGCCAAATGGTCTGTTCCTTAACCCATCCAAATGTGAACTGTTCGATCCTAATACAGATACCTTTCAACTTTTCGACTCCAGCATCCCTACATCAATTACGCCTAACTTTGAAATCCTGGGGGCACCAATTGGAAGTCCAGAATTTTGTGGTGAATACATTGAGGCAAAGAGAAAGCAGGCTTGTTCTCTTCTCCATCTTTTACCTAAGTGTCCATCTTGTTCGCCACTGTGCTAGCTTTTGTAAGCTGTCCCATTTAGGTCGCTCAATTCCCCCTTGTGATTCTTCTGTAAGGCAGTTTATATGCTCTTTGATGAAGATGTCCTCCACTGTTTGGAAGAATGTGCAGCCTTTGAACTTACAGTTTCAGCCACCAAACAAGTTCAACTACCATTACGGCATGGTGGTCTTGGATTGACATCAGTCTCTAACCACTCCTCCTGTGCATTCATTTCATCTTTGTCCAATGCTATTGATGTCACCAGTGCTCCGAATGCTTCCTATCACCTCAAACAGGCAATAGCACTCTACAACACAAAGATCAACTCTGCTGATGCAATCACATTTGAATCAGCGACTGGCTCTCCTCCACAGCAGCACCATCTATCAGGCAAAATAGAAGACAATTCCTTTCAGACTCTTCTTATTAACAGCACAGTCTGTACCAGAGCAAGACTCAGAGCAGTATCAGCCAGTAACGCTAATGCCTGGTTGAGAGCTATTCCTTGCATACATAATGACTTAGCTTTAGAGCCTCAAGAGATGCAGGTCCTATTGAAATGGTGGATAGGTCTACTTGTCTCCCCAGCTGCATGACAGTAAATGTCCCTTCTGCTCTAGTGCTCTTGATCCAGATTGCCACCACACCCTTACATGTCGTTCTGGAGGGGACATTATTGCACTGCACAATAAGCTGAGAGACTGTTTTGCCAATCTGTGCTCCAAAGCCTGCTTATATCCTCAACTGGAGAAAGGTCCAGGCATAGACTTCTCTAGACCAGCTGATGTACTGTTGTCAAACTGATCTCTCTCCCACCCTGCAGCATTTGACCTAAAAGTCATCCATCCGCTTAATACAGATCTCATTCTGGAAGCGAGTTTGGCTTCAGGCAATTCTGCAGAATCTTAATGTAGTTACTAGCTCGAGACTTATATTTGCTGTGTTGTGTTACTGATGCTTGTACTTATGCCACAATTTAGGTGCCGTCTTCTAGAATTAGGAACGGACAAAGTCAAGATTTATCGTGACAGAGAAGGACCACTGATCATGATATAAGGACACTGCCGTATACACAACCAATTCTTATCTCGCCCGTAACGTGAGCGGTACCTTACTTTGGCGTAACGGCAGCGTACCCGGGACCGTAATAGCCCTGTTAAACGAATAACGTATCATTATTCATTAGGGGGCTTGTCCAAACTATGTTTGGAAAAATTAGCGTCATTGTGACGTTAACATATTAAACCCCCCCCCCTCTTAGCGTCATAGCGTTTTTGTTAGATTAGTAGCATGAAACATTACTCAATGTGCAGTGTAGTCTGAATAGACGTAACTGCTGCAACTGGAGTCAACGCTGCAGCTAACTAGATGTTCCGTATTATAAAACAATACTTGCGGACAATAAAATTTTTCTTAACGTCACAGCCTCCCCCCCCCCCCCCCCTAACGTCACAATGACGCTAATTTTTCCAAATATAGTTTGGACAAAGCCCCCTTACGGGCCCGTGTACGCTGCCGTTACGCCAAATTTGGGTATCGCTCACATTACGAAGAATTGGTTGTGTATTATATTCAAATCACGTGCGGCGAAATGACTGTGATTTACAGCTGAGCTATAGTGTTTATCTTCTTGAAGGGCAAAAATGGGTTGGTTTTACACATGTCTGTGTGTTCACTGTGTGTGTGCATGTATGTTCACTGTGTGTGTGTGTGTGTGTGTGTGTGTGTGTGTGTGTGCATGTGTGTTCACTGTTCACTGTGTGTGCATGCATGTGTGTTCACATGTGTGTTCACGCAAGATACCAAACATGAACCATCTTTGGCCCTTTTACTTAAGTTTCGCAGCAAAGAGTTTGGAACAACTAAATAGCATAAATACTGGTCGCAGCCTGGAGCATCAATAGTAATCAATGTTTCGCCCTTCTTTTTAAGGTAGCGAAAAATTATCCAACAACAACTGAATTAATAAGTATCAAGTTTTAAATCTGACCATGTTAAAAATGAAAACCTCCTCTCTTTGCTGAGTACAATGCTCATTGTTGAATGCACCTGCGTACTTCGGAGGTTAATTTCTTATGTGCAGAGGATGGGGAGATGGGAGAGTGTTGGTGGGAAAGGGTGGTTAGGTGTGGTGAGATAGGGAATGCGGTGTATTGGAAATACATGACTGTAGTGATTGGAGGTGGTGATACGATTTGTGGTGGTTATACAAACCAAATTTCACATGCAGCTCATCTAGATGTACTATCTCTAGTAGTTAGAAAGATATACAATCCTTTGATCTTGTACTGTGCGTCTCTAAATACCTGCGAATAAAGTAAAAATTGAGTACTCAAAAAGTTAGAAAGTAAATTTTGAGGACTCAAAAAGTGAGCAAAAAGTGGGAGGGGCGTTTGGCTTTGGTATGGCCTAAAAGAGAAAGGCAAGCGTTTAAAAGGCTGTCTTACCATGCACGTGCAATGGCAGCGATTCAGCACCAGCAAGAATGAATAGTACCACAATCCTTGCGGCCCTTGCTATCTTCTGACAAAGCATATCAGGTTGCAACCTAGGTTCAGAGGCGGATCCAGGGGGGGGGGTTTTGGGGGTTGCAACCCCCCCTTTCATATATGGTAACGCCCCCTCTTCTGCTAAACAGCCCCTCCCCCTTCCCCGCTTTTTGTATCGGGCCTGAAGCGCTGGCCCCCCCCCCCCCCCCCCCCCGCTTTTCGTATCAGGCCTTAAATGGACAGCACCCCCCCCCCCTCCCGCTTTTCGTATCGGGCCTTAAATGGACAGCACCTCCCCCCCCCCCCCCCCCCCGCTTTTCGTATCGGGCCTTAAATGGACAGCACCCCCCCTCCCCCCCCGCATTTCGTATCGCGGGTCTCAACCCCCCCTTTTGGAAAACCCTGTATCCGCCCCTGTAGGTTGCAACCCGATACACTTTGTCAGAAGATAGCACGAAGGACAACGATTGTGGTAGTTTTCATTCTTCATACCGAACTCGTACTTGATATTTCTCGGCGGTGCAGCCTCACTAGAAGGCAGAAAAGGCAGTTCTTGCCCGGCGCCGCCCTGCATTCGGTGTACGTAGACTGTAGTCAACGTTGGTCCATACCTGTACGGCTGTGCTCGCTGCTGTTGCTGAATCGCTGCCTTAGTGCATATTAAGATAGCCGTTTAAACGCTTTTAGGCCATGCCGACGACAAGCACCCCTCCCACTTTCATAGCAAAAAGTGGGAGGGGTGTTTGTCTTCGGCATGGCCTAAAAGCGTTTAAACGGTTTTTATTTACTTGTATAGTAGGAGTTCCAGGTAAGTTAGCCGTACTGGTTAACTGAGGTTAGTGGACCGATATGGGCATGCGCATGTGCTGCATTCGGCACTCATTGCAAGCTCCGTTTGTTGAGCGTGGCTGCATTTTAGGTGCGCATAGTTTTTGCATTTGTTTTGATTTTTTATTATTTCCCGTGACCTAGCGGCAAAAGGGGTTTGTAACCGCTGATATACTCTCCGGCTCCGGCCGTGATCAGGTGTTGGGCATCCAGAAGTTCCCTTCTGGCTCCCCCAAGCATTGCTGCTATCGGAAGGTGCCTATTGTGGGCCGGTCCGAGGCCCTGCTGGCTGCTGGCACGCGTGAGCCAGGGGGATGGGCCCAGCACCTAGCCAAACCCTTGCTGGGGCGGGTTGCGGTGGGGGAGGGGCGTAGTACAGGTACTGGGTGCCGGGCGTCGCAGCTGCATGAGAGCCTATTAAGGATAGATGTATACGGTAAATTAATGTTCAGATTGCAAGCAGCCGTCTTGATTATAATAAATTATATTATTGGAATAGTCATTATAGATGTACATGCTCCACGATTGTTTCAATATCCATCAGGCTGTTCCTTGAGACGAGCTGGACATCCACGTAGAGGAGGAGCAGCTGTAACAGCTGGCCCCTCCCGACGAGGAGCTGTCGTAACCCACCCACGTCCCATACAACAGGAGAAGCGGCACTGCTCAGATCCAATAACATACATGGATGGAATCCTTGCATATAGTGGCAGTGAATATTATTGCTACCCTATCTGAAAGATTTTGAAAGCTGGGCCATTGTACAGTTTATACAGAGAGCATTCGCAGACGCGGCTTCTATTTAATTGTGCATGCATGGAAATGGCATACACACACTAAGTTGAAGTGTTCCCATATTTATTTACACAACAGAGAGGAAGCATCAGGACCAGTATATACAGTGTAGCTATGTATATATACAAGAACACCACCAGCATGTAATAATGATGTGCACACTGTAGTATGGGATATGAGCATACAGTGGAGGGCATGAGTCTGAAAAGACATCATTTTTGTGCTGATACAATTATGACCATTTTATACTGGAATAATTTATGATGGTTATTAAAAATATTTACCACATAACAGCTTCAACCGTAATAACTTTAAAGCAAATGATGCATGGTCTTAAATGTTAATAACTGAACTCACTATTGAATCTAGTATCTTGAAATCAGTAGTTGTTATTAAATTCAAGTTACTAGGTTCAATAGTGAGTTATTAACATTTAAGACCATCATTTGCTTTAAAGTTATTATGGTTGAAGCTGTTATGTGTTAAATATTTTTAATAACCATCATAAATTATTCCAGTATTAAATGAAGTACAAAACACTATTTGATTTGGTAATGGATTATTTAATGGTGCGTTATTAAAACTCAACGTTAATAAAACGTTGTGGTCATATAGCTTTTTCAAGTTTGATTTGTTGTTTTGAATATTAACTAGTAAAACGCCAATCAAATTTAATACTTTTTCAAATTCTCATCAACGTTATTCTGCAGTTTATAAATCACGTTATTAATTAAAAGTTGTCGTAAATAGTTTTGTCAATTTAGTTAATTGCAATCGATTTGATTTTATCTTTTGAACTGCTAAACATAAACGAATTGTAACAATGGGTTCGTATTTGACTAAACGTGATTATTGTACGTTCATAAATTCATTCAGATGGACAATTCTATTAAGGAATTACATTCATTTAAAAGCGTTCGCTTTGCGCTCTTTTGCAAAGACCATGTATAGCTAATGTGTCATTTTCGCGTGAACTGTCCCAGATATTTATTTTTGTTATTACTAGAAGTGAGTAAATAAATGAACACACTTAATATACACAACTATGACTGGACTGCTGAATGTCAACCTAAAGCTAAGCTGGGATGTCAAAGCTCATGCGAGATGCTCGGGATAGCAGTGCTCTTGCATTTGCTGTGACCATGCATTTGGAGCAATTAATCTAGCAGCCAGATGAGAGGCAAGGCACAAACGATGAAGGCAAGCTTCAGCTCCCCGGCAGCCGTAAGTCTCAATGGCCAATGGTATGCATGACCAACCTAGCTCTGAGCATTTAACATCATTGAAGGCATGTTTCCTTTGTTCGGAAACCCGGGCAAATGATCCCGCTCTAATAATATTTGGCGCGCGTCGTATAATTTTCACTAATAATCAAGTTGTTACTTTCATAGCCCAAATTATCATATGCATATAGTGTCATCTAGAATCTATGCTTCAAACGTCCGACAAAAAGATCATCCTATCTAGCTGTTGTGCAATTCATTGTATGATGTATCTTCACTCCTGCAAAGAATTTGTGCCTGGGCAAACACATTCTTACAATGACACTCACAATCAGAGGTTCTATCACTTCTATGTACGAGCTAGTATACCTGTTCATTGTACAGCATGCACATGATGTCCAAAAATATTCATGTGTTAGTTCAGATTACATGTTTAGGTTATTTGGTACCCAATTGCAATTGACATTGCTTAGGGTTTATGGTTATGGGTTTTTGGTTTGTATTGCACTTCAGTGAGCAATCACCACTACGCCAGTTTGATCATACCCTACCCCTCCCATTCATGATAAGAAGTATGGATATCAAGTGCATAATGCATGGAGTATTTTTGTTACGTTGTAGTACGGGGGGGGGGGGGGGGGGGGGGGCATAAAAATGCTATATGGACTCCATTATACAGTAGCGTAGATAATGAAAAGAGGATTACAAATCTGCTTAAAAATACAATGAAATATTTGTTTGATTCATTCAACACAGTGCAGTAAATTGGTTATCTGATGACCTTGCACTATGATTATACCAGTGTAACTACATGTAATATGCCAATTGGACCATCCCTACTCACCCCCATTTAGGGAAAGAGCCATGCTTTATGGGACATCACATGCCATTAAAAAGGGGTGCAAAATTGCAAGTAATCAAAAGGACAGTTGATATCACACACAATAAAAATAGGAGGGACAGTATAATAATACAATAGAAACTGAACAACTAATAATGTTGCTGGCGATGTGCAAGTTTAGGGCACAAATGATTTGTGATGAGGTAACTGATGCGGCGTACTTACCAGGCCATCCTTATACAGTGGCTTCACAGGAATAGTGACAACATTCTTCACTTGCAGTGCTTACCTTTGGATTAGAAGAGAAGAAGCTATACTATGCACACGTGGTCCAATGTGCGCATGCATACATATTATGATGTGATGTGTGTGATGCAATGATTACATCACAGCACATCACAGTACATTAAACATCACATACACCACACATTGCACATACACCACACACATCACATACCAAACACCTCTTTGCCACCCAGTACTGCCCGAAGTCCTGCACGAATGGATACCACGATGCAAAGAAGTGTTCCATGGTGACAGTGCTCTGTCCAGCAGGTGGCTTTGCACAGTAGTAGTTCATCAGGTGACCAAATTGAGCTGTGCAATGCTTCAGGTCCCCATCTGCTTTAACACTCATAAACACGCATGTATATAACAAATAAATCCATGAGCCCTTAATGTCACATCATGCTAAGATGATCACGCACCATCACGATATGCATTCATGCATATGAGCTAAATGTAACCATGTCCACCACACTAGAGTTAAGAGTCAACCACACCCACCTCACTCTAGAGTTAACCACACCCACCTCACCAGTGTTAACCACACCCACCTCACTAGAGTTAACCACACCAACCTCTATGGTCCAGAACAAGGCCATATGCCATTCTATGGAGTCACTAATATGGCCACAGGATTACCCGTGCCAATGAACTGGTCCATCTTAACGCTTTTCAGTAGTTGTTATAATGAAATATGAGCTTGATTATTGAGGTTTTATTTTCTCCATCTTGAATTGAAAATTAATTTTAATCTTTTGGATAATCTGCAGATGATGTGCTTAATTGTAATTAATAAGTGGCACCAACAATAAGGTTGAGTAAAATGCTGGTGGTACAATTCCTTTAATGGAGGCAGTTATGCTGCTAATTCTTGTTGGGCGACCTCTTGGATGTGGTTGTGTACTCTTTACACCTCTCTTGGGTTGACAGGTCTGGGTGAAGCATAATACACTTCACATGCACATACATATATACATGTACAAATAAATGACAAGCTTTTTTACCACACATCCTTGTATGTGCCTCCCATTGATAGATGTTATGGAGCTGTAATGAGTTGTACATCTGTCCATCTCCTGTTTGCACAAATATCAAAACAATAGTGAGTGGATCTCAGGTACATCATTCGTGATGTATATGCTGAAGACACTATTCAGACGTTCCGAAAATTCTGTGCACTTATATGATGGCAACTTTCTTTTTCCTTTAGCCACCAAAGATTTCCTCACATTCTGCTGCGTTGCTGGAGCTTAGCGCTGTGCTGATCCAATCCATTCAGGAACTGACTGAACGGTGGCAAAGTATGCCAATTATTCATATAAAACAGATTCGAGATTTGCATGGTGAAGGAAAAAAAGTGACACGTTCTGAATCATGTCTTCGCCTAGTTTTGACATGCGTATTCTCGATAATGCTGCGTACTGATCGCGCGTCTTGGGAATTTGTCTGGCGTCCACCTGATCAGCTTGAATCAACCCCCTCTTCCGGCGTAAAAGTGGGATGCGCGCATAAAGGAAACGCAATGCTGCTGCTATCGCATATGGCATGGGATATTCTTAACACCGCATCCGCGTATAATCTGGATCAGGTTTTGGGGGGAAACTAAAAAACCAAAACGTCCGCTAGCAATACTTTAGTTGTCGATGTAGTACAGCGACGTATGGAATATCACACAACAGTTTAGTCTTACATCTTTGCAGAACGAGGTGTGGTGAGACATCTGATTTGAAGGCAATGGTGGTGTAAAACGCAAGGAAACAAGGGCCTGCAATAGTAAGGGAAAATGACATAGTCCTATATTTAGCACACGAACATAGTATAATTATGCTACAAACGGGCAAAATATAGGACTATGACATTTCCCTTACTATTACAGACCCTTGTTTCCTTGCTTTTTACACCACCATTGGCTTCAAATCCTATATCTCACCAACTTTCTCATAGATAATGTTTTTAGTTACTTGTCATAATAAAACATCGAATGGTGTTTAACGTTAGCCCGACTAACAGTTTCACATATGTAATTGTGCGTAACCCAATAATATTGTTCTAATTTGATCAAACTTTGGAAATATGTACACATGAAGCTGTGTTCAGTAGCTATATTCTGATTAGCATCAGCCAGTACTTTAAACACACCAGGGCAGTAGCCAGAACTTCGAAGGGAATCAGATATGCGTGACCCTATTCTAAATGCAGACGAATTGTGTTATTAAACAGTCAGCGGTATGTTATGGAACGCACATGTACATTGAAATCATGCGTAACAATTGTACACGAATTGAATCAAATCACCGTGACCTGTCACACGAAAATTGGTCCGGGCAAAAATTGGTCCGGGCAGACCACTTTTCGCTGCCAAAATCGGCCCGACCCCGGACCAGTTTTGGTTATCAAAACTCAAAAGTGTTCCGGGTTGCCAAAAGTGGTCCGAGTGTATTAACTTGTAGGAAACAGTTCCTTGCATTTTAATTGTTCTATGTAACTGTGCTCATGCATTGTGGCAAGAAAGTCAGTCAATAGTATCTACATGTGTATGTGATGCAATAATGCAGGCTAATGCATTGTCTTGCGCAATTTCAAAGGGTCATAATACATAGCATTGTAGTTAACTTTCAGCTTTTGATTACCAAAAGTGGCTAAAAGTGGCCAGGTGCATGTAGGAAACAGTTCCTTGCATTTTAATTGTTGTATAAGACCACTCTCTGCTAACTAACGCCTCATCCTAGTGGCGTTTTCAAAAAATATGGACCACCGTTTAGAGCAGTTCGGAGATGATGCAACTACTTCAGGCACTAACAGTCGGGATCTGGTAGAAGCGGTGTTTCAATATCTGTCAGAAAAGAAGTACCCACCGGGGTCTGATGATACGTTCAAAAGAATTATTTGAAAAAGGCGGCTATGTTTGTTATTATTTTTAAACCCTTTGGACATCGATACTCAAAGAATACATGAAGACCATGTATTCGATCTGCTCCATATGTTAAGGAAAAGGTATGCGTTATCTATAAATAACTGATTTAACATATTTTGAAACCAATCTAGGTAGAGGTGTGTACTCCTTTAAGGTATATGAAGAGATCATGTACATCATGAACCTTACTGTAGGTCAGAAATATCAAAGATGATAAAAATAGGGAATTTCGAATGTCTCATGATGCACTTTATAACATTTACAAACTATGCCTACACAACTGAAGATGACTAACCGAAAAGGAGATAGTAAAGATTTTGTTACATGCATTCCAATACATTCAAAGGTCATTGTGCACATAATGGCGCATCCATTAGGACATTCACTAAATGTAGGACTATTACATGTTTACACTGACCTTCAGGCATGGCCTATGTTTTTGGCAATCCCATCATTCCTTACTCGTATTTAATACACTTAAAACAATATCATATAGATCACCAAGAATTTCATGATGCTATTACAGAAACTACAACTACTTTATTAACAAAGAGGGTAAATATAATAACCGACAGAAAGTTCAAATTTTCAGGCATATTTCCTGTTGGTACACATTTGTTCTGTTGGAATTATATACAGAATGACTTGCATTGGTATTTAAAGTCAAAAGGCAACTGCACTGCTGCTGAAATAAATTACTTTACTAATGCTTTAAGAGGACTAATGAAAAATGAACTTACAGAAAATGATTTTGACAGAGCATGGGCAGAATTGAAAAATACAGATGAGTTTACATCTAAACCCAAAGTAATCACTTCTTTGAACAAAATCTGATACCATCATTTATGACTCATGCAGCAATTTGGATATTTTTAAAAGCATGGAATTAAAAACACCTTCAGAGTCAATAAATGTTGTACTACATCGACTTCAACAGTGGAAGCTTGTCCCACTAGACGTTATAGCTGTATCACTTTATCATTTATGTCAGTTTTACCATTGCAAAAATAGGTCGCTCCATCCAACAATGTAGTCGCTTTGAAATCAAAACTGAATATGGTCACCATAAAAGAGAACCATCATTCTTGATTTTGGACTTGATTCTTCAGGTATTGTTGACAAGGTTTGTAGAGGTTACAGTGAAGCATTGTGGTGTCAATTCATTGATAATATTGCTTGCTGATTTAATATTTGATGTTGCTACCAACCTCAGTCAGATCTAGCAAAAGTAAGGTTCAACCCATGTGCTTTTGCAAGAGATACAAGCCCTCATGAGAGATGAAGTAGCATTTTTGACAACTCACAATGATAAAAAAGGTTTTAGTTCAACTAAAACAGACAATGTTGAATTGCTCTGTGTATGTTAAACTCCTTGGATAGAGGGAACAACATCTAAGGCTATTTATGGCACACAATATTCATGCATGCTGCAAATGTGCAAGATGGTATCATAATCATTGTTTACATGTCTGTGGCATTCCAGTTCCTAAAAGAACACTTGACTTGAATTTGCCAAAATGTTATCTCCCACCAAATATACCATGGATTCATTCAAAGTATACTAATACCTGCATGTACTCCTGATTACTTCTTGACAATCTAATTCTCTACTCTTCTCAGAATACCATGTTTCAAACCACGTTTGGTTTGAGTGAAGCAGAACAAGCTTCAAAGTCTGGATCATCTACTATGGTAAATGGTGATATTCATAAGGGCAAAACAACAATTTAGGATTTCATCCATTCAAAACTAACTTTTTGGAACGAACAGGAAAAAAATCTGATTGCTTTGGGTCAGAAAATTCCATGTGCTTACAATTTTTTCGTCATGTCTATCTTTAATAAATGCAACTCATCACACTGTCCCAGTCCAAACGTGGAACGCTGTGTTGTAGAATTCATTTTGCATCCTACTGTAACATGGGACATGTACTGCAACCGTCCAACTCACCTGACTCACCATGTACCGGTGTATGTCATGTGTGAACTTTGACCGTCTGCGACGCATGCACTTTCTATGTATTAAGTGTGAGAGCATTGTGTATGTAAGATTGAATTACTACTTCACTGCATTACCTTACCTGGTCAACCTCTTGGCGCGGGCGCTACACTTGTGTCAGGAGTGGGATTGAAATGGATAATGGATGCTAAGCCGCTGAGGATGAGCCCATCGCCACGTTTCTTGGTCGGCACTGACCTCACATTGTGGTTGTCTCGCTTCGAGCTGTATTAAAATTAATGTACGGCAAAGTATAAAAATGGTGCCCGCGCCCCGATTTCATATCAGGTAACGTAATTCCTATAAAGGAATTGACCCAGGTCGTGAATCATTTTAAAAAAATGCGTATAACTCGCGTAACAAGAAACGGATAGTTTAGCTCTTTGTTGCTATCGAACTAGAAGGCATTTTAATGTTTTGTTCCAGTCTTAAAACTGTTTGCATTAAGAGAACACAAAAGCTCGTGTTTGTTCTCGTTCCCAGGCCAATCCTTACCGCTGTCGTCGTCTACTCGGGAGAGCATAATTTGGGATAGGAACGGTTTTAAAGAGTGCAAATTATTCCAATGGATTTAGAATTTCCTGGTAGAGCATCTCCAGGTATCAGATATGTAAATAAAGCATGAAACTGACATACGTAATCATTACGTAATACGGAGTAATATATTGAAGCGTTCGCGTGGCAGCATTCACATAGAATTAGAATTTTGCGGCGTTATGAACAGGTGGGAATTTCATTTGATCGCAGTTTTGTTCACCACTTTTGCTAGCGAAGTTGTTTTTGTCAAAATGCCGTCACGTCAACAAAAGAGGAGAGCTAAACGACGAGAGGAATACCTCCAAGATGCTGAAATTAAAGAGGTTACGTTATGACTAAAACTTTTCAGCACTATCAGTATTCGTATAGATATCATAGGCAATAAAGTTAAAAAATTTAATACAAAAATAGAGGAAACAAGTAAAGAAAAACACTCTCTAACGAGAAAGTTGGTGGGATATAGGAATTGGAGGAGGCAATGGCGGTGTAAAAAGGAAGGGAGCAAGGTTTTGGGAAGACAAAAATCCTATTTTAAATGTAACTTAACCAAAATATAGGATTTTTGTCTCATTTTTCCATGAACCAAAATAACGTGACAGCATGGTAAAAAACGGCACTGACTAAAAGTTGGCTGCACAAGATCAGAGTATCTTGTTGCCATGAGTGGGAGAAGCTGTAGTAGTAAAGGGCAATAGGATGTACTTTATCCAACCGCATGAAAAGGCAACTATTTGTGAGTACTCGCGCGGTGCAAACCGTGATATGTCTAGCCTTCCAATAGGATTTGTTTTGCATTTGTGGCCCTGAATCTTTTGATATTGTGCACAAAACATGGTCTCTTTCCATAACTCAATTCAGTTGCTAAAAAAATAGTTTCTTTGGCAGTCTATCACCAGGCATGTGCCACAAGTGCCCAAGCTATCATAGACAGCTCAATTTTAAGAGATAGCATGTAACAATTTTCTTTGGCACGAGGAGTAAAAATTAGAACATTTGCCAGTGGGTCATTGTATATCGATTCAACACACAGATGTCTCATTTTTTGAAACAGTTTTCTGCATGAGTGCAGGCTCTTACCCCGTGTACATTAATGTACTACATTAACCCTTAACTATCAATTGTTCATAAGTTATTAGGTGTGAAAAAGTTGACCAAATAAGTAATCTATGCTAATTATCTTTGTGCGCGTTGCTGATGGTTATTTTACCGTGCATACAGAACGTCATGGGCTAACATGCTTTTTAATCTAAAGAGGAACTTCATAATTGAGCACAACGGAAAATTTACTTTTCGAGCGTAATAATTGCTACCATTAAAAATACAGACTTTTGTTGTTGTTATGTTTGGACTATAGTCAAAGGCTATCTGTTGGCTTGTTGTGTATTCAATTATAAGATGGACCGGCAAGGCGTTATTAAACCACATCGCATCGAAGCGCTCGTATTTTAGTCATAAAGAAACCTTCCTAAAGTGATGATTGGTAACTAAACAAACTTATAATTCGGCACAAGTAATAGATGTAATTTTATCCACGTACAATTATATTCATTACTTGTACCGAATTATAAGTTTGTTTAGTTACCAATCATCACTTAGGAAGGTTTCTTCAAAACTAAAGCACGAGCGGTTCGATGCGATGTGGCTTAATAACACCTTGGCGTTCCATCTTAAAAAACCAGCCAACAGATAGACTTCGACTATAATCCAAAAAAATAAACCGAAATAAAAGTGTGTATTTTTTAATGGTAGCAATTATAACGCTCGAAAAGCACATTTTCCGTTGTGCGCAATTATGAAGTCCCTTTTTAAATTAAAAAACATGTTAGCCATGATGTTCTGTATGCACGGTAAAATAACCCTCGCTACTGCAGCAACGTGCGCAAAGATTATTAGCATATGTGGTCAACTTTTTGGCATGTGTGGGTAGGCAGGTGCTCCACCCAACAATGGTAACACTTGGCAGCCATTTTATTGCAATCAAAATACCCTATCTGCCCTCAACCCCCACAGCTATCAGCCATGACTTTGACATCACAGGACATGGACCTGGACACCATTGGCTCTTATGAATCCAACATCACTTGGACACTGCTGGCATTCCCCATTCAACATCCATCTGCTCACCCCTTAGAGATGCATTCAGTGCCTGTATGCACCTGTAAAAAGAATGCTTAATTCTTTCAATCACTTCAGTTAAACTTCATCCTTCTGGTTCTGAAAAGATTTTCATGATATGAGAAAATGCATGGACCGGGATCTATTGAGGTGATGATGGTTTTGCATGCTCAAGGCACAAATGCAGAAAACTGTTTCAGAAAATGAGACATCTGTGTGTTGAATCGATATAGAATGACCCCAGTATTAAAACCCATGGCCTGATGAAGAGAGTCCATATGGAAACATTCCTTGCAGTTTAGGTGGCAAGTATTTGTTGTCCCTGTCTCTGCTCCATACAATAGTGCTAGTAGGACTACAGCTTGGTAAACAGCTATCTTGGTGGGTTGAGAAAGGTTTGAGTTGTTCAATGCTGGAGAATTTGAGTTACTGGTATGCGATGGTCATCTCCTTGTCCAGTGGACAGGATACTACAGAGACAAGGAAAGTGAGAAACTACTTCAAGCTGGTTGTGGTTAATGGTAATGGATGGTAAGAATCTCTTTTTTTTGTATAATGACACTGAACTTGAGTTGGCCCCCAGCCTTAGTTGATAAAGTCTTGCAACAGTGTGGGAAGCCTTCATGTAGGTCGTGGTTGAGTGCCACTAGTTGTAAGCCACACTTCAGGAGCAAGAAAACTAGGGTCTGTAATAGTAAGGGAAAATGCCATAGTCTATATTTAGCACACGAACATAGTATAGACAGGCTAAATATAGGACTATGACATCTTCCCTTACTTTTACAGACCCTTGTTTCCTTGCTTTTTACACAACCATTGCCTTCAAATCCTACATCTCACCAACTTTCTCATAGAGAATGTTTCTAGTTACTTGTACATTATATACAGTGAAGTGCCGGTTGAACCACCAACCTCGTAACATATGACTTGATCCAGAAGTAACTGGTACGTCATGCATAATGTGTGCATTGATAAACCAGAGATAATACCTGAATAAACACAGAAACAAAGTAATTAGTGCAATTTTCTTTTGATGATAGCTCTGCCATTTTGAGCCTCACCAGGTACTTGCAAACTCCATACATGGAAATAAACACACAACTTGGGTACATGCACGCATAACCCGAAACAAATAAAAACATATACACGACATACACATCAACATGCATTCAATTGCATCATATGAGTGAGTGCAGTGCTATGAACAGCTTCACAGCACATATACCTGCCCTTGGAAGCATGTGTGTATACATACAATGGCATTCATGCACTGTTATGCATTGCAGCCAACCAAATATTACACATGAACCACACTGATCTGATTATTGCTCATGCACCTCTTATTTTTAAACTCACCAGGCTGAGCTTTCGTTTTGATGTCATTATATATAAATGCATGATACACATGCAGTGGGGAATAATGCATGTGTGTTCTGATAACGACTATACAGGGTGTTTGCAAAAGAACCGCTTTAAAATCCATATAACTCAGGATTGAAATTAATTAACTGCTTGATTTCTTTAACATATGTTGCAGTAGTTAGGCAAATACAAATAATTCAATTAGATTATAATCGGTTAAATAACTCTATCAAAACCCTCATAAATCAAAATATTCAAAGCCCTCTATTAACAAAGTAATTCAAGATTGCGGTTGATGATAATTGATTTTAATAACTAATAATAAGTTACACAAGATCTGGATATGCGTACTGATTTCAAGTTACTAGGTTTGGTAGTGAGGTTTTAACATTTAAGACCATCATTTGCTTTAAAGTTATTAAGGTTGAAGCTGTTATGGGGTAAATATTTTTAATATATTAATTATTCCAGTATAAAGTGAAGTACAAAACACTATTTGATTGGATTATTTTATGGTGCGTTATTAAAACTCAAAGTTAATTTAAAACGTAGTGGTCATATAGCTTTTTCAAGTTTGATTTGTTGTTTTGAATATTATCTAGTAAAACGCCAATTAAATTTCACATTTTTTCAAAGTCTCATCAATGTTATTCTGCAGTTTATAAATCACGTTATTATTTAAAAGTTGTCGTATATTGTTTTGTCAATCTAGTTAATTGTATAATACTAAATCCGGTTATGTTAGCTGGTCATGTATTTGATTTTATCTTTTGAACTGCTAAAGATAAACGAATTGTAACAATGGGGTTCATATTTGACTAAACGTGGTTATTGTACATTAATAAATTCATATAGATTGACAATCTTTAAGGAATTATATTCATATAAAAGCGTTGCGCTCTTTTGCAAAGACCCTGTAGCTGGCGACATATCCAAGTGCTTGTTACATTTAAAAAGGAGGGTTTAGCGCCATAATGTTTTAAAATATATTCGTGGAGAGAGGCAAAAACTGGTGGCAAATGTAATGGAATCAAGTTCACACGCCAAGACCTTCGAAATCCTTTGGAGGGTGGGGGTGTCTTACGTAACAATGATACTGAGCATAAGTATGGAGACCAGTAAAACGCGAAACATAAACCATTTGTTCGATTTGTTCAATTTGTTTGTAAAAGTATTAGCGTCAGTTAAACGTCAACATGTGTGAGAGTTCCGGCAACTGTGTTTGTTCTCTCTTCTTTTTTTTTTTGTACATGAAAATTAGGTAATACAGTGCAAGTTATGTAATGAAGTTAAATGGCATTCATTATCAGAAAATACTGGTTGACTTCTAGGCCAGAGTGAACCTAGATCAGCTAGACTCACTGTGCACTAGGTTTACAGAGAGAGGGACACTGCAGGGTAAATGCTACTTTGATGAACGGGCTCCTCGGATGCATTGGAATAGCGGAAGGACAGGCGGCATCGTAGCTATCCAATGGTTTGACTATAATTTGAATCACGTGAGCAATGCATACGTATATCTTCCATCTTTTCGGATAATTAAATATATATAAATATCTGCTGATTGTTTACCATAATTGCTTCGCATATCCAAAGTGAGCTTGGATAGGATATGGCATACCTACAGCAGGGAGACGTAATCCGAAAATATGGGAATCGACACCTTCATCACAAGGTATTATATAGTGCGTGGTGTTAATTAATGACACCCACCTTTAACGCCTCTTAAAAATTTGGCGCGTTATATGGTTCGGCTGTTTGCGCGGAACCTAGAAAGTGTAAAAGAAACGGGACACCGCAGGAAAAAGTATCTAATCCCAGGCTTGGGTTTTTAGGGTGTTTTTTTTTAAACAAAAAGCCATCCTGGAATTGAGCGTCTAGCATGGGAATATCGCAAAAACCATCCTGGGATTTGGCATCCAGTGTGAGTATAGCTTAAAAACCATGCTGGATTTGTCGAACAAAAAACATGTTGAGCACAGGTGTCGGAAACAGACCGGCAGGTCTGGCGGCCACCGAACCAATAACCCCCCCCCCCCCCCCCAACAAAAAAACATTATTTGTTGGGCGTGGCCCGACTACCGACTACCTCGCGCGGGTAGTCGTATACCAAGATTTGTTCTGCCGCAAAGGGGATTGTAGTCAAATCGGATTGCAGCGTTCTGTGGGTTCATTGCACTAATGAACGGCTGATGTGAAATAATGATACCCGTAACCTAATATTCACCTAGGTATAATGAAACAGCATAACGTTTTAACATTACACAACAAATCTTAATCTTGGTATAGGCTTTACACTGACTACCCGACCCAGTCGCGCCACACCCAACTACTACAATATATCTCATACCTAGGATGGTTACTATGGTTACCATGACTAAAATTATTCTAATGGAGGCTCAGGGGGAGGAGGTGTATACGTGATGTACATGACAAAAATGCATGCATAGAATGATGTTTTTCTGCTATCACTGATACAATGGCAGATATGGAAGAAGAGCAAACAGCATCCATACTCTTATTTATGCTTAGTAACCATTGTATTCTACAAGAGGCTTATTGGATATAAGGTCATTCCCGCATTTAGAGCTAGACAGTAAGGCCTGTAATTAGTAGTGTGAAACGCACAGCTAACTGGCTACATTACGATCCAGCACTGATACAGCGCTAAAACTTACGCATGACTGAACAGAACCCGGGTGAAAAAATACACGTAGTAACGCGTTATTACGCGTGAAAATGGGACATAAATAACGCCAAAACACGCGATTTTCAAGATGATTATCTCCTTGATTGTGCAATACAATAGAGTAGAATTTTGCCTATACACAAAGCGGTCCAGTGTGTATAAAGTTCCAAAGACTGGTTGGTTTGGCATGCATCGCTCCGATGATATTCACATTCAATGTACTAGCTTAATTTCGCGGGCTTTTGTATACTTTCCCAAGAAATCAAGTTCGTACTTGAATGTGAATATCTTCGGAACGATGCATGCCAAACCAACCAGTCTTTGGAACTTTATACACACTGGACCGCTTTGTGTATAGGCAAAATTCAACTCTATTGTATTGCACAATCAAGGAGATAATCATCTTGAAAATCGCGTGTTTTGGCGTTATTTATGTCCCATTTTCACGCGTAATAACGCGTTACTACGTGTATTTTTTCACCCGGGAAGTCATTGTGTACAGAAGTAGAAGTACCATTGATATTGTGGTCATGTTTGTTCTCACAATTTATGATTACTACAGTGTTTTATGTATGTAATTATAACACAAGTACATTAATATATTACTTAACTTATATTAGCTGTTTGTATTCATGTTTCCTGACATTAATAATGCTCGTGTTCAAGATATTATGTGCCTGGACAAGTTTTCGACTGTCCCGGACATTTTTTGGCACCAATTTAGGCTCTGCCGGACCGCCTGTTGTCATCAACATTTGTCCGGCCTGACCAATTTATTTCTCTGGACCAAATTTTTGTGGCATACCCCATGATCAGTAGTGGTTGTGAATCTGCTCTCATAGTACAAGACCTGTTAATTCTCATCCTCCAATTGGGAAAACACTGCACCAAGGCTGTGGACCTTGATCTGAAACAATGTGCCCCAAATAATGTACTCTCATCTGAAGGAAAGCACATTTATTAGGTTTCTGCAATCGTTACAACACTGCATCCAAGTTAACAAGATGTTCTTTGAATGACTTCCCCATGATAATGATATCATCCAGGTATATACTGTCCACTGTAGGCCTACAGAAAGCAAGTCCATAGGGCATTGAAATGTTATTGGAGCATTGCACAACCCAAAGGCCATGACCTTGAATTCAAACAACCCATTAGGTGTACAAAAACGCTTTCTTTCCCAATCATCTGGATGGATCTTACTGCAGGCTAGATCCTGCCAGTGCATCCAAGTCCATGTTATCATCTATTTGGGGGGGGCATAAGCATCTTTCCTAGTGACGGCCTTCAACTTCCTGTAGTCCACACAGAATTGGAGTGAACCATCCTTCTTTTTGTAATGAACTACAGGGGATGCCCATGGACTAGATGAAGGTTGTACCATGGTCCAAGCGATGAACATAAGTGATGTGGTGCTCAATAAATGACGAGCTACTGGGCAGGGAGGAGTGCATCTGAATCAGTGTGGTATATGGGGAGGAGGTAAGAAACGGGTTTCATAATATTATAGCATCTTACAAAATTATTATAAGAATTTTTTGCTGGTTCTGCTCATCTTCTGCTTTCAATCTACCCATCTTGACATTTGGCTAGTGCCCATGTACTCCATTTTTGCCACAATGTCCCCTGCATTGATAGTTATGGTTTCAGTACTCCCTTAACCACTAATGTCTCCCCTGAGGCACTCACTAGTCTTTCCAACTAATTCACAATCTTCACCTTCATTCCAAATGTCCTGCCTGAAATCTGACACATCTCCAGTAACGTACTGCTCGAGCCCCCAGATACCCACTGATAAAGTAGTTCTTATACCTTATCGAGGGGATAGTGAGAATTTTAGGGTGCTGTACAGTGTTCTGCACAAATCCCCGCTTTTCACTGTGGTAATTGCAATTGTTAATACCTTTACACTCCTAAAATACAACAATGTGTCCAGGTCTTACCACACTTGTAACAGCTGACTCGCTTACCTTGTTCTTGCTCCATTATCGCAAGAGGTTTAGCAGCCTTTCTAAACAACACAGGCACTCGTATGATTTCTCTTTAACAGAGCGTCTCCCTAATTTCAGTCCCAAAATTTTGGGCGCTTGTAGGCAGTTGTAGCGGGTCATAGAATAGATATAAGCATCCTGTAGTTAAATTGTATTAGATAAATCTGTGATAAGCTAAGAAACAATATTTTTTTTGCGATTTCACTGAAAGAGACAAAGAGCCATTTTGAAAATTCATGTGCTATTTCAGCAACAATAGGGAATTTATGAGTTATGATTTTATGCACATAAAATGATTGGGCATCTTCTGGTTAGTTGTAGTGAGCAGTCACATTTTTAAAATTCACAATGCATTGAAATTTCTCTCCAATTTTGAATTATAACTAACGTAAGCTTTTGCACCCAATAAGTTCTTGTTTTTCTGATTTGTTAACATAGTACCTATTAGTCTACCTATAATTTTAATAATTACTTTCATTGACAACGATGTCTCTGCAGCGGCAACAACAGCATACCAGATAAATGAATATGATTAATGCCCCCACTCCACTTCTATAAAACTACCCCTGGTGCACATACTTTAAACTCACAATTAACTGCCTTGGCTTCTAATAGGAACTACAAAAAAAATTGTTTGATGTATCATATTTCTCTCAGAAGCAGACAACATATATATAAAGTGACATAAATGCCCCACACAGAAAAATTAGCACCATCAAATGGGCATACTCTGGCCTTGCTTATAATCCTCTATGAGAATAAATGGGCTTTACATGTACATGTACGTGTACACGAATGTGTTTTCTGGTTTTTAACATCTGTGGGTGCTCTACCTCAGGAGAAACTCACAGCAGTGCTCATTCTGAAAAGTGAAGCAATACTTGCGGACGCCGCCATTAAGACCTTTTATGACGTGCAAAAGATATTTGCATATTCAGTTGAAATGCAGATATCAAGAGTTCGACAGCTTGTGCGGAGATTTGGTTGGTTTGCATGGTTTCACACTCTGCCATGATCCTGTGTGTTGTGTGTGTGTGTGTGTGTGTGTGTGTGTGTTTCATTCATGTGTAGGTGTAGTATTTGTTGTGCCCCACCATTCTGGACGAGATCTGTATGGTAAGTTAATTGCTCTGTTGTAACAGTACTACCTTATACACCTGTGGGCTTGTAATATGCCATCATCCGCAGGGAGCATGATTGGGAATAGCTTGTTTGCAGGCGATGTACAGGAAGTAACTGGAATAGCACTTACTTCATCAGCTTGCATAGTCCATGGTTAGTGGCCTCTGCTGACATTATTAACCAACATGGTAACACATATTACTGGTTATGTTAAAAGCACTATGGATTAGTTCCTGCAAGCAAGAACAGCAACATCCAGGAATGGGCCTGCTTGTTTCCAATTCATGTACACCTTTGAGTACATACCCACCTGTAGTGGCTCTTGATCGTAAGTCATATAGTCTTTTACTGATACGTGCTCATGTTTATGCACTTCTGCACCAGGGGGAGCGGCACAGAACCATCGTGAAGCTTTGAACCAATCATCATTGTTCGCATTTGCTTACCAATCAGGTAACTATAACATCGTAGTGTCGCATTTACTTTGCCCGAGAGTGGTAGGGTTAAACCATTAACTTATAAGTATACATGTAAGCAAAACTATTGGCACTGTCTGGTTAAGGTTTTGATGCACAGGGTAGAATTGAGACTTTTTGATATAGTAAGCTGTCATGCTTTCCATTGTTCCATTAGTGTTACATGATGTGCTCTGCGTATTTAATATTATATACTATAAAAAGCCTTGAATTAATTTTCTTGTCTTTGATTAGATGGCCAGTGTGCAATTGGTTATCAAAAAATTTACTCAATGTGCCAAGGAATGAGTATGAATATGGTTTCAGGTACGCAACACAAGTGTATGTATGATACAGGAAGTATTCTCAAATAGACCTACATGTAGGGATGTCAATTGAAATATGTGGATTCATGAAATTAATTATTTGCCTCTATCCTTAATTACAGAGTATTCGTTAATGAAGAGAGAAGTAGAATCAGTTTTCTGTGAGGCAAATTATCTCTTAGAATTAAAAGTCTTTCTTTATTTTTCTTTCTTACCTTGAGGTACCCCAGACACACCATTTGTGACATTACTGCAAAGATTTGGTAAGGCACATCGTATTGCACTGTAATACTCCTCTTCTTGGTTCTAGCTATCTCGATTCCCTCGTGGCGGTACCTTAGCAAGCCAGACAGGGTGCAAACGCAGGCTACCCCTGATCCGCTAGAATGTGGTAGGACTTCTGATTGAATTATGTCAGTGAATTATTTATTGTAGCATGTTGTTCTTCTCTTATAGATACCACTATAACAGGGTAAGGACACCAAACCAGTGGGTAATGTTCATTGTTGTTCCACTTCAGGAAACCACAGTTTAGAAATGGAAAGTTTGCACTTAATGGCGGAGAATTGGATATTGCAAGGGTAAGCATCAATGAACATTTACCTACATGTACGCAAGGTACACATAGAGTGTAGTGTTTACTACAATTAGTTGATGAAATAATTTTTTTGTCCATCTATGTTCGGCACAACCTATCTATTTATATTTCTCTGCCTTCAGACACACATAATGGAGTACGCATGGTGCTACAGGAATGAAGCAAATGACCGCATTACGGTTAGTGAATTGTTATGTACAAAAACATCTATTTGTGCAAGGCAAAATGCTGCATGTTGCTTGATGTACTGTAGGTTTCTTATTTAAAATGCATTCTTACCAATCAGTAATATGGATTTAAACCAATTTCAATTAAATAATAGACACAACCTCAATGTTTCGAGTCGAATAGTAAAAGTGTCAGTGAAATTTTCAGGGTTTCTATCATAGCTGCACTACATAATGAAGTTTCCGACCAGGAAAACCATGTATTTGCTAGCCACCTCTTGTACAATGTTCTGAAGCTGTTTAGCACCGTATCCTGGAGTAATTTGGGTCCCAATTAGGTGGAAACTAAAAACTAAAACAGTGTAAAACAGTGACAATGGTAGGTACATGTATATTAAGTTGGAGGGGAGGGAGTTTCTCTAAAAGCGAGGGTAATTACATTCATGAATTTCAAAGGGGGCTTTTGTTGATAGTAACCTTTTGTCAGCCAGGGAGGGCTCTCATGACAAATTGAAATCCGCGCTGGTGAACGGTATATATGAGCAAGGAACCACAATTAATAAGTGCTTATATTGTTAGATTACCTCCGGCCCTCCCCCCCCCACTGTTAAGAGATCTGCTAGCAATGGAATCACGGTTTTAAAATAAGTAGAGTAACCTCTTACACAGTTATTTATGAGATAAAATGGTGGATACTCAAAAAAGGTGTAGCAAAACCGATTTTGAGTGTTATTGCATGACATTTTGAAATCATGTAACTTACTTCTTTCTGAGACAAAAATGTCTGAACCTTCTTACGAGGTCAGACGACACACAGAGGATAACCGATCAGGCCATTGATTCGCCTTCTCGCAGCCTTTTAAAATGGAAGGATACAAATGCAAAGTGGATCTTGTTCAAATGTGTGGTACATGTAGTTCATGCAAGAGGAGTGTGTGTGTGCATGCAAGGGATGTTATAGGCTAGTGGCCAGCAGAGACCACAGAAAGGATCAACTACAAGTTCTTGAAGTGAGCTGGAATAAAGAGATCTGGAAGCAGCAAAAACAGGCCATAATTGGATCTTTCAATGGCAATTGTGCAGGGACAGATTGGAATAATCTCCAAAACACAAATGCAAACAGTAAATAATGTTTAATTCTTTGCATGGAGCCCAGCGAGGAAAACTAGTGGCCAATTAGTAAACATTCCAGGATGAATGGTATCGTCTCTATAAACATATGGCAGGTCTAGAACTGGATTCAATACAAAATGATATGCATAGTGTTTATTCCGCAGCTGTTTGCATTGTCGAAGTCTTGTATCCTGCAAAGCTGTTGTGTTCAAGTGCATGTTATTCTTATACTTCATCAATGTGTACATGTACACATTTCATCCTTCCCTTCTTGGCTGCATGTTCATAAGCATGCAAGAGCCCTGTGTATCAATGCAGGTCTTCATTTCCTGTATAATTACTTGTCAGACTTGCAATGCAGCATGCAAAGTGGCAAATTTTTAAATTTGTACGGCAGTAATCAAATCACAACGGAACACACATAAATTTTTGTTTTAAAAATACAATGTGTATGTTGGAAAAAAGCTTTCAAGTTCAATTTAGCTTATAACTGTGGTTTTTGCCATATTTTGATGATGACGAAGTCTGTTACGGGCATGGACCACTTAACAGTTGTAGAATCCAGCAAGCTGGCTGATGTCTCACAAAATGCATTCGATGCTGTCTCAAGAGTTGTAGTATCACATTTTGATATTTTGAAAGACAAGTATTCATCAGCGGATCTTTAATTTTTTTTACCCCCCACAACCATCTAAATTTACCCACTTCATTTGTGGATGTGGTGTTAAGAAATATTGTAGTTGGTTTATGAAACCTCACGGTTTCATAGTGGTTTGAAATATTGTCTAGCATTAACAATGGCAGGTAGCTATGGCTGAGTGTGTGTACAACGGCCTGAAACTTTAATGACGTTTTCAGAAAGGTTGGGATATGGTGGTTACCATGCTTCTGGGGCTGGAAGGCCATACCCTTCAACATATTCCTTCCTGGCGTTTTTATTCTATGCATGTTACTATGCCTGTAGGAGAAAACAAAGAAAATGGAGGAGATGGGAGTGACAGTCATGGAGGGCCAAGGGATAATCGTATCAACCATGAAGGAAGTTCAAACTGGTGGGTGGACATGCATGACTTTGGTTTTTGGCCTTGAATTTATTATTATTTGCCTGATAAAGTACACTTTAACACGGTATGCGTCCAATCAAATATTTAATTGTAGTACCTCAATTTTATACAGCTATTGAGTTTTGCAACAAGCAGTGCTTACATGTAGGGTCGGAGAAGGTGAGAGTTTTTTTACCAGCATGTATATAGCTGCTTCAGTGTATAGCAATTTTAGTAATGTCGAAATAAACCTACCTCAGTCTGAGCTACCACCAGGAGCTTTACCTCCAACGCCACCTACGTCACCAGAACACCCACCATCAAAACTACCACCACTATTTGGGCCTCCAGTAGCTTCCACACCATTACCTCCAACGCCACCTGAGTCACCAGAACATCCACCATCAAAACTACCACCTCTATTTGGGTCTCTGGAAACTTCCACACCATTGCCTTCAACGCCACCTGAGTCACCAGAACATCCACCACCAATTCCACCTAGCCATTACAATAGAGTTTCAAGGCCCCATCTCCAACAGCATCACCTTCCGTGGTAATTGATAAAGTTATTTAACCATTAGCTCGTCTCCTTAACCATATCATACTTTCAGGCAGTAGATGTGCCACATTACACCATGGCAGGGCAGTAGGAGCAGTGCAGTACTGTAAGTCACACTCAACCACCCAACTGCATCCTATTACTGAGAAAATAAATGACTAGCGTCACCTAATTATTTCTGGGCATTTTTCCATATTGGGACTACAACTAGGAAACTAATTGTGTTTAACAGAGTTGCTCCTATATATGCACAGTGCATGATGTCATCAATCCCTAAGGTAATCCCATTTCAAATTAAAAAATCTAATTTACAGTTATGTACCTTTGTAATTATTATATGATTTATTTTGTTTACAGATAGAGAAGCTATGTTGCAACATAGGACAAGAACATAGCGTACTTAGTTTACTTTTTGTACATGTATCTGCACTGAGAAATAAAATATTGAGCCCTGCTACACAATATCAATTAAGTCATACCAGGAGGATTGGAGTTCGATAAATATAGACCATTCAAAAGTGGAAATAACTACGCCCTGAAATATATTATTATCCCCCCTTAGCAACGCAGCCTAACATGCCCTCTGGAATTCAAGGAAGTATTTGAAAATGCCACGATCTTACAAAGGGGCAAATCTGTAGAATAAAAGTATCGCACATATACCTGAATGTGCATGTCATGTGGAACCTATTTCCGCAGGTTCCGATACTATCATCTCCAAACAAACAAAACAATGTCTATGCGAAATGGAACAAACAACAACCAAAAGGCGAATATCAGGAACTATGTTAGTAGTTCCTTCCTATATAGTAGGAATTGACCCGGGTCTTGAAATCATTTTTTAAAAACACGACCCGCGTGTAACTCGCGTACCAAGAATCGAAACGGTTAGTTTAGCTCTTTGTTGCTATCAAACCAGAAGACAAAGACGGTCATTTTAATGTTTTGTTCCAGTCTTCAAACTGTTTGCTTTAATGTTTAAATATAATCTCCGCAATCCTTATTTAAGGATGGCCATCCTTAAATAAGGATGATGACCACTTTCTAAAAGAATGATGTATACTTGATGCTTTGTTTTATATTAGTGATTCACTAGATTCAAGATCATGCAGATGCATGAGCGATACTGCTGCAATTAAAACAGGTTTGGCTTGCTCAAAAACCGGTATTACAGTGTAAATATGGCGAAACCGCCATTTGCCGCTGACGATATAGTAGCGAGCAAATTAACTCAAAGCGACGTATAGCAAGGAAGGACAGGTTTCTGGTAGCTCTAGGAGTAAAATGTACACTGAGAGATGGATCTGTGGAACAATATCCACGGCTTCAACAACCTAGGCTCATACTCCCAAATATCGAAGCGATTGCATACACTCGAAAGCGTCAAGCAAAGCAACCCTGCTTAGATACCGAGGGAGCCACAGAAAGCAACGGATATCGTTCCTCAGTACGGATGTATAACATGCATGTAGACCTATAGGTGACCAAAGCGGCAGCACTGCATGATTCGTCAAATGATAGTGACAGCAACAGTAGGCCTAGGCAATGGCGTGGTCTCCTCGAGTCTGATTAATAGGAGCTAAGCTCCACTAAGCTCGAACACATATCATATGACACTTGACAACGCTTCCTAGATCTCCCGTACACCCCCCCCCCCCCCCCCCACCAATGCCCATTGTACATGGTACTGTACTCAATCTCAATGATAGGACTAGAAAGCACACCATTCGATGGAGCGGCGGCAGAACAACCACATGCAGGGCACGTGGCTTCAGTGAGGCTAGTGTACGTCCATGCTGGCGTTTCAGCAGATCGAAGAGAGCATCTACACCAGTACGTGTCATTGTACAAATGCTTGATATCATAATTTTGAAGTGTTATGGTGTAAATAAGCATAACTTATTAACGACAAGATATTTCTTCGACGAATCAGGTTGTGAGTATAGCTGGATCAACAGGCTAACAGAGAAAATCAAGAGTTTTAGAACCATTATGGTTTTTATGGTCAATAATCTCTACTGTTGTGTCCTTATTTAAGGATGGTGTCAATCCTTAAATAAGGATGCGCCACTTCCTCCCTGTTTTACCACATGGACATTGATCATATTGACATCATTTAAAGTTTGTTATAGAGGCTAATCAGTATACAATTGACTAATAGGATTTATTTTATCTTACTTGCTTGGTTAGCAAAAATACGCAATGTAAAAGATGATCCTTATTTAAGGATAATGACGTCCTTAAATAAGGATTTTTCCCTGGAGATTAAACATTAAGAGAACACAAAAGCTCGTGTTTTTTTTTTTCTCATTCCCAGGTCAATTCTTCTCCGTCGTCGTCGTCTTCTAATTCTTCTTCTCGAGAGAGTATAACTCGGGATAGGAATGGTTTTAAAGAGCACAAATTATACCAATCGCTTTAGAATCTACATCTTCAGCATATTCTCATGTTTGTCTTAAGTAGACATATGTAGCTGCATAACTGTTAGCATACACCCATGTTAAGCTGACTGGTAAAACAATCTGAGGCCTACCTTGAGCTACATGTGATAACATATGCATATGCGTCTTCAACATGAGAACAGTTGTGGAGTCCAACACCTCTGTTTCGACAATCCCACAGTCTTGCCTCAGTTCCAGTACATCCTACATCGTCTAACAGAATGGGCTCTGTTCCTTGTCCAAAGGTTGCTACTGAGAAGCTAGTTCCTCCTACAAACATTCAAGCATTGGCAATGAAAATACTTGTGTCTGACATTGTTTTAAGTATATGTTCCCATGTCATTTTACTAGAGTGTGGTCTAAATAGAATCCAGATAGATTTTAATACACCGTTACTGCCCAAGCCGTGCTACTTAACATTCACTCTCAACACTACGCGGCATGCAGGATAATAAACAAGCTTGCATGCTGCCTTGCATATTAAGTTATATATGGTATACGCAAGTACCGGTCACCTATGTATAAACACCGCGCGCGGCACATACATGAACACTGCAGCCTGCAGGCAAGACTTCATAAACACAGTGAGGCTTTATACCATAATTTCACGTTCGACAAAGCGAAGTTAAACATGCACGTATACAAACGCATTAGCTTCACGACATAGTCTACTACAAATCCATACTGACGAATCGAACGCCCGCGTGCCAAGGCCAGCGTATGTTAAACGTTAAGTACTCGTGCGTGCATACCGTTAAGATAACGTTCGGCTTTATAAGTCCAGATCGGCTGCCGTATGTCATCCTCACAAACGACGCCCTCAATCCGTCAAAAAGTAATTATAAAAAAGGCTTGGAACCCCATGTACTGGGGTGTAATGCGGTAAATCAGTGTTATGATAGCACACCTTTATAATGTCTTAACACCCATTATTGGTGGGGTACGTTGCTAACACCCTAGCATACTTTGTCAACACTCATAGATGTAAGCTGAACACCCTTGTGTGTTACCAAAACACCCCCTGGGCCTTTTTTTTTTAACAGTGTGTACTCCATTATATGGTCATTTTCCAGAGCCCTTCAAGACCATCATAATATTTCCGCCAAACGATTCTTTGTAATCATACTTCAGTAATTTTTTCGTATTCTAACCTTCAGCGATGAAGAGACTTGCGTGAATCGGAGGCTTAGTAATGCATTTCATATTCATATGGGTCAGTTCACGAGAAAATGGCCCTTCGCTATATTCTTTTATGTCTCCGCCCATCCATACAACAAGTACGGCGTTTTCGCTTCTTGCAAACCCCTGAAACGCCTGGTTCCGTTCCCCTTCAACATAGCGAGCAGAAGCTAAAGATTCGTAATACATGGATTCAGCTGCCATCAGCCTGCGCAACACGGTACGTACTCTGTAGCGCATGCACGTAGAAATCGAGAGTGTTGGCTCGGTCAAACTGCTTCATTTATGCGTGCACAACGCTGCAGAGCATGAAAGTGCACGGTGTCTGGGGCTAGCTTAATCTGAAACGCACCCTTCCTTTTTGACTTTTGCACACGCACAGATATATCCAACATGCATGCACCCACTTGTAGCTGCATGTATTTACCAACATGTAGTACTCTCGATCATTGGCCTACTAAAACCTCTTTCTTGTTTAATTTATCTTCATTGGTGAACCAATTATATTTGGTTCTACAAAATAATATCCATATAAAATATAATCCACACACACACACACACACACACACACACACACACACACACACACACACACACACACACACACACACACACACACACACACACACACATGCACACACTCACATTCATACACAACCTCAGATCAGAGCAATTGGTGTCATTTAATTCTGTCAGAAGCTCCCTCATGCTTAGTTTCCAATTGATGGTAAGCTTGGCATAGTTGATTGTTTGCCCAAAAGGGGTCAGGCGACTGTGGGTTTGCTGTCCCCCTACCCTGAGTGTGACTGGAACCAAGGTTACCATTCGGTTAGCCCACACCTTGACCAGCGTCAAGGTAAGGTGGATAGGCTAGGGTAGAAGCCAAAAGGGTGCTACCTGCCATTGATGTATAAACAATAACACCTGTAGCAATACATTTATAAGTACAGCCATGGTAAGCAACGCAGCAGGCATTTAGCTGGAGTGATTGCAGCCCACCTCTACCATCCTTTATACATACATGTGTGACCTGCAACCATACCAGGTGTCAATATTTTGGGGACAGTGTGTTAGATGGGGTATGACCAACAGTGAGGGAATGAGTAAAATGGAGGGTTAAATGGAGGTGAGGCTTTCCCAGACATTTAGGCTCAGGGTAGAATGAAAGTGAGGTTTTCCCAGAAGATACTCCAAGCTAGAATTTAGCTGGGAATTTAGTGTTGTCATGTGCACTTATACACACACACACACACATGCACACTCACACACGCACACACACACACACACAAACATGTACACACACACACACACACCATGGGCAGTCAGTCATTCACGCATCAACATCAATGCTTTGCTATTGCAATTAATTTTATTTCCTAATTGTCGACCCACATACAAAACATTAAACTGTTTATAACTGTCATCCTATTCATCACATGCTTCTCTTTTGTATTTCTATTGGAGCTTACCTTTTTCTAAATTGTCTTGTGTATCAATGTGCACGTTTATGCATGCACACACATACACACCACACACAAGCACTAGCATACACTTGCAACTGCAGTCACATGTTTATTGTTTGTGTAAATTTGTGTTTCCTTGCTCTGGCAATTACCAACAGGTCTTCTTGTTGCCTTTTGCACTTTTAAACATATGCACGCACATGCACACACACACACACACACACACACACACACACACACACACACACACACACACATGGACACAAACCCACATGCACATGCACGCACATTCATGTACACACACAGGATTCATGCTTCGATCACAAACATGTGCATATGTACACATAAAAATGGCTTTGGCAGTCATCCATCACACACACACATGCACCCACACACACATACACAGAACTGGCCTCTGCTTTGTAAAATTATTATCTAATTTCCCTGTTGTCTCTTGTTGCTATGAGCACACTTACTAGATGTGAGCCTGCACTACAAGAATGCACACTTATGCACACAGGCATCTGGAAATCCTAGCTATGTGTAAGGAGGTGAAGCAGAGGCCAGTCTATAGCTGATGCCTCTGTCCATAGTACTCAGCAACAAGTGGAAACACTCACCCCAGACCATAATAATTGGTGTCATAAAACAGGCATATTTTTGATCTTTGTGGCCCATGTTGTGTACAGTGTTAGGGGTTTGGATAGGTGGTGGACAGGTCTAGATCCATGAGCCTTACCAAAGCTTCCAGCAATACACTGAGTTGCGCTTAAGTCACTGAGCCTATTTTGGCTAGCAGGCTTATCATGATGGTGGGGGTATGGCATGAGATGAACCCATACAGACATGGATGGGTCAAGGTGAAAGGCAATTAATGGAATCACAGAAAGCCAGCTCAGAAACTATCTCTCCATAGCATCAGAGATACTTCTTAACCTGGATACATGTCTTGTATATTAAAAACCTTAACGGCTATGGGTGGCTTGTGCACCTACCTAGCTGCTGGCGCTACTCAACCTGACAAGTTAGTACTTTAAATATGGGACATGAGCATCTAGTGTAGGTGATGGGACATGAGCATCTAGTGGAGGCCATGGGTACATCAGTGGAAGCCAAACAGGAGCAGCAGAAAAAAAAAATCAAAATGGTGAATTAAGGACCAACAGGCTCTAATGGTGGAGGTACAAGTGTGAGTGTACCAAGCAGAATGGAGAGTGGGTGGTTTGCACTTGTGTATGTGTGTGTTTTTGTTTGTTTGTTTGTTTGTTTGTTTGTTTATTTGTTTGTTTGTGTGTGTGTGTGTGTGTGTGTGTGTGTGTGTGTGTGTGTGTGTGTGTGTGTGTGTGTGTGTGTGTGTGTGTGTGTGTGTGTGTGTGTGTGTGTGTGTGTGTGTGTGTGTGTGTGTGTGTGTGTTTGTGCATGCATGCCTGTGTGCATAAGTGTGCATTCTTGTAGTGCAGGCGCACATCTAGTAAGTGTGCTCATAGCAACAAGAGACAACAGGGAAATTAGATAATAAATTTACAAAGCAGAGGCCAGTTCTGTGTATGTGTGTGTGGGTGCATGTGTGTGTGTGATGGATGACTGCCAAAGCCATTTTTATGTGTACATATGCACATGTTTGTGATCGAAGCATGAATCCTGTGTGTGTACATGAATGTGCGTGCATGTGCATGTGGGTTTGTGTCCATGTGTGTGTGTGTGTGTGTGTGTGTGTGTGTGTGTGTGTGTGTGTGTGTGTGTGTGTGTGTGTGTGTGTGTGTGTGCATGTGCATGCATATGTTTAAAAGTGCAAAAGGCAACAAGAAGACCTGTTGGTAATTGCCAGAGCAAGGAAACACAAATTTACACAAACAATAAACATGTGACTGCAGTTGCAAGTGTATGCTAGTGCTTGTGTGTGGTGTGTATGTGTGTGCATGCATAAACGTGCACATTGATACACAAGACAATTTAGAAGAAGGTACGCTCCAATAGAAATACAAAAGAGAAGCATGTGATGAATAGGATGACAGTTATAAACAGTTTAATGTTTTGTATGTGGGTCGACAATTAGGAAATAAAATTAATTGCAATAGCAAAGCATTGATGTTGATGCGTGAATGACTGACTGCCTATGGTGTGTGTGTGTGTGTACATGTTTGTGTGTGTGTGTGCGTGTGTGAGTGTGCATGTGTGTGTGTGCGTGTGTGAGTGTGCATGTGTGTGTGTATGTATAAGTGCACATGACAACACTAAATTCCCAGCTAAATTCTAGCTTGGAGTATCTTCTGGGAAAACCTCACTTTCATTCTACCCTGAGCCTAAATGTCTGGGAAAGCCTCACCTCCATTTAACCCTCCATTTTACTCATTCCCTCACTGTTGGTCATACCCCATCTAACACACTGTCCCCAAAATATTGACACCTGGTATGGTTGCAGGTCACACATGTATGTATAAAGGATGGTAGAGGTGGGCTGCAATCACTCCAGCTAAATGCCTGCTGCGTTGCTTACCATGGCTGTACTTATAAATGTATTGCTACAGGTGTTATTGTTTATACATCAATGGCAGGTAGCACCCTTTTGGCTTCTACCCTAGCCTATCCACCTTACCTTGACGCTGGTCAAGGTGTGGGCTAACCGAATGGTAACCTTGGTTCCAGTCACACTCAGGGTAGGGGGACAGCAAACCCACAGTTGCCTGACCCCTTTTGGGCAAACAATCAACTATGCCAAGCACACCACCAATTGGAAACTAAGCATGAGGGAGCATTCTGACAGAATTAAATGACACCAATTGCTCTGATCTGAGGTTGTGTATGAATGTGAGTGTGTGCATGTGTGTGTGTGTGTGTGTGTGTGTGTGTGTGTGTGTGTGTGTGTGTGTGTGTGTGGATTATATTATATATGGATATTATTTTGTAGAACCAAATATAATTGGTTCACCAATGAAGATAAATTAAACAAGAAAGAGGTTTTAGTAGGCCAATGATCGAGAGTACTACATGTTGGTAAATACATGCAGCTACAAGTGGGTGCATGCATGTTGGATATATCTGTGCGTGTGCAAAAGTCAAAAAGGAAGGGTGCGTTTCAGATTAAGCTAGCCCCAGACACCGTGCACTTTCATGCTCTGCAGCGTTGTGCACGCATAAATGAAGCGGTTTGACCGAGCCAACACTCTCGATTTCTACGTGCATGCGCTACAGAGTACGTACCGTGTTGCGCAGGCTGATGGCAGCTGAATCCATGTATTACGAATCTTTAGCTTCTGCTCGCTATGTTGAAGGGGAACAGAACCAGACGTTTCAGGGGTTTGCAAGAAGCGAAAACGCCGTACTTGTTGTATGGATGGGCGGAGACATAGTTATTTAACAGGAAGTAATTGCATATTGATGTCAGTCGTAATAGGTAAATGGCGCGAAACGACCGGGAAATATGCAATTACTTTGCACAGTTGTATCCCCGTAACGGATAAAGAAAAAATTAACGAACAGAACAAATCAATAGGTACAGAATCCCTCTACGTGCAAACCAAACTAGGAGTGAATTGAATCTTCCTGCCGAAAGATATGGCGGGTTTGAACCCAAAGGGGTATCGGACGTTGTAACACTGGCACGAAGCTAATGCAAGAGCCCATAATCTATTTTACCAGAGAGAAATGATGCAGTATGAAGTGTTGAAAGTAGGAAGTCTATAGCGTTTACCGTTCCGAAGTTATAGCGATTCAAACGTGAGTCATTTTTATAACTTAAAAAAAATATAGCGAAGGGCCATTTTCTCGTGAACTGACCCATATATCCGCGGATTTATAGACAGCATAGAATGAATTAGCATACGTATACTACACGAATAAAGTTACCAAAGTATATGGTTACACAGAATTTGGGTAGCGGCATAGCCATTCGCACTAATACTCTGCCAGTGGAAACCAACTGCACCCCCAGTGGAAAAAAAAAAAAAAACGGCCCAGAGACGAATTGAAGCAACTAATGACTATCTGTAATACTAATAATAGTCCAGCATACATACACTTCTACTATGCTCTCTATAGGTAACTGTAACAACCAGTTTAGTAAGCAACTCTAATACCACATGCACACTTGTATATAATGCAGTCAGATTTTGAACCAGAGAAATCAATCCAGTAGTTTGCTGCTGGCTGGTGTGCAAGCTATCCAAATTCCATTAATGCCAAGCAAAATTGCAAGTATTACGACAACTGATGTAAACAAGGGGTGGATGTGTTTTTAAAAAGAAGGAATGGAATATGGTGTAACTGAAGAAATATCATGATCACTTAAAAACTAAACTTACAAGGTAGAGCATAATATAAGAGCAATCCTGTCACTAAGAGAACTGCCTAAATTAAATTAACGGAAGGCAAATTTTCATTCGAATAACGCTGTATATTTTAATGACGGACTTACAATTAAACCCACAGTAAGAATAAAAAACACTGCAGCGAGAATCAGGTACGTTGTGGCAACGCATGCCTTCCATCCTTTGATATAAGTCCTTTTGAATAAAATAGACAAAGTAAAAGACAGACGTATGCCAGCACATGCCGCTTACACTCTTTCGCAGTATGGACATCTACTCCCCCCACTCGAAGATGCTCCCCACTTCAAACCGAATCGCAAAATAAATGGACCGTGCACGTACGAATATGCATGCACCATGCACGAGACACTTACCCATATTGTGCTGTTACAAAAACCGCACTGGACCTTTGGCTGCCCTCGTCTTTCTGAAACAGATTTCGATTGTATAACTAGCTCATAGTTGTGTTATACTTACACTGCAATAAATGCGGGTCGACCAGCACTCCGTTTTAGATACTCACTTGGAGTGACAAAAAAAGAATTCCATTTCCGGGAGTGACAAAGAAAAAAGGGTGCATGTCCTGCTCTTCAGTTAGCGCTGCAAGCTAGCTCCCCCCCATCCCCATATTCTGAAGCTTTTCACATTGCGTGTTGAATTATTTTTTAATCACAAATATAATTTTCCGTTCAGAAGTTATTCGTGATCAAACATTGTGAAAATCTGCATTGTACAAAATTGGTGCAAATTTGCATAGTAACAGATCCGTATCAAATGTCTGCCATGCAAGCCAAACTACACTCTATAACTGAAAGATAACTTTTAATGATTTTAAGACAAATGTTGGGAAGGGGGGGGGGGGGGGCTTCACCTCTTGGATCCGCCCCGGCAGTGAGGGTAAGCACCAAACTGGCAGAGTGAAGCCTAATAGGGGTCATTGATTCAGAGTGCAGTCGTGCGAGGTGAAACAGTTTGGAGTGAAAGCCATGCACTTTGCGTGCGGAGTAACGATTTTTTTTTAGAATTTGGAGTGAGGTCACTCCGCGTGCTGGGTAGTAAAACAGTTTTTTTGCTTAAGTCACTCCGGAGCCTAAACCATTTTTGTCTATGTAGTTACCTCGCAGAGTGCAAAGTGAAGCAGGTTTGATCTAAAACCACTCGCATATTGATTGGAATGTGGTTGTGGATTTCTCTTTGCGTTGATCAAGTTATATGGCAAATGAGCAAAGCATTATCACTTTGAATGCCATGCATGCATGCAGGGCTATTCAGCTACGCAAATAAAGAAATCGCTATTGAATCTAACCAGGCCACAAGGTTTATCTGGTGTTAAGAGATATTGTGCCTGAGTAGTAAACTGCAAGCGTGCAGTAAGTAGTTAAGTACACAAATGCTTAAAATTAAGGAATGCGGGGGAATTTAATTCCTTGCATGCAGCCATCCATTTCCTATATACGAGGGACACGGAGCACTTACAACTGATGATCAACAATCCAGCTATATAGGACCACAAATGGGTGAAGAATTATAGTAGCAAACATACTACTTCAAATTGTATAGATGCGTCATTAGGCCCGTGCATGCACCATTTTAATTCCTCAACCCCCCTATTCTGTGCTCAGATCATTAATAGTTATCTTTCAGTTATAGAGATAGAGTGTAGCTTGCATGGCAGACATTTGATACGGATCTGTTATTATTTATTTACTATGCAAAAAATTACCCTAATTTCGGACCAATTCTGTGTCAGATTTTTCACAATGTTTGATCATGAATAACTTCTAATCGGAAAATTATATTTGTGACACGTGAAAAATCAGCCATCAACCATACAGAAATTTTTATCTATGTACATAGAAACTAAACATAGATAGTTATTCTTAGATACGTTCATTTTTTTTTAATTCGATTTTTCCATTGATCCTAACCCGTTTATCATCATTATTCTCTACGCCAATTAACTTGATTTAACTTGGACTTCTATGACTCAGGAGTCATGAACATAAATATGCATTTAGCAGTCAAAGAGTTAAAACTAATTGACAGGTTGGATGGTGCCTCAGAACATGCAGTACGTTGAGTACTGCAAGTACCAATAGTCGTTGGTTCGATCCCTGTCTGTATATTATACTCCACTTCAAAATTCCGACCGACCCCCCCCCCCCCCCCCCCCCCCCCCCCCCACACACACACATCCGCTGGCAAATAACCACTTAATCGTATTGTTCATGTTGGATGGTGGCTCTACATGCATGGTGTATGGATTGGTATAGGTTCAACCCGCGTTTATGGATGTCACTTTGCTTTCCTTCCTTTCTTATATACTCCTTCCACCCTCCGCAACAAGCAGATAAGATCTAGCGGATACATGCAATCGTTTAGCAATTGTTTTACAACAGTACACTTGTTTTTCTGTTAACTCCAATTTATGACTACGCGCCGATTTAGGTGGCTAATACCATACAATGTATATTACGCCAGTATCGGGGTGCTATATTCGGCTTCAACTTTTAATTGAATTTTTGCAGTGTGCAGCCTAGTTTTATATTACCAGATTGACCACACATAATCCTTTCTAAAGTATCTATGATATAATGAACTGCTTCTTGCACATGCAAACGGTTAGGTGATCACAAACATACTGGATTCATCGGAATCGCAACATAATGAATATGCCACAAATATGCAGCGCTCCTTGTACACTGCTATATAGACTGCTTGCGTGATAAATGGCTTACCTTCCTTTGTCGAAACTGGTGCTGCCCATCCCCACAGAGGGTATCTCGATGGACATGTTTTGCATGACCTGTCTTCGAACGAACTGGAATCTGGCCGAAAGACCGAATAACCTGAGTTGACAGAAATAAGCATAAAATTGCATACCCACACATAACTATGTACCGGTATTCATTCCGAAGCAGTGTATATCTCTTAAAGCACGAAAGTACGAATGGTTTCGACTCCCATGCAGTCTACGGCACTAACTTTATCTACTCAAAGTAGGTGGCAAAGGTCAATTTCCTGAATTTCAGGATGCCCTAACAAAATTCATATTTAAAATACCTTCAAACAATACGCACACTTCAATGATCCGGCTAGGGATGCATGGCTAATATATTCAATATAGCTTCAGCAGACCACATTGAATTACGATTTTATAAGGTGTTGTTTTTCGTCCATCTGATAGTTCGCGATTAGCCTGTTGGTTGGAGATAATTAGGTTGGTTGTGTTGCCAAAATAATTTTAACACTAGGCCCATGAAAATTTGCAAAGGTAAGAAAATGATTTCACATTACGTACTTCCACGGATCCAATAAAAATTGTGACTGGTTTTTACGAAGGTTACGCGAGAGGTAGGTATTTTTGAAAATCTAGTTCTCGAAAGTTTAAAGACGATACAACTTGAGGTTTGCCTGGATCATGGAGCTTTGAGCGCTCTTTCACGAATTATTGTATATAAAATCGTAAGCATTATCTAAGTTAAGGATGTACTTCTTTTTATGCTTTCTAATTAGAGTATAAAGTTAACACTGTGTATTCTACTACCCTTCATATGATGGACCTCTTCAGAAACATCTAAAAACTTTGCAGGCAGGCAATTTCTATCTATGAAAGTTTCGGTGGGACAGGGGCAGGCCTGCAGCTTTTGATGTCACTGTAACGTCTCCTCTTTGCCCAGCCATACTAAGGGAGTCATGCAGATCATCTGGTGCAGCTTCTACAGCAGCAGAGACCCGCAAGCTTCTCACCAATGGTCCCAAATGTCAGGAATCGGGGTGGACGTGCATTCCCTTAGCTGTTGAGACGTTCTGCAACTGGGGTAAGGAGGCTCACCTCACATTCTCTAAGTTGGCATCCCACCTTGCCATCAGCTTGTCCTCTCCCAAACCTTCAATCTTGGCAGACATGTACAGTAAGATGAACTTCACCTTAGTCAGGTCCATTGCCAGAGCCATCTTGGCAAGGGAGTTCCTGCCCTCATGACTTGACTTTATTTGTGGGTGTATGATTATGTGATAAAACGTATATATTTATTCACAAGTAAACCTGTGCATTCTGTCGCATCAAGACAACTGACAGGTGGCAATATAGTTCATTTAGTGCTGCCGAGCATGATTGTCTCTGGCGCAAACTCAGCGATTTGCTCAAACGGGCAAACATGGAAACAGCCTCCTGGCCCCATCCACCATACGCTTCCAGTCCTTACAACTAAAGTTGCAGCCCTTTTCAACTTCAGGAGCAAGGCCTGCGATTTGGCAGAAGTGTGCTAGACAATCTCAGAGACGGTTGTGTCGGGCTATGACAAACCCACCAGACAAAATGCACAGGCGCTGCTGGCTCACGCTGCAGGGGCTCGTTGAATGTTGTGTTTAATAATTAATTCACAAGTAAATAAAAAACATTCTCGATATACTAGGGGCCCCAATAGGAGATTTTTTTTCTGTGCCAAGTATATTGCTCAAAAGCGTACAGATGCCTCCAAGTTGCTCCAGCAATTGGCCCAGGTAGGTTCTTCAGATCCTCATCTTGCGATGCTTCTACTTCGTCAATGTGGAGGGTTTTGTAGGCTGATACATCTGGCTAGAACTATCCCACCTTCTTTAGCTGGTGATGCCTTCAGTCTATTTGATGATGAGGTGCGGCAGTGTTTTGCAGAGTGTACTGTGGTAGACACGTCTGACTCTGCATGGCAGCAGGCGCAACTTAGTTTGAGTTGAGGTGGTCTAGGCTTGCGATGTGTGTCCTACCATTCTCCTGCTGTGTATTTAGCCTCAGCTATCAGTTCAGGCTTATCTTATGAGGTTTGTAGGTACTTACATCATTCTGTAGACCTTTACAACAACCTTGTTGATCCTCCTGACTCACTTACTTTGGATTTTGTTGACAACAGCTGTTCCTCCACCACCCAGAAGTTCCTGTCAAACAAAATAGAGGATTGTCAGTCCAGGAAATTGTTTAATAACTCCACTCCAATCGACAGGGCACGTCTGTTGTCAATTTCATCACCTCATGCCTCAGCTTGGCTATCAGTTACTCCATCCCCTAGCATAGGCCTTCACTTGGAGCCTTCTGAATTTCAGGTGGCAATAAAATGGTGGCTCGGTATACCAGTTACTCAAGGCCAAAGTTGCACTCAGTGCAATGCTGCCTTGGATGCTTATGGTCATCATGCACTGTGTTGCAAGTTGGGGGGTGATGTTGTCTCCCGTCATAACAAGTTGAGAGACATCTTTAACGATTTCTGTCACCGTGCCTGTCTTGCTCCACAGCTAGAGATGGGAGGGTGGTCTAGGGAACATACTCACCCAGCTGATGTTCTTGTTCCAAACTGGGTCCTGGGTAAGTCAGCAGCATTTGACCTGTCTGTCACATCAACGCTAAATGCACATGTTCTTCAAGAAGCGAGTGTGACAGCAGGTTCGGTTGCTATGGCTGCCCAGATCCGCAAGCACATGGTTAACGATGGAAGGTGCAGTGAACTAGGCTGGGTTTGTATTCTTCTTGTAGTGGAGACATATGGATGTTGGGGTACTGAGGCTATTCAGGCACTATCAAGACTTGCCACACGTTTGTCCACCAGGCAGGGTCTCCCCAAGTCGCTAGTGTTTAACGAACTATTTGGTAGACTAAGTTTAGCCATTGTGAGAGCAAACTCTCGAGCCATCCTATCCCGCTCCCTATAAACTGTGGATGTTGATGCTGTAGGTAAATTTTGTTTTGTGCATACTGTATCATATATCTGTACAAGTTTATTAAATTTTATAAATGCTCAATAAAAATAATAATAATAGTAGTAATTACCTTTGCAGTTGTTAATAAAGGTTTTAGATCGTTGAATTTTATCAAATGGCATCTATTCACTGCAGTTTTCAGAACCCTTCCATAAGCATTTTCCAAGTGGCATACCCCCTTTTCTAAAGCTTCGTATACTCGGTATGGTCCCAACCATCTCAGTTATAGCTTATCCCTCTTCTTTGGGTCTCTGTGGCTATTTCGAAGAAATACCAACTCTCCTGGATGAAATTCCTGCAAGTGCAAACATTTTATATACATATATAAATTATATACATGTATCATAATATCCTTACAAATGACAATTACTTGTTTATTGCTGAGTTTTCGGTCGCAATAAAACTTGTCCTTTTGTTATCACTGCATAATAATTTGCATTTACAATGTATTTACTATAAATCAAATGTGGTGCAAATGTGTTAGTTAATATGGCATATGTGACATCAACACAATAGTAAATATAAAGGATTCATTTACTATAGCGGAAATGTCACATATACAATATGTACATACACATTTGCGTCATATTTGAATGATAGTAAATACAATGTAAATCCAAATTATTATGCAGTGTGTGCTTTTTCAAAAGTATGGTGATAGCAATTAACAACCAGCATAATTTACGCTACCAGCTATTGTAACTGTACAAAATACTATTAATAGTTAATTAGTATATGCAGGATTTCTAAGATTTCATTTGTGAGTCTTTTGAATCAGAACAATCATTCCAGGACTCTGTGGCTTGCTGGTGTACAAGCTAACCAAATTCCATCGGTTCCAAACAGAATAGCAAGAATAAGGAAAACTGTGTGATATAGAGTGCCGTGTATCGAGGAATAGTGAAAGAATGGTAACCGCTGAATTAAACATATGTCAATGCACTGAACTTACATAGTAGAGCATAATAATAAAGCCACCCTGTCACTAGGAGAACAACCTAAATAATTACAGTAATTGATGAATGAAATTTTCACACTGATTACTCGAATTATGGACTTACAACAACACCTGCAGTAAGAACAGCGAACAGTGCAGCGAGAATCAAGTATGTCGTGGCTGCACAAACCTTCCATCCATGGATGTAAGTCCTTCAAAAATGGTAGCTAAGTCCAGGTCAACACAATTGTACAGAGTTAGCTTACACCTTTGAGCAGTAAGGACACCTGGTTGGCGAACTCTGAAGTGTTCCCCACTTCAAACCGCGAACTGTAAAATAGGCCATGTACGTATATGCACCACGTGGCACTTACCCATATAGTGTTCTTGCAAAAGCCGCACTGGACCTTTGATAGTCCTTGTGTATCAGCTATGATATTATTAAAATTAGTGATTGTTACATTAATTGATTGGGCATGCATCTATGCATGCATAGCCGGATTGAATCGCATGCATCGATCTTTGCATGCATAGCGGGATTGAAACGCATGTCGTCTATACCGTATTTTCAAACCATTTTCGTTTTCTATTTTTTTATTTTTTTACCGTTTCCACACTCCCACGAATACATGAATATTGTTGTCATTTGTTTGGTGGTAATAACAAGCTAAGCTATTAATTCCGGTATTCGTACGCACGCAAGCGGTGCTACACATCGCATTCAACACTATAAGTGCGTAAATTGCTATCTTTATAGCAGGAGCTAATGCTGTACGTCCACTGCGACCTGTCACGCTTCTCGCTCTTAGGATCTGGAACCTCCGTTGTATACGTAGTCGCCATATTTTGAATTTATTTACCGGTATTAATTTGGATAAGCTAATGTTTAATGGTCGCATAGACCTTATTTTTGCTAACGAGAGATAGACCAGAAAAAGAGAACTCAAGATACAAAGCCACATGAGCGACCTTACCACTATTGCCGTTTAGAGGGATCCGAGGATAGAAGAGTAAGTCACCTACCACGTATAAAAAAAGTGGCAAGCTTTGTAGTACAACGTGCAATGGGCTGCGTAGCGATGGTAAATCTGTGCGCTCATCTGTAGGCCCATAGTTTTGCTCACCAAGATGCAACAACATGCATTTTAACAGTTGTTCAATGAGTACTCTAACTGAATATCTACTTGAGCACGTGCAAAATATATCATAGGTATAGAGTTATATTAAATATAAGACGAAATTCGAGTAACCAAAGGTGCATCGGGGAGACCGGGGCAAAAAGTCACAACTGTGATAATCAATAGTGCCCTTATTATTTAAACATATCAATAAAAGAATAACAACAAATAATCTCCAATCATCTGGCTACACAACGGCTATTCCACTTTTTCAATATTTAATTATAACCATGCATTCTAATTGAAGCAGTGCATTTGTGACAACCTGACCCATCACAGGGTAAGAAGTCACACATGCTTGGCTTATCAAGATAAAAAAAAATACAATTTTGACATTGATTAATGGGAAGTTTAGTCAATGCACATAACTTTGTATTAACAATATTCGCTCGACCTAATTTTCGAAATTAACTAGCTAGCAAACGGAAACAATTTACTCAGGGGTATAAAACCACAAATTCAATGCTACGTCCGACAGATGTGAGCAAGATGTCCAACTATTTATAGCAGGGGCGGATTCAGGGGGGGGGGGGGGGGGGGGGGGGGGGGGGTCTTTGGGGTCTAAAGACCACCCCTTGGCCTCAAGTAATGAATAATTAATTACATGCGTGGTTAATTAAATTCAGTTATCTTACCGCGAAATGAAGCGATCGAAAGGCCGAGCTGTTCTACAGGAAGTAAGCGTGTCAATTCAATGGATATCAGATCCGTTTTCTCAGGAAACAGGTAGATCTAAATTTCTGTCTGCTAAGCATATAATATAAAACGTTCGATACACGTGTGTATTTGAATGAATCAGCTGTTGGTTACGGTGAGGCGTTGCGTTAATTACTGAGCAGCAGGAACCACAACAGTGTGAAGAGCTATATACAATTGTCCCCGTGGATTTGTGTCATTTGCCCAATGACGAAGACTCATGCCCAAGTCAGTGTCTTACGAAAGGGATCTTATCATTAACATCTTCTTTGGAAGTACCTGAAGGGGCGCTTCATCCAGCAGTTGCCACTGTTGAGGCTACGGGTGCACACAATGGCGTTGCGTTAATTATTGAGCAGCAGGAACCACAGCAGTGTGAAGAGCAAAACACCAACTCCATCCGTCAAATACACCTGCAGTTAATTAATACTAGCCAGTATTACCGACGAGCATTAACTATTCCAATTAATGCTGGACCATTTAATTACTGAGCTTGACAATCGCTTTGAAGAAGAAGCAGCAGGCATTGTTGGAGAGTTAGCACAAATTCTGCCTTCTGAATTCTGTTCAGCTAAATGTCATTTCAAAGAGGTTTAAAGGATGACCTTCCATCAGCTAATGCATGCATTACATACTGAGCTGGATTTATGGCGAACGAAATGGGAAAGGAAACTGTCAAAGCAAAACAGCTTGATACGCCTACAAAGGCTCTAAGTTTTGTTGACAAGGATTACTTCCCAAACATTTATGTAATCCTTGCCATATCGGCTACTCTGCCAGTAACTAGTTGTGAGTGTGAAGTCAATTAGCGTGCTAAAATTCACAGCAAAAAATAGGCGCAAATCATATTTTGATTCCACAAGTGATCTGTTTTTTCATATCTGTGTTCAAACTGTTATCAGTTTGGTACAGATATGAAAAAAAAAACAGATCACTTGTGAAATATGATTTGCGCCTTTTTTTGCTGTGAAAATTGCTGAAGACATCACTTCGAAGCACTATGGTAATGACAGATTAAATGGTTTGGTATTGATGCTGATTCATAGAGATGTGTCCAGAAGCGGTGGTTGAAGAGTTTTTTCGTCGTTACCTACGCAGGCTTAGCCCAAGGGTTATACTTGATGCCGTCAATATTAAGTTGTTTAGGAACAGTATCATTGTGAAAAGTGCTTTAATTTTCATGCCAAATAAATGGGAAACTTAAAAAAGCGGCTGGGGCTGTGCCCCAGGCCCCGCCACGGGGGGCACGCCCCCTCCCGCACCCACCCCCTTCATTAATTTGATCTTAGACCCCCCCCCCCTCCCCCCCTTCCGGAATTCCTGAATCCGCCCCTGTATAGGTAGGCACTAAACTATAATACCTACATTTGACTTGTACATGTCCAATCGATGCTGTCACCAGCTACATGTACTAAGATATAAATGTTGTGACAACTAACCCGTGTGACTTTTAGCCCCGCGGTCTCCCCTACTTGTGCGCTCATTCTTGATGGCGCCCTGTGTCAGTTGTTGATACTTTATAGTTCCACATTCCTTTATTTTTTTCTGACTGAATATTTGTGTAGCCTTTTATAGTCGTCCTGGAGGGGGCCATAAATATAAGAAAGCAATTTTTATTGAAAATGTAGCTAGTTCTTGTAACTGTACATGTGTTAAATAGGTTGCAAATACACTTAATGATAGATCGAACAAACGCCTGCATGTAGCGTGTTTTAGCCTACACTTAGGCGTTTTATTGCGACCTATGGTACGTCCTCGCATACAATGGCGTATAAAACTTTGAACTCGAATAATGTAACACTTAGGCATAGGGCTTCGTTTTAAATCCGTCAACCATCGGCTCTTTAGATACACGATCGAGATGGAGGAGCGCACAAAAATTGCCCACGATCTTGATGATAAGGAGTATAAAAGTTGGAAATCGTGTGTGGGTGGCAAAAAGAGATTTTAAAAATTACATCTGCCTAAAATTCGAAAAATGCTTCTAGCAAGTTTTTTGTAAATCGGAACAACTCGAGCTAAATGGGGGCGTGCCCCAGCTCTAGTGTACGTAGCACTAGCAGCATGCTGGTGTTGTTTTCAGCAGCCATTTGACAAGTAGCTCTCTTTGCTATATTGATCGTTGTTATTTCAAGCGTTGGCTGGCTGTTCATTTGGTGGAATTGAGTAATTTGTAATGCCTACATGTAGGTTAACGCGCCTACGCGTAGGTGATCATGACGATCTAACATTATAATACATTTAGCATTGATTAAAATCGGCTTAGTTCTCTCTGAACAATTCCACCAAAAAGCTAGAGGTGTATAGGACCAAGAGAGAAAGGAATATGTGCCATTGTCAAATGCCAACAACTCCTGTTAATTAGTTTTCCCAGTTTGGGGCCTGCTGTGTCAGAGCATAGTGGTATACTGATATCTAACATACGCATCAAGCATGAAGATGTAGTGTCAAGAGTTGCTGTGGAAAGTGATTGATGCACTGATCCATCCCAGCGGTGTGGATGTTAGCATACAGTCTGAATACTATTGTGTGTGTGCAGCCATGTTACAACTCTGATACCAATGCCAATGATGATTGTCTTCAAGAATACCAGCACCACAGTAATGATGAAGAGGCCTTGTTATTGAGGTATATGGAAATTGATGATAAACAAGGAGGATCTTGTACTCAAGAAGATGCTAATTGTTCATGATAGCCAAGTAGATGATACTATAGGTTTTAGCAGATGTAAATTCTCCTCCCAGTGGATTTGTTGTTCCAGGATGTTTGAAATTACAGCAATTCGATAACGCTTACATCACACATTTCCAAGCTTCGGTGCACTTAAGCCTTCAGTTCGTCTTTAGTGCAGGGACTAGGCGAGAAAAAGCAGGTGAGTACAAATGTAACGAAAACTAAAGTTCGGCCATGCACGATTCAGGGCTTCGAGTTCAACCATCCGGAGCGGTTTGATATAGATCCATATATCAGCCTCTCCCTGTATCCGTCGTCCTACCGAATCCAATTGCCGATAAAATTAACCTGTGATTCAGTCGTCTAGTTAGAAGCCATTTTGTGCATACGTAACGTCCGCTTTTTTGTAATAGCATCACATGACTAGCACATGATAATTTATTCATTGTGCAGAAGTTGTATATTTATTGGGTTACTCCCTTTTTGGCGCATACGAATCACTGAAAAACGAACTAAATCATTGTAGTGCAAAGCGTCGACGAACTCCGAAAAAAAAAAATTAAAACGAATAAGGACTGAAAATACTACAATCTGCATGTACAACTCTGCACTAACCAATTAATAATTGCAAACATGTGACAAAATTAATAGGAAATGATACCGTTGCTTGTATAATATAACAAGTTGCGCGCGGTATCATTTATACACTAAATTTGCCTTTCCTCCCCTCTAAATTATTAATTGAATTGAATGCGAATAGACATTTAGGATAGTTAGAAGTAGCACTACTCCATTGAACCGTGATTATCACAATAGAGCCCGTCGGGGCATCTGTTACCTTTCAGTGAGAGTGCTGCTGAAAATCCCCACAGAGGGTATCTTGATAAGCATGTCTTGCATGGATTGTCTTCAATTAAAATATTGAGTTATAACGGTTATTATATACTCGAGACACCTCGAATGATATGCACATGCATGCATGTACTTGTGACTTAGCCGCGTGGTTATCGATCTACCTAAATGTGCTATTTTGTTGTACCTTTTCTACCATACTGTTTCCTATAGTTGTCACAGACGCGTTCACAAGCACGGAGATACTATCGTTAAACATGAAATTTTGTACTAATTGATAGGGATATAGGGAGGGGGGTAGCGCATCATGCACGAACCGGTTTGCGCTATGCCGCATTTACGCAGCCGTTCGGGTAAGAGGCTCCTTTTTTTTTCTCTAGTGTATATTTCATGGTGTGGAGAAAGCCCTATCTGAAGGGTGCAGTCACGCGGCTACATAGATATACTTCCTTATACGTATATCAGTTTGGCAATATAAATAGCGTTCTTTGTGTATCGGAATTTTTTTGTCGCCGCCACAACAACAAAGTTACACAGCCTCAACTTATCTATGAAATTTGTGTAATTTATTGCTTGATAAAAACACTTTTCGGCGCGCCGATACAATATCGTGATATTTTTCGATACTGATGACGATATACCGGCAAAAGACCATGTCGCGGCAGCATTGCATGTGCGTTGTGTTTTGCGTACATGTATATCATACAATGTAAATACGCTAGAAGAGAACTAGCATGCTTGCATGCATATCAAGACCCGCGATGATGGTATTATATCTAGATCTACATTCATAGGTACTTGAGGTAGCGTCAACTGCAAATGAAATGCAAGCATTATAATGGAAATAAAGACTATATATACATGCATGCAAAGAATGGCAAGGCGGCAGTTCAAGTTGCATGAATCAGTTAGTGCCTGTGCATGATAAATAGCTCTCACCTTGCTCCATGATGCAATCTGCCTAGAATAAAACTAGTGCCTCGTAAAAGTGCAGCCGTTGGATTAACATGCTATAAATATATAGGGGAGGGGGAGGGGGAGGATCATTTATATTGTATTGCATAATTACATTTTCATTATAGATTAAGATTCATAAGCATTGAAACTGGAACCCTTCTTACGCAAAGTGGTTTTGTATCGAAATAACCCTATATATGAACAGATATACATGTATAGTCATGCATGAAGACATTTTTACATAAGGCTTCGAAACACGGCCAATTATTATTTGACCCAAGTTTCGCGTAAAGCTCGTACAACAATGCATTCATTGGTAAGGTACGTACATAGTTGCATTGAGAGTGATGCATGGAAAAGCGCATGCATGCGTGCATGATTGTGCACTAATCGAACAAGCAGCCGAATAAATTACTGAAACTAAAACCAGATTACATCACTGCACAATTGATTATTTTAAACATAAAACCTAATTGGTTTCAGTCTCATAATAAACTTTCTTTTAAAATGCAAGTAGTGTTTATTGTATGATGCCCTTCTGATAATTGCTCCCTCCGCAAACACTCCATTTATTGCAAATGTAAATGTATTTCCTTTTGGCTGTAATGGATTAGTACAATGTGTCACATGCAGCAAAAACACTTTTAGTCATAGAAAACGGTCAGTTCATGTTCCATTAGCATCATATGGTCGCCTCAATATGCAGTTTATACACAAATATTCAGTCACTCATTGTACAACTTAACCGGGTATAAGTCCTGTTGAACAGCCGGGTAAGTTGCGTTCAACAAGCGGGTACAGCTGGGTAAACTATACTGTTATACGGATAACCCATTGAACAATCAGGTTAGTCCCGTTCAACAGTCGGGCAAGTGCCGTTAGACAACTGGATAACCCATTGAATAACCGGGTAAGTCCCTTTGAACAACCGGGTAAGACCCGTTGAACAACCGGGTAAGTCCCGTTGAACAACCGGGTAAACTATATTGTCCCGTTAGACAACCGGATAGTTATAACGTAACCGGGTACCCGGTTGATCAACCGGCGTCCCGTTGATCAACGGGACAAATTGATCATCGGTACGGAACATATATACGATCAGTCATTCCATACACTTGTACTTTTGTGCGCAAGCGCACAATTTAACTCATTACATTGCTCCCTCTCTTTCTAAAATGAGACGTGGGGGCCGGAGCCTGACGGTGTCTGGCTGGGTAACGTCGGATGATTTCGGCTGCTTCTGGATTCGCTAGAAGGACTTCTGCAACTGCCTGGCCCTGGCCTAGGAGGTATCCTTCCGGAATGATTTGCTCGGCAATTTCACGGTCCACATTGTCGTCATCATCGTCGTCGTCATCCAGTAGTACTAATTCATCCTTCTCCTGAATATTACTGTCTCCGTCAGGGTGAGCAGTAAGAGTAGGAGGTGGTAAAGGGTCATCTCTGGATTCGCTCAAATTGCACCGCTTCAATCTATCGAAATGAACAATTTGAAACTTCCCACCTTCTTTCCTCTGAATCTTGTAGGTGCTGTCGCCCACTTTATCCACGACTACGAAAGCTAGGGCCTTTCCACGGGTGATGAAGTTTTTTGCATTTTCCACGTGGTACTGCTGGGTCGAACAGCCGCACTAAAGCCCCTTTTCCGAACGGTTGACCAGAGACTTTGCGATCGTACAAGGCCTTTTGCCGACGGTGATCGGCGTCACAGTTCTCCCGGACGATAGCATAAGCATCACGCAATCCTTTCCGCAACTGCTCCACATACGTCCGAAGTTCCTTTTCAGGACCTAGGTTAAAAGGGAACATCAGATCAACAGGAATGGATGCCTGCCGACCAAACATTAGATAGGATGGTGTGAAGCCTGTGGAAGAATGGGTACTTGTGTTATAAGCAAAACACAGTTTTCGAATGCACATTTCCCAGTCAGATGGGTGATCTCCCACCACTGTGGCCAGCATGTCAAGAAGGGTTCGATTAAATCGCTCCACCATTCCATTCCCTTGAGGTCTATATGGGGTGGTGTGCGACTTCCTGATGTGAAGCAAATTGCAGATTTCTTTAATAAGCTGGGATTCGAACTGGCGGCCTTGGTCCGAGTGGAGCTGTTCGGGAGGGGAAAAACGGCAGAACATTTCGTCAACTAACTTTACCGCTACAGTAGTTGCCTCCTGATTAGGGATGCCGTAGACTTCCACCCACTTAGTGTAGTAGTCTGCCACTACCAAGACATTCTTGCTTCCTCTCTCCGTCTCTGGTAGTGGCCCCATAATGTCCACACACACTATCTGCGCATGGGGTACCCCACTCGGATAGTCTGAAGGCCTGCCCTTGCTTTTGGTACTGTGGTCTTACTAGTGGCACACTTAATACATGACCTACACCACTCAGATACTGCATCACTGCAACTTGGCCAATAGAAACGTTCTTTGAGTCGTCCCAGCATCTTGCTTTCACCAAGGTGTCCACCCACAGTGCCTTCGTGGAGCTCTTCCATTACCTCGCAATGCAGGGAGTAGGGCAGCACTAGTTGGAGTTTAGTGATCTGCTCGAGAAAATTTCTCCTATACATTAGCCCATTATACATACACAGAGACTCCCACTGTTGTAGCAACCACTTGCTCTCTCTTTGCCATGCACTTACCTGATCCGCCAGTGGTCACCTCCCACTCTTTACTGCAGCAAACACTGGTCCAATAATAGCATCCTCCATTTGCAACTTACGCATCTCCTCGGTACTGTATGTCTGGAAAGGACTGCTGGTCACAACTCCCATTACTTCAGATAGTGTCGCATCACTGTTTTCTGGGGTATGGCTATCACGCCCACACTGCTGACAAGGTAATCGCGAAAGGGCATCTGCATTGTTATGTTGAGATCCTTTTCTATGAACCACTGTGAAGTTGTACTCTTCCAGGCGTTCAAGCCATCGAGCCAGCTGTCCCTCTGGCTCCTTAAAATTTCTTAGCCAGACGAGTGACCCGTGGATGAACTTCCTTCCTAAGAGGTAGTGGCGGAAATGCTGAGTGAACTCCACGACCGCCAGCAATTCCCTTCGGGTCACGCAGTATCTCTGCTCCTGTCTACTGAGAGAACGACTAGATAACAAATAACTCTTTCAACACCAGAATCATCAACTTGCGAGAGTACCGCACCGATCCCACAGTTGCTAGCATCGGTATCTAGGAGAAAGTCCCTCGTGTAGTTTGGGTAGGCCAGAACCGGGGGCTCCACCAAGCACTTTCGAAGGTTTTCGAAAGCACGCTGGCACGTAGTTGACCATTCAAACGTGGCATTCTTTTCTGTTAGTCGATTAAGTGGCTTAGCGATGACACCAAAATCCTTGATAAATCTGCGGTAATAATTCGCCAGTCCCAAAAACTGTTGGACATCACGCTTAGATTGAGGTGTAGGCTACTTTGCAATCACTTCGACCTTTTCCGAGTCTGTGGATATGCCCTGGGTAGAAACGATGTGTCCTAGAAACGTCACCTGCTGCTGGCAAAGTTTGCATTTAGTTGGATTCAGTTTTAACCCAGACTGCCTGAGATGGGTTAGTACAGCTGCCAAATGCTTTAAGTGCTCCAAAAAAGTGCTACCAATAACAATGATGTCATCAAAGTACACTAAACAGCTTGACCATTTAAGGCCACCCAATACCCTGTCCATTAGACGTTGAGAAGTAGCAGGGGCATTACAAAGGCCAAACGGCATTACCTTGAACTGAAAAAGTCCCTCCGGTGTTACTAATGCCGTCTTTGGCCTATCTTCTGTGGCCACTTCTACCTGCCAGTACCCACTGGCGAGGTCCAAGGGGTGAAGAACTTTGACCCGCCTAACGTGTCCAATGTGTCATCGACTCTGGGGAGAGGATAGGCATCCTTTCTTGTTACAGCATTTACTTTTCTATAATCCACACAGAAACGCAAGCTACCATCCTTTTTCTTGGCCAGCACAACAGGGGACGACCATGAGCTATCAGAAGGCTCAATAATACCGTTGTCGAGCATTTCTCTCAGCAAACGACGCACTTCTTCTCGGCGTGCCTGGGGAACGCGTCGGGGATGCTGATGGATTGGGGAAGCATTTCCTGTGTTAATATGGTGGCGCAAGACTGACGTTCGCCCCAATTCGTTACTTCTGAAACAGAACACATCTGCATATTCTTGTAACAACACGTACAACTATTCTTTCTCCTTAGTGCCCAGACAATCACCCACCTTGTTCACCAACTCCCACAACAACTGGTTCGTAGTTGAAGATTCTCTCCTTGCTTTTGTGACTGAGACATTGAGTATAGAATCCTGTTCAATATGATCCATTTTAGCCAGTTCAGTTCCTTTCTTCAGCTTGATGCTGCACTCTCGAGGATTAAGAATATGAATAGGAACCAATCCCTCCGACGGACACGTAACGGCTCTGGCAACTATCACCCCATGACTCAGCTTAGGGTCATTTTCTACCATCCAAACACCACCCAATGCCCTAACCGTATTGTCCACCGGTGTGACCATCAACTCCATTTCACACTCAGGAGGAACAAGTATTCTTTCTGTTGTCACCAGTCCTACCGACCCCACTGTGGATGACATTTCTTCATTGCTTTCGGAGGTAGGAGTTCTACAGACACATCTGCTGATTTGAAACTAATAGTGTTATTAGAGCAGTCAATAACACACTTGTGTGCCCTAATGAAATCTAATCCAACAATCGCTTCTACCCAAAGGTCACTTGCAATGACAAAGGATCCATCAAACTGAGTACCACCAATGCACAAGAGCGCATGTATACATCCTCTAACAGACAATGGAGTGCCATCAACCCCCATTAGTTTTTCACCAGGCCAGGGCTGCATAACAATAGGAACCCTTGTGTTCTCTATCTCTCTCCATTTTTTGCTACTCAACAATGACACTGCTGCACCCGTATCTAATAGGGGTAGAGGCAATAGTTCCCTGTACACAAACCCTCAACATACCACTGGGTACCGACAAAGTGGGAACTGCTATTTGTGCTTCACTGTCCTGGGCCTTCAGTGCTCCTCCCCCGCATGGCTGGCCCTTACCATGGAGGGTTTGAAGTTTCCCTGCTGCTTTGAATTCTTGCTACTCCAACACCTACGCGCAATGTGTCCTCTCTTTCCGCAGTTCCAACATATCGGCCCCCTTTTCTCAGCATCCTTTGCTCCGTCGGTATCTTGCTTTTCCTGTGAAGATGATTAGATTTACTCACCACCATGACCTCCAGCTTGTCTAGCCTCTCATTCAATAGCTGTAAGGCTTTGGATAGTGGTTCGGACTCGTCCGCTGCTGTAGCAGCCGCTACAACAGGTGTAGGAGTGGTGGCAATCTTTAGGTATGACTCCAGTTCAATAGTCATCATAACTGCCGCGTCCAAGGTCTCAGGGCACTTTTGACGTACGCCAAACGCAACTTGTGGGTTATCAATGTTGGAGAGAAACTGACCTAAGGCGAGGCGTTCGCGCGCCTTTTCTTCCAGGTCACTGTACGCCTTATCAGCCAATGTCCTCAACACATCGCCATAGGTAGCCCAATCCTCGTCTCGCCGTCTAGCTCGAGTTGTCAGTTCTGCCCGATACAGCTCTTTTTTGCTGTCCGGTTCAAAACGCTGCTTGAATGCTTTAGTACACTCCTCATATTTAGTTTGCTGGAAACTTACGGAAAACCATCCGAGCTTGACCAGTAATTCGGACCTTAAGCCACTTCATTTTCTCCTCGGCGCTCTCCCATTTGTTTATAGCCGCCACACTTTCAAAATGTTCGAGCCACTCCGTCCAGCTCTGTGGTTCTCCACTGAAAACCTCCGGTAACAGCAAGGGCTTCGCAGTAGCCATCTCCTCTATAATGATTGGCCAAAAGTAATGACAATCACAGCAATTACAATACAGCGTTACAAAAATATATATACGATCGGTCATTCCATACACTTGTACTTTTGTGCGCAAGCGCACAATTCAACTCATTACACACGTAACAATTTATGGAATGCAGTTTTGCAATTCTATTAAACTGCCAAGCATATCCCTGATAAAATGAAATCGAAGATAAATGTTGAGTTTGAAGGTGAAGATGGCATTGATGCAGGGGCCATTAGAGGTACTTTTTTCGAGCTGGCCTTAAGTGAAGGTGACCAGATAGTATTTGAAGGAAATATCTACTCAAGACTTCCTAAGAAGGATGCAGGATTAGAGCCATACTTTCAATATTTTGGAATGTTGGTAGTACATTCAATTGTCAATGGTGGACCCACTCTGCGCAATGTGTGTCCTTCTGTATATCAGTACATAATAACAAACGATATGGAGTCCACAGCAGACAGTTAAACTTTAACACCGCATCCACGAGAAACGCGGGGACATTTATGGATATTGATAATTCCCTCCTATCGTTTTTTTGACTAAAAAAATATAATCAGAAAGCTCACCCATTTTTAAAGAGTAATTTCTATTTTTTTGGAATTGTGCTCTATAAATAACATGAAAATGTCGAACGGGTACATAGTTTTTGATGTGGTCAGGTACACTTATTTCGGGGTCATGTTTCCCACCACCTTGAGTATTACTGCATTAAATATGGGTTATACAACTATAGGAGGGTACATAAATTCCTTTTTCAAACAAGCCAAAGTTTCTATTGCACTCGTTTTCAGCAGTAAGTTACAAGACATTTTCGCTCGCGGTAGGCAGGGGGCGTGGTCCGCTCAAAAGTGCCAGCGAAGGCAGGTTTTGCAAATTCTACCAAAAACTTCCCATCCAGTCTGTACCTGTCTGGGTAGAGTCATGGTATGCTATTTATTAAGACAGGAAGAAAGATTCTTGAAATCCGCCCACGCAAAAATTCGCTCGCGGTAATGCATTTCTTACGCATTTATTGTAATGCTCTAGAAGGAATGTGTTATTTTAAAAAATCTATACCTCTTACGCAATAACGCTAGAACCATTCAACTATGCAATGACGTTTCGAACCAATGGTATGTCTGTTTAAGATACAAAAAAATGCAATATGCCTCATAATGGTAAATGTAGTGAAATCTCCACTCAAACCCAAGCAATTCTATCTAGAGAGAATTAATCATTTTTCGGTTTGCCCCAAAATAGACTAAACTTCCCCGGGTTTCTCGTGGATGCGGTGTTAAAGACATTCCGCAGACTTTAGCATCTGCAGAAGCAATTGCTCTCATTGAAAAGGTGCGTAATATTTAACAGACTGTAGAAAAATTGTTAAACAGTATATAGAGCTTGTTAAATGTTATGTTATGTTATATACATTCTCGTATAGAGAATGTTTTTATTACTTGTAGCTATAGGTACAAAGCATGTTTAGGTGGTTATTGCCAGCTGGAAAGTATTCTTTTATGTGCGTATAGAAATGTATAGCATAGGTATGTTTAGTCTTGACGAGTTAGTGAAGATGCTGGATATTATGATAAGGAAGACCTATGTGGAGATGAATTTGAAGGCTACGCGTCGACCAAGAAATGGATGAAAAGAACGAAGAGGGTAGTAGATAGATGCCTATGCTCACGAGGACGAGGACGAAGCTGTGGGTGAGGATGTAGAAGACGCAGACACAAATGATCAGTTTGCCACAATACACACAAACACCAGGGCTGACAAAAGACATGCAAGGAAAGACTTTTTCAAGCTTTTTCTGGACGATAGTGTGATTGATGTGATAGTTAGCCAAACAAATCTTTTTGCCGACCAATTCCTTTCCAGCCATGATATAAGAACCTTCTATAGAGCGAGAGCACAGATACAGATAAATATACAATGCAATCAATATACAATGCAATCACAATCACATTACACAAGATATGCACACAACCATACATAACATGCCAAAACACACAACACATACACCACACATGTCTATGAGCACACATTTGCCATATTTCGCCCACGTGCATAGACAATGCAGTCACTCACCACGCAAACACAGGGAAATACACAGTATTTATATTCTGCGTTCTAACCGCAAGGCTTTGCACACAACTCCCACAACCCTCCCATGTTCTAACAAGGCTTTGCACACAACCCCCACAACCCTCCCATGTTCTAACAAGGCTTTGCACACAACCCCCACAAACCTTCCATGTTCTAACAAGGCTTTGCACACCACCCCCACAACCCTCCTGTGTTCTACCAAGGCTTTGCACACCCCCTCCTGTGTTCTACCAAGGCTCTATACAAGGCAACAGAAGTAAAAAAGGTGGCTAGGTCCTATTTGCACTCACTAACTGGTTTCTTTATATTCATATCATATCCGCGTAACGTAATCATGAATTTGTCTTTGGTATGCCAGTATAGCGTAAGGCTAAATTATAGGCAGTCTGTTTCGGTCCTAGGACCAAATCAGGCAGCGTAGGACCAAATTAGGCAACCTGTTTTGGTCCTAGGACCAAATTAAGCAAAGCCTGTTTTAGTCTGCTGGACCAAAACAGGCTGCCTAAAACGGTCCTATAGGACAATTTCTGGATAGGACAAAATTAGCCGTGATCATGACAGCCCCTGATTATTTCTGGCAAGAGCTTAATAAAAATAGGAGTTGACATCTACACAATAGACATTAAGTGGGCATTGGTTGTAATAACCAGTTCAAAGGTTCAATTAAAGTTGTTCTTATCAAGTGCATGAAAATTGGTAACGAATATACCAAAATATAAGTAATCACAGAATATAACTACAAAAAAGTATAAATTAACTTTTAAATTTAAGTGGGGGCGGGGGCGGGGGGGCGGGGGGCGGGGGGCAAAGCCTTGGGTAGTGTGCAAAGCCTTGGGTAGTGTGCAAAGCCTTGTTAGAACATGGGAGGGTTGTGGGGGTGGTGTGCAAAGCCTTGTTAGAACACAGAATGTAAATACTGTGTATTTCCCTGTGTTTGCGTGGTGAGTGACTGCATTGTCTATGCACGTGGGCGAAATATGGCAAATGTGTGCTCATACACACAGTGTATGTGTTGTGTGTTTTGGCATGTTATGTATGGTTGTGTGCATTGTATATTTATCTGTATCTGTACATGTGCTCTCGCTCTATAGAAGGTTCTTTTATCATGGCTGGAAAGGAATCGGTCAGCAAAAAGATTTGTCTGGCTAACTATCACATCAATCACACTATCGTCCAGAGAAAGCTTGAAAAAGTCTTTCCTTGCATGCCTTTTGTCAGCCCTGGTGTTTGTGTGTATTGTGGCAAACTGTCATTTGTGTCTGCGTCTTCTACATCCTCCCCCACAGCTTCGTCCTCGTCCTCGTGAGCATAGGCATCTACCTACTACCCTCTTCGTTCTTTTCATCCATTTCTTGGTCGACGCTAGCCTTCAAATTCATCTCCACATAAGCCTTCCTTATAATAATATCCAGCATCTTCACTAACTCGTCAAGACTAAACATACCTATGCTATACATTTCTATTCGCACATTATATCCAGAAATGCCCTATACATTGGAGGTCATACACAAAAAAATTCCAAATTGAATTCTTTAACTTTTTAACATATAGCGGATTTTTTTTAATTCCACTATAAAAATTTCAGTTTCAGATTGCAATGCATTATGAAGTTAAAACAAGATGTGTTCTCCAATTACTACATAGTTGACGTAATTTTTGGGGGATCGATTAACAAACTATTATACGAATTAAACAATGTTTATGGGCAATTATAAAACTCTCGCAATAATATAAATAACCTCGATCAGACTGGGGAGGTGTGTCTTGATGACCGGCTGACTTTCGATGTTAGTGTGATTGAAATATATACTAACCCTGGTAGGCAAGCGCGAAGTAAGACATTACTTTATTATCTCAAATTGACCACGACGCGAATACCTGCACATGCACTACGGTAGGGCCGGCATATCCAGGGTTTCAGCGGGGGGGGGGGGGGGGGGGGGGGGGGGGGGGCCGGGGGTGCTTCAGGTCAGGCCAGGTACGGGGGGGGGGGGGGGGGGAGAGGGGTAAGAGTGCTGTCCGCTTCAGACCCAATACGAAAAGTGGGGGCTCTTTGTTTGGTATAGGGCCTACTCTATTTTAAAAGTACGTTTTTACCCGTTACAATTTTGGCCGAGGGGCGTGAAGCACCCGGAGCACCTTCTCTGGAATACGCCACTACACATGCAGGCTAGCTTCGGCTATACTTGCAGTAAATGTGGTTAAGAATATGGTCTGTACTTCGGTCGAGCGACACAACAGGTTACCGCAAAATTAATGGTGCAGTGGCGTATTCAGACGGCTGATCCAGAGAGGGTGCTCCCGGTGCTCAACCTCGGCCAAAATTGTAATTATTAACGATAACGTATTTGCTAAACAAAGGGCCCCACTTTTTGTATCGGACCTGAAGCGAACAGCACCACCCCCACACCCCACACTTTTCGTATCGGGCCTGACGTGAAGCACCCCCTCGCTGAAATCCTAGATACGCCACTGATCGTGGGCTATGCTATGTCTCCGCAAACAACTATATATGTGCATGCACGTAACATTTGCTCTTCGAATACAAAGTCCTTGCCTGAAATCGACTCCTCCATGGTGCAACTTCATTTATCAACTGTATACAGTGCACCCCTCCACATCAGAAATAGGGATAGATTTAGATATCAATCATTTTAAACTTCATTTCACTTCCAAATGCACCAACTGATACACAAAAGAGGAAAGGATTGCCATCTTCTTGAAATGTATTTCATTTCATCCTATTTAAAAGAGACCAGTGAATCAAACAGTTGATGGTGTACCAATTAAGGCAATGTACCATTCAAATTCGTAGCTTGGTGGATGTTGCGGTGGAAGAGGTAAGACCCAAACCAACATCTAAGCCATGCACAAATAAAAACCAACTAACTCTGTACAATCATATAGCAGATGATACATCACCACATCTACATACTGCTGCTGCTACCAATTCCATAGATGCATGAACTAAACAAGGCTAACCTCACCAATCCTCTGTGTACAATTTATATCAGAAACGCCCTGCGTGCGAGAGAGAAGTGTGTGTGTGTGTGTGTTAATTTGTGTGTGTGTGTTTGTGTGTGTGTTTGTGTGTGTGTTTGTGTGTGTGTTTGTGTGTGTGTTTGTGTGTGTGTTTGTGTGTGTGTTTGTGTGTGTGTTTGTGTGTGTGTTTGTGTGTGTGTGTGCGTGCGCGTGTGTTTGGTGTGTGTTAAGAGGGGAGGAGGATGAACAGAGCATCACACACACATTTATGCCATCCATCCTATACAGCAATAGGTTAAAAGAGGCTGGCAGACCTACGTTTAATTATTCATGCAGCATTCATCTAAAAAGAGAGGGTGTGTTTCACATAGATTACGGTTAACCATATACTAATATCGAGTAAGAATTATATCTACATGTAGGCCTGCATGTAAATCGCTCTTCACTGTCACGATATATGTATACATGGACTGTAAAATTAGCCCCCGAAAATTTCTGTATCAGGGCATGCCTATAAAATGATGAAACCATAGATCTACCGCGCAGTGTTAACACTGATGTTCGCCGGAGCTAACAGTTATCAGTGTGTACCTAGGTTAACAGTACTGGTTGTAAGAGCTAATGAATTTCTTTTAAAACCACTATGTAAACAATTAGCTTGTTTTGTTCTGATAATTATTTTTAATAATGATATGACAGTCGCGATCAGCATTCACTTCGTTATCACACCTGCATCACAGCATTCACTTCTTCATCCACACGTACATCCACAGCATTCGTTTCAATCGTACTCTGAAACCCAGCATCAATGCAATTACTAGGGGTTGGCAAGCCTGATCCAACCATTTCTAGTGAAGGAGATGAAAACTCTGTACACTTGTTCAAGGTAGGGGAAAAAACAACCCATTTTTGAGACCGACCTCTACCGTTGATACCTGTGATAGTTCCAGTGACACGCTTGGCCTTACTATTCTAATCTTCCCATAGCGTGCTGCTGCAGCGCGAGAGCTGATGACTTTGTCCGCACGAGCGGTAACAGCGCGCAGCACCGATTTTCAAGAGCTTCAGTATTGTGTGGACTATAATTAGCACGAGTTGGCGAAAGCAAAGCCACAGCATTTGTTAGGTTTTGTCCGCATTTTAACCGCTTTGGTCTGTAAAACAACGGATGTTTACCCTGGTTAACGCTCTATTTTGTAAATCGACGGCAACTGTGACCGCTTCAGTGTAATTGCACATTTTCATACGCTATATGTGACACGTTAAGTAAAAAATTATGTTTCGCTAATACCCAAATGGATGCTAATCACAACCGAGGTTGTTTGGTTGCTATGCTTCAAAAGATGCTTAGAATATGATTGAAAGAAAGGGAAGGAAAAACGTTATCCCCGGTTAACAAAATGTTAACCGGAGATAACATCGGTAGATCTATGGTTAATGGTGTGCACGGAAGATTTAAAATTAAAAGCATTTACAGCAAAGCCATTTATTTGCCATGCAATGCCCACATTTTAAATCTTTGCATCAGTTCAAGTTGTAAACTGCCACCTATCCGAAATGTTATCGACATTATCAACGAATGATTCTTGTTTTTTCATAATTCACCCAAACGACAAGCTTTCTTCGAGACTGTACTAGAAAAATGCTTTCCTGACGCTACGCAAGTAAAGCTAAAAGGACTCTGCCGTACAAGGTGGGTGGAGCATCATGAAGCTTATGAAAATTTTATGGCACTGATTCCTGCAGCTGTCATGACCGCTGATGTAATAGTTCATCCCCATCTCTACGAAACTCTATCCTTTGAAGACTGGTCATGGGATAAAGATACAAAAGAAAAGGCAAACGGATTGGCATCAAGTGCTAGACGGTTTGAAAACAAAGTGTCATTTGTTGTTCAGAAAAATAGCTTGAATTCTTTAAAAGGAATTGCAGCTCAACTTCAAAAGAGAGACCTAGATATTTAGGAAGCTTATCAGAGAGTTGATGAAACCATGGGTGTAGCTAAAACCAGGAGCAGGAGCAGGAGCAGGAGCAGGAGTTACTACCTAAAACCAGGAGCAGGAGCAGGAGTCGCTACCTAAAACCAGGAGCAGGAGCAGGAGCAGGAGCAGGAGTTGCTACCTAAAACCAGGAGCAGGAGCAGGAGTCGCTACCTAAAACCAGGAGCAGGAGCAGGAGCAGGAGTAAAGGATCTAATCCAGCCGCAGATGATTATTTCAAGTGTTACTGATATGACTAAATAAAAAATACTTTTACATTATGTACAAGTCAAGTACATCGGTCGCTTTTAACACCCAAAGGTGTTAGTGACATGCATGCGCGTGAGCTATTAAACTAAGACTTCCACACGTGCCTGTTTAGTTCTGCCACCTTCAGGCTAGGTATGGAGCAGGCGATAACAGCTCCAGTCAGAAGTGATTGTTATGAGAATCTTGGTGGCGATCAAGTGCTTGAGATCTTTCAAAATGCTACTACGAAGTACCGAGACTCAATTGCACAGGCTCCGCCAGTGTTGCCAATAGAAGGGGAAGTATATTTGTTTGATTTAGGCCCCGATAATGCATCGTGGGAGCAGATGAAGAAGAAATATCGGTACGGTTTAAGTTCTAGCTTTAGCCTAAGTACATTTAAACCCGTGACTTGTGTATTTGTATGGCGCTTCATTCGATATATATTCTTCCACTCGCCCGGCCCCAATCCCCTCGCTATAGATGTGATCAGTATCGCTGGGTAACAAAAGGGGTGTATACTATCAAATGTGGAGTATATGAAGTGAAAAAGAGGTCAAATGCTATTGATAGTGAACAGACACCTCAAGGAGGAGGTGATATGCAGTTTCGTCGATGGGAGTACTGGGGCTTCTCAGGTCTTTTCATACTACACTACACTGGAGACCACACGGTGTTTTCTGGGTTTGCACACAGGAATTCTAGGAAAATATCGAGACCATTCATACGATCAGCTCCGTACGTAAAAGAAAAGGTGAGGATTGGCTCCTAGATAGCCATTTAGTAACGATACACATTCCTCTTAAACAGATAAATGCTGAGAACCTCATGAAGCCATGCAGACAAGTGTACCAAGATATAATAAACAGTGATGAAGGAGGACCTAGGCATTCAGTGTATACACCATGACTACAAACAGGTAATGACCATTTTATACATTACAAATGTGTGCATATGATAACATGTGTACATATACAACCATAAAAATGATGTGAAATAAAATGGGGACAAATTAATGTAAATGTAAATGGATTCAACATCTGGGGTGCCATAATTTATTATCATTATTGCCCTTTCTCATGTGCCATGCATATTGTTTGTTAGGTTAGAAATGCAAGAGATGAGGCTAAACGGGAACTTCGTTTATCACATGATGCCCTGTACAATGCATATCAGCTATCATTTCAATTGAAGCTAACAAATCGAAAAGGAGAAAGTAAGGACTTTATCGAACATTTTTTGTTGCACCCTCGCATTGTTGTGCAGTTGTGGGCTCATCCTCTACTGGGATCATTAGAATTCCTACTGAATATTTGTTCAAAACCTGTAGTTTTGCACTATGATACCGTTTTTAATGTAGGTGACTACTACTTGTCCACTCTAACATTCAATAACAGCTTGTTCGTTGGAGAACCTATAATTCCATGTGCATATTTAGTGCACTCACGAAGGTATCATTCAGACCACAAAGCTTTTCTTTCTGATATTGTTGATAATGTTCCTGGTCTGGAGACAAAAGAAGTTAATATTATCACTGATAGAGAGTTTAAGTTTGCTGATGTTTTTCCTGTTGGAAACCATTTGTTCTGCTGGAACCATATCCAGAATGATATGCACCATTTTGCACAAGTTTCATTTCTTGTCTGCAAAGTTACAGGACAAATGTAGATGAATTCCATTCACGCTGTTATGCGGAAGTTAAACTAGCAGAAGAAATAAGTTCAGTAGAAGAAAGACCAAGAACAGTGTGGAGCCAGCAACATATAGCAAATGTCCCAGCAGAAAGCACAGAATAGTATTTTAAGAGAAGCATTACAATTCTTAGCTTTCCTGGATTTTTTGGTGTCGGAAATGGCAACTCGTTTTTCAGAACAGAACCGTGGACCAGTAATTGGCTTATCCCAAAGATAGCTGTACGTAGTAAAGCAGCCAAGCATTGATAATTAATCCTTCTACAAAGATGATCTCCCGTCTTTTATCTCCTTAATGTCTGAAGTGGAACATTGGTGCTTTGTCTGGAAAAGTAGGGAATCAAATGGCACACCACTTCCTGATAACTTGATAAGTAGTCTTCCTCATGCGGATACTGATATATTTCCTAACATACGAGTTCTTATTGAAATAGGTTGCATTTTTCCGGTAAGCAGTGTAAAGGCGGAACGATCCTTTTCAGTGCTGAGAAGGATTAAAACCCATCTACGGAATAGCATGAAAGAAGATCGCCTTGCTTCATTAACACTAATGAATATCAATGCGATCAATCCGGACGTAATTGTGGACCGTAAAATCAAAAAGAACCCCAGAAGACTCTTCAAAGCTTTATATAACGTTCTTTTACACTTTTACTACATGTCAGTCTGTGATGTTTTGTGAATCCATGCATTAATTCTAATTATACCCCCACCCGCTAAATTTTCTTGTATCCGCCTCTGTAAGAGCGAAGTGACCCGTCTCTTGGCCGTCCCGCTAGATGCGAGTGACGTTTTTTAATGACTTCATGATATATGGAACCTACTCGCGTAGGTTCCGATGCCCTCATGCGCGCTTATAGTTCGTGGGGGGGGGGGGGGGGGGAAGGGACACGGTAGGAACAACCGATATCCATCGTGTGCACTCTTGGCGGGGTACAATTATTGCACATAAATGTGCACTTGGTGGTCAAAGAGTTAAAAGTATAAGAAAAACTATTTTCCTAGAATGACCACTGGGGTTGAGAGCCATCCACCTGCAGTAATCTCATCCTTTTTATAGTTGAGCAGCTGGAATTCTTCAATCCGCCAACTACCCTCAAAGGGGTTAGGAAATGTACAGTGGTCCATATCAATCACTGTGTTTCTTTCGTGACAAACTTCATTATCACCATTTTAAAGTTGACAACAAAAATTCTGAAAGGACTATTGTTTTGTTATTTGGTTCTTTAGACCATGCAGTTTCACATGGTGAGCATTGTATGATATGCAACAATAAAAAAGATATACCATGCATAATCTATGTATAATTAATTAATCTATGTATAATTATTGTATATATGGGACAGTGTCCAGCATAATCATCCTTCTGGATAGTTTTTCACGTTTTCAAATTTTTTCATTTTCCCTCAACTCCAAAGAGTTCTATCAAATGGTCCTAAATTGGACAATCCATCATAAATTTAGGCACTGAATTTATAATTATCCATACATTTCAATGTGAGCGTTACTTTCTTTTGCTTGTCCTGGAAATTTTGAAAAAGTATCATAAGGGTGACTTTGCTGGACTCTTTACCAAATGTGATTCCTATTTGTAACTGTCTTAAGGAGTCCGATGTGGTGTTGAAAACAACACCTAACATTAGTGAAGGTAGATATATATATAATAATGCCATTACCTTTCATGTTACTTTAAAATTGTAGTGCTAATTTAAATCGAAATTCTTGGCATCTTGGGCCAAGATTATTCCACTGGGATATATAGAGAGGTCCTGGGTCTAAAAATCGAAAGTTTGTTCATTATATGATGCATCGTTCTGAAGATATAAACATTTTAAAAAACCCGCAAAACCGTGCTTGTATGCTTAACATGCATTGAACTTTGGATTTTATAGACCCAGGATCTCTCTATCCAAAAATCAAATTCGGACTGATTCTGATGCATAGTAGAAGAGATACTGTGCTTTAAACAGCACGCGTTTTGGTGTGAAAAACGGCCATAACTCAGGGCATTTCGGCGATTTCCCCCCCCCCCCCCCCCCCCCTCCTCCTCCGGGCTGCTGTTTTGGAGTACTCAAATGTGATTGTTATCTTTAAATTCTTACACTGCAGGACAAGCAAAGCTATCTCCATCCTGTCAAGTTTTTTGTGTTGGAGAAGCTCCATCCCCTTCCCTCAGCCGTGAGGGACCTCTGGCTTCATCTCAATCTTCCTGGAGGACCCTAGCTCCAACTTGCTTGCGAAGTGCTATGGGGACCTTGACACTTATAAACAGAATAACATAAAAATCACTATTCCTAAGTCCAGACGACACTAGACTGGAAGCATTCCAAGATGTGTGTGTCATGAGTAGCTACTGTCCCCACAGGTGGTGGGTGAAGGTGCAGGTGCTGGAATGCTCAGTTCACTGAGTGCTCCCCTTTCCAAAATGAAAATGGCTAAAGAAGGTGATTTACAAACCAAAAGTCCTGAATTTTTTGTTGTTTGTTTCCAGCAGAAAAATCAGAATCAGAAGAAGGAGGAGAGGCTGAAGAGAAAGATGCGATCATGGAGTTTGGCCTCTTTGATGATGACTCCTATGTAGCTACTTCAGGTAAGAAAAAAAAGGTGTAGCCAAAATCTCAAGAGAGACAGAGGAGGAGGAAGATGAGAATATGGGGTTTGACCTCTTTGATGATGACTCTTATGTAACTTCAGACAAGAACAGATAGGAAAAACCAAACCAAAGCCTGAGCCAAGGCTGGGCCCACCTACCCCCAGGTGCAATACCTCCAACCTCACAGAGTTATTAAAACATCAGACCAAATTAAGTCCTTTTTTTCTTCATTGCTCTTTTTTCAGGATGTAATTTACAGTTGTGTCTGTTGTGTTTGTGTATGTAGGATGGCCACTGGGTCTTGGATGATGTCTTCTTGGTCATCCTCAACAGTGAGAAAATCCTAACCATCCTTGAGGCTGCTGGAGCCAAGTCATTAGGTAGATGCAATGTAATTCTGTTGCATTTAAATCAGTTAATCAAGTAACTTAGCTTTGCCTGTCAATAAATACACCTCCCAGTGCAGTGTGAGTAAATGTCACTGTACCACAGGTTTCTCAGTCTACAGAACTTTACCAAAACTGTTCTTGTCCTCAAAGCTTTGGCACTCAATTTCCATAGCCATTTCCTCTGGGCATTGCAGGCAAAGTGGATATCCAATTTGAGAAAGGTGTCATGAGGGCAGTGGACTTTGTAACCAACACTGAGAGGGTTAATCCAGGCCTTCCTTCTCACTTGGAGTTGGGCTACAATTGGGATGCAACATGCAATCATTTCCTAAAAGATTGCCAGCTAACAAACTATTTTTATTTGAATATTGAATTTTGAATTTTGATAAATTTTTAGGTATAAATACACTTGAAGGTAAATAACGGCACTTATATATTCCCCGCTAAAATTGCTTATGAGATATAATGTTGACAATGAGCTTTCTCAGGAATATGCTGTGAAAGGACAGGGTTTTGATTAAATGTTGTGTAATTTGAACATAGTGAATTAGACAGAATTGTTTTCAATATACATTATATGGGGGGGGGGGGGGGGGGGGGGCAGCCACCCGGGGTGCACCCTTCCTGCCGAGTGGGTCGCCAGGATCTGGGGTGGGTCTCACAAGTATCTGCACATGATGAGCATGCACCATTGAAAGCGCAAACGAGCAATTAGATCAAACTTGATCAACTAGATATTAGATAACGATAGATACTCTAATGATGAAACAGTTGTACTATGAAATCCTAATAAAGTAACTTCAAATTTTTTTGCTATTCGTTAATTTTTAATGCAAAAAAAAAAAATAAATGGGCCCTGGGACGTCTCCTTACAAAATGGAAATCATAATCCTATTGTAACCCTAACTTAAACCTAAAGGTCCATTATTAGTTGCCATTAACCTGGTGGTCTGCCTATGTGGTGCTCAAGCAGGAAGAACATCACCGAACACGAACGAACACGAACTCTCGTCTCCACGGTGATGTAATCCATCCGCAGCTGTGACGTACTTGGGTCTGGGTACGACACAGGGGATGGGGGGGGGGGCAGCTACACATTCCCCCCCCCCCCCCCCCCCCCCCCCCGCCCCTCCCCCCCTCCCTTCCTGGTTTTGCTTTATTGGCTGCTGGTCGCAGGCCCTTGCTACAGCCAGGGTTGCCGTAGGCCAGTCCGGACATTTAGCTTGGCCTGGCAGGCCGGACCGTGACCTGACAGGCCGGCAGGCCGGGATCCACCCACTTATTATTATACTTATTATTATACTTATTATTATAAATTATTAATTCATTTTGCGATGTCTATAGTTATATATAGTTACAATCAGCTGGTAATGGTTATAATTTACAAATTACAGATACAGAAACCGAGTCTGAGATACATAACATGCAGTGATGCAAACAGCGCGCTTGCTATCTAAATACTTGTAATTAACATGCATTGTGCTTCAGCATGACACACGCCTCCAAATGTTGAGGGAGAAGGTTCCCTCTCTGGCGCTGTTGAATCAGCTGAGCTCGCGAAAACACCCGCTCGGATGGAGCTGAAGAAGCAGGAATAGCTAAATACTTCCTGGCAAGCTTTGCTATTGTGGGGAATTGCCCATCGTGCTTTTTCCACCACGCTAGAGGGTCAATAGGGGAATTTTCATCTATGACTCGGGCCTCAGGAACAAGCAGCCATGCATCATACTCCCCGACTGGCGAGGTAATTACGTTTGTGGTTAACATGAATTTTTAATAAATTGATTAATAATATCATAATGTTTGGTGGTTAGCCATAAATTGTTTTATAACATCAATTTATCCGACCTGGCAGGCCGGCCGGTCACAGGCCGGACCCCGGCCTGACTTTCGGCAACCCTCAGGGCCCGCGGAGCCGGGGGGGCAATGGGGGCAGCTGCCCCCCCACTTTTTTGGCCGATAATGTTAATTTATTTAATGTATTAATTATTGCGGATGCATACACGCGCATGCAGGCGCGCGGCGGCTGTATCAAAAATCTGTAGCAAACCAGCCAGACTTTTGTTCTTTTGTTATTGTACAGTGCTTGACGCTTGTATCTTATAGTGATTTGATTGTGTGCTTGACGAAGGAAACTCCGAAATTTTTTTGCTTTTATATTATAGATAGCCAACCGATTGGATTCAAATTCTAATTGCCCGGCCGGTCCGCTATGTAACACAATGGGCGAATTAACCTCCTTGTAAGAAGCAGTGTAAAATAGCTACGTTCTTCCAACCATGCTTATTCCAAAAGATATCTAATTCGAGTAATGAAGCACGCGGTACTTTAGATGTGTCAGATGAGATTGACCGCGTATTGGATGGCAATACTTTATCAGACGACATACCTATACCCGAGGACAGCCATACTTCAACATCAAGCAATACCGGTACCAGTCTATCCAATGACAAACATTTGCAGGACACTATTTTAACAACATCCTACCTGGTCCCAGACCAACCAAATCAACCTACGACAATAAAGTTTCCAAAGCGGCAGTTTGGAAAATTTAACCGAGCCTTTCAGGGAACTTGGTTTCAAATAAGGAGCAGTTAGCAATTTGTTTGAGGCATGTAGATCACAACTTGGTAGCACATGAAGAATTTATTGGGTTTTATCATATACCTAATATTTTTTTCTGATACTATTGTTTCAGTAATCAAGGTTGTGCTGCTAAGAATGAATCTGAGTCTATTTAAATGTAGAGGCCAGTGTTATGATGGAGCTGGAACAATGGCAGGCTGTAGAAATGGAGTTGCTGCACAACTCTTAGCTGATGTTCCCAGTGCCCATTTAACACACTGCCATGGACATGCATTTAGTCTAGCGGTTCATGATATGATAAAAGGCTGCGGAGTATTATCTGACACCTTGGATACAACAATGGAAATTTGTAAATTCTCACCCAAAAGAGAGGGAATCCTGAGCAGTATCAAAGCAGACATTCATATGGACACTCCTGGAATAAAAATGCTGTGTCCTACTCATTGGACTGTTCAAGGAGAAAGCTATGAAAGGATTAAAGACAATTATGAAGCCCTGATGTTGGAATGGGATATCTGCTTGGAAGAAAGATTGGATACTGATATGCGGGCTCGTATTATTGGTGTGAAAGCTCAAATGGAGTCATTTCAGTTTTTTTTTGGATTAAATCTTGGTGCCACATTGCTTATCCAGACAGATAACCTGTCCAAAACCCTCCAAAAAACACAGCTATCATCTGTAGAAGGGCAGCATTTTGCCAATTTGGTAATTAGGGCCATCACAAGCATGAGATCAGATGAAATGTTTGATCTATATTTCCTGAATGTTAAAAACAGGCTAAGAATCATAGTCTACCTGAACCTTCACTGCCCAGGCATCGCAATGTCCCAAAAAAAATTGAAGTAGGAAGTGGACAATCTCATCAGCCATCATCTGCTGATGAATAGGATATACTATGAAGCAATCATTTTGGTAACCAATGCCATTAGACAACGTTTCAACCAGCTGGGGTTTAAGGCCTACAGTACTATGGAAACATTACTTCTAAATGCTCTTAAACCGGGTATATGTAACTGATGAACTAAAATATATGTCAGAGAAATATGCAGATGATGTGAATGTCACACTTTTGAAGGCGCAATTACCTATGCTAAGAGGAGAATTTCAATCATTCCACGAAATTTACAGTGCTTTTCAAAGCCTTGACCAATGTGAAAAGGACCTAATTTCGGAGATTGTTACTATATTTAAACTGATCTTGGTCAGTCCAGCTACTAATGCAGTCAGTGAAAGATCTTTTTCTACCGCTCGTCGCGTGAAAACGTGGCTTCGTTCAAGCATGAATCAAGTTAGATTTAATAACTTAGCTACTCTCATGATTCATAGCGACAGAACAGCTAATATTGACCTGGACGAAGTTGCCTCTGAGTTCGCCTCTAGAAATGATAATCGAAAGCGACATTTTGGTATATAGATGTGAAGGATCGATTTTATTGTGCATTTCAGTGGCTTGTATTTGTACGCGCGTTTCTATGAATACACGGAGGTGCGAAGGAATATTAGATACAACTTAATTAAGTGTAAAAATCTGCCCCCCCACTTTATAATACCCTCCGCGGGCCCTGACCCTGGCTACAGCACTGAGCTTTACATTGCCACCAAGGGGTGTAATTTCTGCCTCCCCAACCCGCGGTTTTATTGCCTTTCCAACGCCTGCGCGAGGCCATATCCCATGATCAATAAAGCGAGTGACCAGTCCACCGTAATATACAGGTTCATCGTATCTGCGTTCGTTGGGTCTGAGACCGAGACTAACACGTGCACAAGCTAATTAACAGTGAAATAAAATAAAATTTAAAAAACTATATACCGGAAGCACCTACGCCCACGGTACCGCAATGGGCGTTTTCACTGATTGTCAGATAGCCCTTGAGCTCGACTCATCCCTCGGATTTAAGAAGAAATCTGCTTTGAAAGGAAAAATCATAGACCATGGCGGGACCATCTCTTTCATCGTTACCAAGAATGTAAGTTGCATTGCTGTCTGCGTGCTATGACTACAGCGCGAAAGCTACACATATACCGCGTACATATCTAGCGCCATTCACAGGAAAAAGTTTCGTGTTCCAATCCTTGGATTTTGATTCACATCCCAGGGTGGAATGGCTTATGTCAACATTGTACCTTAGAGTGGTTAGCAAAGAAAACTGCAAACCTGGGAACATGGATCAAAATCCAAGGATTGGAACATAAAACTTTTTACTGTGATTTTAACTAACGGCGTCATTTTCAGACCACTCACCTGGTAGTAAATAATGCGGAGAAGGCGCAGGACTCGTACAAAAGCCGCATGGCACAGAAGTGGGGCATCCCTGTCGTTGGCCTGGAGTTCGTGGACAAATGCTTCGAGGGCGGCAAGCTGTTGGAAGCCGACCCATTTGTCGTGGCAGGAAAGACGGCCGCGCGGCAGTTCAGCACCGGGAAGGTCGTGGGTGAGCGTGAAAGGGGCGGATACAAGGAAGGGGGGATGGCGAGTGATGGGGCGGAGCCAGCGGGTTTTTTTTTCTTGGTAACATTTCATACCTGATTGCGATACCTTTTTCACGTGGTTATATAATTTGAGAAAAATGCAGTACAAATTTCATGCACGACCAAATGATTTAAAATTAAAGTCCGCGACAAAAGTAAACGTTATGACTTCTTAATGAATAATATTAAATTCATGCCCCTTATACCACAATGTGTAGAAATCTACCAGCTATGTTGGCTATAAAAATGAACCTTGTGCAGCTTAACAATTAGTCAAAAATTTCAAGTTAACAGGGGTAAAAATATTTATTCAATTCGACCATTATTTTGTACCGCATCCAAAATAAATAATCATATTTTGATTCTAAATGTATTGATACATCTAAGTATATAATATCTCGTCTTCTGTTTTACACTGTCTGTTTGATTTTCAAGAATACATTCTTTACTTTTTAGCCTCATTACTGCACCACCTTTAGACTGTGTAGTTCTCGCTAAAATAACTGTTCAGAACCATAGTTTACTTAGTGTTGGATAAGGGCCGCTCCTTGTACCTTTATTTGTTCTTGCGCCTAGAGGTCCTTTTGTGTATGACTATTGCGAGTCAGGCGAAATGCAATACATTCACGCTTATTCGTTTGAGTTATGTAAACGTTTTAGAATTTCATTAGTGACCACGCGCTACTTGTTTATTATCGTCTCTCTCATTAGTATTTAACTCACAGAATTTTTAATAATGCGAGATGGTCTGCGGAAAATAATATGTCTAACCTATTATTTAGACCCCAAAGATACCTTTTATTTTTTAAAAAGATTGCATAATTTTTACTTCCTTGATGGTGTCGCGGACTAAACTAATCCATTAGCTTTCATGGGTTCTGTCTTACATACCATTCGACAGGGTGGTTTAAAATGATTCCACGTATGTGCAATATAAAGTCACCATTAGGTCTGCTCTCTGGCATTGTTCTCTCAAGAAAGGCTTTAGTCAGTGTAGAGCTAAGAATGTACATTTAGCTTCAAAGATGTAACAGGAACTCATTCTCAATAGGGTGGAAATAGCTAACTGTCACAGCAAAAAAATGCATGGAATCAACGATTGAGTGAACACCCACATTTTGATGCAGATTGCAAACAGTCTGTATCAGGATGTAGATGGTAAATCACTTTCTTAATTTGCGGTCCTTTTTTGCTATGTTGTTAGAGCATGTGTCCAAGCAGTGCACGTAAAACTTGCTGTTATGCCTGAATGGGTGTGGTCAATGAAAAGGGGGGAGGGGCCTGGTGTGTGCACAGGAGAGGTCTGGATAGGCTGTAATACCAGCCATTGTTGCACATTTAGCTTCTATGCAAGATAAGGTCAACAGTGACAAGAAGAAGAAGAGACCAAAATCCACAGTCAATATGAGCCAAGTCAAGTGAGTGTTGTGGATGTGACCCCACCCCTACTAGACAGCACATTATCTAGTATGACTCTTGCCATAAGTGAACTCCTCATACTTTGGGAGGAGGAGGAGATGAAGGGGGAGGAGATGAAGGAGGAGGAGGAGATTAAGGAGGAGGAGATGAAGGGGGAGGAGATGAAGGAGGAGGAGATGAAAGAGGAGGAGGAGATGAAAGAGGAGGAGGAGATGAAGGAGGAGAAGATGAAGGTGGAGATGAAAGAGGAGGAGGAGGTGAAGGAGGAGATGAAAGAGGAGGAGGAGATGAAGGAGGAGGAGATGAAAGAGGAGGAAGAGATGAAGGAGGAGGAGATGAAAGAGGAGGAGATGAAGGAGGAGGAGATGAAGGTGGAGATTAAAGAGGAGGAGAAGATGAAAGAGAAGGAGGAGATGAAAGAGGAGGAAGAGATGAAGGAGGAGATGAAAGAGGAGGAGATGAAGGAGGAGGAGATGAAGGTGGAGATTAAAGAGGAGGAGGAGATGAAAGAGAAGGAGGAGATGAAAGAGGAGGAAGAGATGAAGGAGGAGATGAAAGAGGAGGAGATGAAGGAGGAGAAGGAGATGAAGGTGGAGATTAAAGAGGAGGAGGAGATGAAGGTGGAGATGAAAGAGAAGGAGGAGATGAAGGTGGAGATCAAAGAGGAAAAGGAGATGAAAGTGGAGGAGATGGAGGAGGAGGAGGAGGAGATGAAGGTGGAGATGAAAGAGGAGGAGATGAAGGAGGAGATGAAAGAGGAGGAGGAGGTGAAGGAGGAGAGGAGGAGATGAAGGAGGAGAGGAGATGAAAGAGGAGGAGATGAAGGAGGAGAGGAGGAGATGAAGGAGGAGAGGAGGAGATGAAGGAGGAGAGGAGATGAAAGAGGAGGAGATGAAGGAGGAGAGGAGGAGATGAAGGTGGAGATGAAAGAGAAGGAGATGAAGGAGGAGGAGGAGATGAAGGTGGAGGAGATGAAGGAGGAGGAGATGAAGGTGGAGGAGATGAAGGAGGAGGAGATGAAGGAGGAGGAGATGAAAGAGAAGATGAAAGAGGAGAGAAGATGAAGGAAGAGGAGTAGATGAAGGAGGAGGAATAATTGAATGATATGCCAAAATCTATGGAGGGGGAAATTGGGGTGGGGTGGAAGGGAGTGAAGTTGTATATGGAGGGTGATCAAATCAGGGGAGGAGTATGGCAATCATTTAAATTGAAGAGTCACTCCCTACCCTAATCACAGCCCCCCCCCCTCCCCCTTCCCCACTCCTTAATTTCAAGTCCTCTTGTTACATTATTTGCATGCAGGGCATTGCCATGGCCTCATACCAATACAAATACACCTGAATTTCCTGAGGACAAATACGAGATAGCAAGATATGGATATTTGAAGGTGAGTTGGGTCTAGGATGATGTTCCTCTAATGATTTAATATTTAAATCTTCAGAAGTTTGACACTCGCTCTCTCGTGACATCCTTTGCCTCTCTGGAGATACATGTTGTGCTGGCCCAGGGAGGTGGGCAGAGCCTCTATCGTGTCTTCTCTCACACTGGCAGTCTTCAGAAGAAAGATGAGGTGGTGAATTATCTGGGGAGGGGGAGGAGGTATCATGCATACTTGCATCAATGTGCGTACATGTGTAAGTACATATCTCCTGTATACGTGCATGTGGTATAACTGTATGTGCACACTACATGTGTGTGAGTACATAGTGTATAGCTACATATTCCATGATGGTTTAGTAATGAAGTATACTACTTTCTTAAATGGTTTGCTACCTTAAAATGCCTCCTCTCCCTGCTGCCTGACATTTCATACAAGTAGCCATCTTTCTTTCCCCGTAGCTTGGCTCAGAAGTGGGCAAATGTGAGTGTCGCTACTTGACCTCTGCCCTCGATGTGGAATATGTCTATGCCCAGCTCTGTCACCAGTACACTGCTCCTCCCCAGTCCCTTCTCAAAGTGCCATTCATCTCCTCATTTGTGGGATCACCACAGCTCAGGAAGGTAATTCCAATGTATGTAGGGGTGATTAGTAGCCATGTTGTACTCCACCCATGAGACCCCATGTATGTAGGGGTGATTAGTAGCCATGTTGTACTCCACCCATGAGACCCCATGTATGTAAAATGGCATAATTGGATTCATTTTGTTGATTTGTCGTGGATTAAATATTTAGTATCCCCACCAAACCTCCTCCCCATTCCTCGTCCCCTTACCTCCTCCCTCCTTCCCGTACCTCTTCCCTCTGGTAGCTAATGGCTGAAGTTCGTCAATCAGGGGGCGTGGCCATTCCTCTTGAAGTCAGCAACCTTGTGGACTATGTATGGGAGGAAGCCACAGGACAGCTGGAAGAGATCCTTGCTGCTACCATGGATACCGTCAAGACGGAACAGGTTGACAAAGCTGAGGCTTCCCTCCTTTCCATCAGGAGGCTTCTGGACCAGGGGGGATCCCCTGAAGGTATGCCCACCTCTTTGTGGTGGGTACATGTTCCTTTTGTATGTCATCTTGTTGCCTCATGTGGTAATTGTCTGTATGTCATGTGATGTTTGTGTGTGGGTCACATGATGGTTATGTACATGCCATGCGAGGTGTCATGTGACCCCTTGATGGGTGTTGTGTGACACCTATGGTGCCTTTAGATGGTGTGCCCTCCTTGTGTTCCCAGCTGTGAAGGCGCTCTCAGATGAGTTCTACTCTCTGCTCCCCCACAAGTCCTCCCAGCGTGCTGCTGTTATTAACTCAAAAAGGCTCATAGCAGAGAAGCAGGATTTGTGCCAGGTCAGCCAAGATGGCACCACTGCCAGGCTTTCACTGTGTGGGAGCTATGGGGTTATGTCAAGTACCAGAGCATAGGAAGACTTTCCTCATGTATTTGAAGAACATCACATGAGTCAGAGGTGATGGTAGTCCTCTAGGGCTAGAATCATTTTATCGAAGTAGCTGCAATATAGATGTTGGCAGTGCAAATGCATGGTGGGGAGTTGATGGTCGCTAAAGGCAGGTTAGACCACACACTATCCAGTTGTGTGCAATGTAGCTAACTCCTTCAGAGAACTGTACTCATGGTTATGTCTCCCCCTAACCTCCCTCCTAACAGCTTGTCAGGGACTTGGTGTGTGTCAGTGAGTCTACAAACTGGTCTGTCCGAAGCAGCACAGAAGCAAAGTACCGTGCTCTGAGATGTGAGATCAGACCACTCGATCCCCTCACCCGAGAGTACCAGAGAGTGTCCAATCATGTGCTAGGAACCCAGGATGAGTAAGCATTGGGGAGGGGAGGGGCTTGTGGATCAGGTGATCTTCATGTTGCCCTCTACTCCTCCAGGTCGCTTGCTGGTCCCCTGACCATCATGGCCATATATGGCGCAAACAGAGCAGTGGAGGAGGCCAACTTCACTCGCACCATGAGCAACAAGAAGCTTCTGTTCCATGCCTCCCATGTGAGGAACTTTGTTGGGATACTCTCAAGGTACACCTCTTCCACATCACCATCACACCACATCTCATCCTCTTCACCTCTCCCTCCCTCCCTCCCTCCTCCCTCACTTCACCCCATCCCACCCCACCCCACCCAATCATTTCAGAGGTCTGTTGCTACCAAAGATTGTGGTGGATGATTTTGGTGGTACTCGCAGTGATCCTGGAATGCTGGGTGGTGGAATATACTTTGCAGGGTCATCCAGGTAGGTGTGGCTTTTTAGTCAAACCACACCCATTCCCTGTGCTTCTCTGGCTATATGTTCTATTCCCCCTCCTCCCCAGTCTGTCCTCCAAGTTCTCCACATCTGGTCGAAGAGGCACCAGGTTGATGCTCGTGAATGAAGTAGCTCTTGGGGAGTGCAAGGTATTATTGCGAGTGTTTCCCCTCCTCCCCATCCACCCATCCTCCTCCCCATCGCTCCCAGGACTATAGGAATGAGGCCAAGGCTCTAGATAAGCCCCCAGAAAGGTACAACAGTGTAAGAGGGGTTAAATGCACTGATGAACAGCCCACATCGTTCAAGGTACTGTAAAATGATGTGTTGAGGTACCTCGGATAACCTGGCCTCTCCCCCCCGCAGGGGGACGAGTATGTTGTGTACAGCACTCACCAACAGAGGATACAGTACATTGTGGAGTTCACTATGCCTGGAGAACCCCCTGTGGGGAGCAGCTGGGGGGACAAAGGGGACCAGAACGAACTATCGGAGGAAATGGAGCCAGTTGATGAAGGTAAGAGGTGTTTTTGGCATTGTATGACAGCAGTCTATTTGATGCCCACCTCACAGTGAATCTGTCTGATGTGAAGGACATTGTTAACCCTCTCAGCAAGGTGGAGGCGGGGCTCCAAGCGGCAGGTGCAGATGTTCCACTGGAGGCTGTTCACATCAGAGCCAAACTAGTGGACCTTGCAGCTAGGGTACATTCCCTACCACCTCCTCCCCTGTCCTATTTCTCCCCTCCACTGTTCTCACACCACACCCTTCCACATCCACCTATTCACTCTTCCCTTCCACCCACTCAGGTGATTGTGCACCAAGCTTACAAGAACAGAAGCACAATTCCAATTGAAGCCAAATATGTCTTCCCATTGGACGACATGGCTGCAGGTGAGGGTGGGAAGGCCATACCCCAAGTACAGGTGTTCCTTCTCCTCCTCCCCAGTCTGCGGCTTTGAAGCATTCATCAATGGCAAGCATGTGGTGGGAGAGGTGAAGGAGAAGGAGCAGGCACACAGGGAGTACAAGGAAGCCATCAGTCAGGGCCATGGAGCCTACCTCATGGATGAGGAGACCCCTGTTAGTTAGCTGGCTAAACACTTGTTTGTACATACATCACAACACATGCACGTCACAACATCCACATAACACAACACACACATCACATGCACACACACAATACACACACAACAACACATGTACAAACACAACACAACACATGCACACACTACACACACAACACATGCACACACAACACACACAAACACACTACACAACACATGCACACACACTTATTAGGATGTCTTCACAGTTAGTGTGGGGAATCTCCCCCCGGGGGCCAGTGTGCTCATCAAGATCACCTATGTGGCAGAGCTGGTGGTGGAGGGAGAGCAGATAGTGTTTTCTCTGCCTGGCTCTGTGGCCCCATGGAAGAAGACTGCTGCATTGGACCAGACCACCCAGAGTGATGTGACCAAAGTGAAGGTGCAGGAGCAGGGGTGAGTGGGTGTGGTCATGGGCGTGGCTCAATGCAACATTGACTTGCCAAATTCTCTTTGCGTAGGTCAGTTTCAGTGCAAGTTGCCATGGAGATGCCTTTCAAAATCAAAACCCTGGAATGTCCAACACACAAGATCAAAGTGAAGGTAAAGAGGTGTGGTAGGAGGTGGTGAGGGTGTGCAGGGGTGGGACCCACACAGGGTGTGGTCATATCAATGGCTATTTCCTCGTGCAGCGGACTGCAACCACAGCTATGGTGGAGTTGTGTCCCGGTTCCATTCTGGGAGATGGGTTCCAGCTGTTGATAGGGCTGGCCGAGATTCACGTACCAAGAATGTGGGTAGAGGAAGATGAGAAGGAACATCATGTGAGGAGGGAGGGAAGGAAGGATGGGGAAGCGAGGGAAGGAGGGAGGGAGGGGAGGGAGGAGGAAGAGGGAGGGTAGGGAGGGAGGGAGAGGGGGAGGGAGGGAGGGAGGGAGGAGGAAGAGGGAGGGTAGGGAGGGAGGGAGAGGGGGAGGGAGAGGGGGAGGGAGGGGGAAGATGGTATCATGTCACTCTTGATCTCATGTTACATGTGATGACATCATGTGACTGGTGATGAAATCATGTGATCTTGCAGGCGTGTATGCTGACATTCTATCCAGAGTTTGAAGTGGACTCCATTTCAGAGAATGAGATAATCTTCATGTTGGACCTCTCCAATTCCATGAAGGTCAGGACACCTACCTCCATGAGTTTGCCATGCCAACACCTTCTCTCTCCTTGGTGACAGGGTGACAGTGTGAGCAGTGCCAAGAAGGTGCTCCTCCTCCTCCTCCACCACCTCCCCGAGAAGTGTCTCTTCAACATTGTTGCCTATGGAGCCAGTAAGACTGTGTAGGATGTTTGGGTGGGGTAGTGGGCTCACATGATCTCCTGTTATCAGGATGGGGGGAATGGACTCATGTGATCTCCTGCTATCATTCTTAATAATAGCATTCAACATGCTGTTCCCCACCAGTGTGATCAAGAGTAAAGACACATTGACCACTGCTTTCAAGTTTGTCCAGGTGACACACAATCACACACCTGCACAACTCTTCATCTACTCATTTAACCACCTCTTCTTCTCCTCTCCTTTCTCCCCTCCCTCCTGCCTTCCTGTTCCTCTCCTCTTCCTCCCCTCCTCCTCCTCCTCCTCCCCTCCTCCTCCTCCTCCTTCCCTCCTTCTCCTCCTCCTCCTCCTTCCCTCCTTCTCCTCCTCCTCAACCTCTACCTCCTCCTTCACCTCCTCCTTCCCTCATTCCCCTCATCCTCCCCTCACCCTCCTCCTCCACACATCCTGCTCCTCCCTTCATCCTCCTCCCCTCATCCTCCCTCATCCTCCTCCCCACATCCTGCTCTTCCCTTCATCCTCCTCCCCTCATCCTCCTCCTCTCCTCATCCTCCTCCTCTCCTCATCCTCCTCATCCTCCTCATCCTTTTCCTCCACCACCTCTTCCTCCTTCTCCCCTATTCCACCCACCAGCAATGCTTTGCAGACATGGGAAGCACAGACCTATGGAGATCTCTCCACTCCTTCCAGTTGCTACTGGACCACCCATTGGTCAGCTCTGACACTGCCACCCTCCCTCCCCGCTCCATCTTTGTCATCACTGATGGTCACATGACAGAGGAGGAGCCGACCCTGACTGCCATCAGACAGGGAGTCAAGAATTTTCGTGTTTTCACACTTGGAGTCAGGTCTGTTATGGTTTACTTCCCTCGAAGATTATCTCATACTGAGCAATGCTTCCCACCATCCTTTGGATGCTCTTTACCTAATGTCCTTTTCCCTTTCTCTGTCCTAATCCCTCCCTACCCTCTCTTCTTACCTCCCCACCTCACCTCACCTCCACCTTGCACTCACTCACTCCCTCCTCCCCATGCCCCCTTCTCTTATCTCCTCACAATCCCTTCTAACACCCATCCTCCTTTTCTAAAACACCTTGCGCTCCATTCATCCCTTCCTCACACTCCATCGCTCCCTCCTCACACTCCTCTTCCTTCTTCCCATCTCCTTCCCTATCCTCTCTCCGCACTACTATCTCCCTCCCACCTTCCCTTAATTTAGTTCTACTGCTAATCGTCACTTCCTGCGTTCCATGGCGAGGGTAGGGGCTGGGTACGAGGAGTTCTTTGATGACAAGACCAAGTCAAAGTGGGAGAAGAAAGTAAAGAGCCAACTGTCTAAGGCCTTCCAGCCAGCCCTCACCTCTGTGTGTGTGGAGTGGCAACAGTTTGACGAAAATGTGCCAAAGCCTATTCAGGTTGGTTATTGAACTGGCCTATTCATTCTTTGCTTTAATTAACCACAATGTTCATTTTGCTGGTGCCCAGGCCCCACAGGAGATATTCTCATTGTTCAATGGTTCCCGTCAGGTGGTTTATGGCTTTGTTCCCAACTGCACAAGAGTGAGAGCACTTGTATTATTACGTAACCTGTCATCACCTGATTGCACCCTTAGGCCACTCTGAAGGCCAAGATAGGCAGTAAGGAGGTGGACACCATAGTCTCTACTTCTGACCTTGCCATGACAAAAGGAAGGGTGTGTAGTGGGCATCATTGGGAATTTTAAATATATTTCCTTTGTGCTTTACCTTCTCTTTAACCTCTTCCCTGCTTCCTTGTTCCTCTCCTGTCACTTCCCCTATCCCACCTCTCTTTTCCCTTCTCCCACCTCCCTCGATCTTCTCTCCTCCCACCTCTCTTTTCCCTTCTCCCACCTCCCTCTTCCCTCCCTCCCTCCTTCCTTCTCTTCCCTCCTTCCCTCTCTCCTTGTCACTCTTAGACACTCCACCAGCTGACTGCTCGTGCCATCATTAGAGATTGGACAGAAGGTTCCCTTGATGTAGACAAGACTCAACATGAGGTGAGCATTATTTGGGATTTCAAGATGGCTATGTGCATATGAATGTACCTGAATTGTTTAGATTGTCAAGAGAGAGCGTAAGAAGTACATCATCAACACCAGTCGAGAGTACTCCATAGTCTCCCAGTTCACCAGCTTTGTTGCCATAGAGCGTAGGGAGAAGGTTAGACCACACCCTTTAAAAATTCCTTCATTTACTGATGGTTTACTGATATTCATTTGAATTGCTCACAACAAGTGTATGCTGCTGGCCTTTAGTCCTCTTTCAAAAACCAACGTCAACACATTTACATCATTAGTACCATTATGTATGGTGTTCAAAAAGCATTTGAACTCGTATTAGAGCACTTCTTCTTACAAACCCAAGGGCAGATCCGGGGTGGGGGGGGGGGGGGGCTTAGCACCCCCTTTCCCCTAGAACATGCCCCCTTTTCTTTAGAATCTCACCCCTTCTGCTATTCGATAAATCTGCGCACTATAATGAGTCTTGTGCACGCAAGTGATGGTGTTACAAAAATGACATTAATCCAGGCAATTATCAAGCCCTGATGAAATTTAGTTGTGATGCTGGTGACACTGTTGTAGCTGAAATGTGCTAGAAATGCAACCCCTTTTATTTTAGCCCCCCCCCCCCCCCCCCCCCTTTCTATTATTCCTGGATCCGCCCTTGAAACCCTCCCCATTATGTGGCCTCATACAGGAAGAGACCTATGATGAAAGCAGAGGACCCTCTATTGAGCAGTTGGTGTCCCAGGAACATGTGGACAGCCTCAAGTACATGGGATGGGAGCAGGACCAGGTGGCTGTACAGGAGAAGGTGTAGGAGTAATGTGATGTGCACAGTCCTATTTAGAACATTTTCTTCCCCAAATGCTTCAGATTTCACCAGAGAAGATACATGACAAGTAAGCTCATAAGGACATACATAATGCTATCCCTAGGAGGAGGGGGAGAGGGAGAGAGGGAGAGGGGGGGAGTGTTTGGAAGAGGGGAGAAGTTAATTTTGCTTGTCTCGTGGCCATGAGAATGAAAGGAGTTAAAATGATAAAGGGTTTCTTTTGTTTTTGCTGCTCCAAAGGTCTGACTATGGTGAAGATATAGTGTACAGCGTTGAGGAGGATGTGAAGAGTGTTGCAGGAGGAGGTCCTCTTCATTCTCCTCCCCCTACTCCTCCTCCTCCTCATTTCGTGAGTGATTCATGCACACCGGCAATGATGATTGATGGTGTCTGTGTTTTGAGTGAGGAGAGTGGAGATGAATGTTTGGCTGTTGTCATTGATACTGGCATGGCAACAGTAAAGGTATGTATGCTGGTCTGGGGAGGAGGCAAACAGCAAGTGATGAGCTATTAGTAGGAAGGAGGAGGAGGTGTGAGGAAGGGAGGAGGTGTAAGGAAAGAGAGGAGGTGTGAGGAAAGGGAGGAGGAGGTGTGAGGAAAGGGAGGAGGTGTGAGGAAAGGGAGGAGGTATGAGGAAAGGGAGGAGGTGTGTGGAAAGGGAAGAGATGTAAGGAAAGGGAGGAGGAGGTGTGAGGAAAGGGAGGTCAAGGTGTGAGGGAGGAGGTGGGAGGAAAGGGAGGAGGTGTGAGGCATGTTGGATTTTACATGCATAACTAGATGGCATCAATTTAATTTGTGCTTTTTAGTCTGGGGACTGGGCAATTACATTTAGTGTCCTCTGCCTCTGCCACTCCCCTTCCTGTGCGATAATGGCCTGGGGACTGGGTGTATACTCTGTGCTTGTCTTATGACCTTATAAGGCTGGAATGGCTGATGATGATGCTCCCAGAGCAGTTTTCCCTTCTCTGGTTGGACGCCCACATCACCAGGTGCGTTTAACCCTGCAGGTTAAAGGTCATGAGGGTTAGGAGGTTAATGGATTCAGAGATCAAAGGTGTTAGTTGTTGGAAGCACAGTGCTCTCCTCCCCACATAGCATGTGTTCTCCTCCCCACATAGCACCAGCATGTGTTCTCCTCCCCACATAGCACCACCATGTGTTCTCCTCCCCACATAGCACCAGCATGTGTTCTCCTCCCCACATAGCACCAGCATGTGTTCTCCTCCCCACATAGCACCAGCATGTGTTCTCCTCCCCACATAGCACCAGCATGTGTTCTCCTCCCCACATAGTACCAGCATGTGTTCTCCTCCCCACATAGCACCAGCATGTGTTCTCCTCCCCACATAGCACCAGCATGTGTTCTCCTCCCCACATAGCACCACCATGTGTTCTCCTCCCCACATAGCACCACCATGTGTTCTCCTCCCCACATAGCACCAGCATGTGTTCTCCTCCCCACATAGCACCACCATGTGTTCTCCTCCCCACATAGCACCAGCATGTGTTCTCCTCCCCATATAGCACCAGCATGTGTTCTCCTCCCCACATAGCACCAGCATGTGTTCTCCTCCCCACATAGCACCAGCATGTGTTCTCCTCCCCACATAGCACCAGCATGTGTTATAGCTCAGAGCTTTGCTAGCCACATTAGCACTGAAGCTGTGCGGGCCTGATTCATTCAAGATCACATGATGCTTATTACACCCACATGCAAATGTATCCTGGCAACAATGTATCCTGGTAACAATGCAATGTATTCTGGTAACATTCGCTTTTTTCCTTACGTAAGTGTATCGTGGTAAATGGTTACACCAGTAACATAAGAACCATTTCTAGAGACCAGTAGCAATCTCTTATAAATAATTAATTTTCACACTCACCTGTGCATATTATGTTTGGTGAGCCTTCAACTGTTTCGTTGAACCTACTGCCATTAAAGTACATTTAGTAGGACACTTCACTTCTCCCTCACTCATCTCACCCCCACCTTCCCCTCCTCCCCTCCTCAGGGTGTGATGGTTGACATGGGACAGAAGAACTCTTACATTGGAGATGAGGCTATGTCCAAGAGAGGCATACTCAGCCTCAAGAGTCCGTTTAACAGACCACCAAGAAGTATCCCAGCCACATCAAAGGCCCCCATGGATGTAGCTGCAAAGCCAATTCCAGAATATGACTCAATAATACCAGAGAAAGGACATCCATTAGGTAAGCCCATCATATGATTTGGTGCACCCATTTCATGCTTGGCAACCCTTAGGGGGTCATTCATTTATTAGCTTATAAGTAGATGTGAGCATGTGATGGTGATGAGAGGGTGGTGTGGTAGTTGTGAGCCTGTGATGGTGATGAGTGGGTGGATGTGGTAGTTGTGAGCATGTGATGGTGATGAGAGGGTGGATGTGGTAGTTGAGCATGTGATGGTGATGGAGGTGGATGTGGTAGTTGTGAACATGTGATGGTGATGAGGAGAGGGTGGATGTGGTAGTTGTGAGCTTGTGATGGTGAGGAGAGGGTGGATGTGGTAGTTTGAGCATGTGATGATGAATGAGTTATGATGTTCTGTGTGTTGAATTTTTTCCCCTGGGGGGGGGGGGGGGGGGGGGGAATAGTGCGAACACGCTGAGAATTGTGACTGTTTTTCATGCCAAACCACGTGCTTTTTAAAGCACAACATCTCTTCCACAGCATCAGAATCTGTCCAAACTCAGAAATTATACCCAGTGGAAAAATTTTGGCCAAGATTTAGCCAAGATACCAAGAATTTTGTTTTAAATTAGCATTACAATTTTAAAGACTTACTAGTAGCACAAAAGGTAATGACATTATTAATGTAACTACCTTCACTATTTTTGGTACTTTTTCCATCACCACAACCACTTTCATCTCATATATATATATATATATAATTATTATATATATATAATTATTATATATATGGGGACAGTGTCCAGCAAAATCATCCTTCTGGATTGTTTTTCACGTTTTCAAATTTTTTCATTTTCCGTGAACTCCAAAGAGTTCTATCAAATGGTCCTTACACATCCTAAATTGGACCATCCATCATAAAGTTAGGCACTGAATTATTAATTAGCTATTCATTTCAATGCGAGCATTACTTTTCTTTTGCTTGTCCTGGAAGTTTTGAAAAGGTATATAAGGGTGATTTTGCTGGACTCTGTCCCATGTATATGCATATATGAAATGTGATTCCTATTTGTAACTGTCTTAAGGAGTCATTACCTTTCATGTTACTTTAAAATTGTAGTGCTAATTTAATCGAAATTCTTGGCATCTTGGGCCAAGATTATTCCACTGGGATATATAGAGAAGTCCTGGGTCTAAAAATCCAAAGTTTGTTCATTATATGATGCATCTTTCTGATGATATAAAGTAATTAAGAACACGCACTGTTTCACGTTTTGTATTTTTTTTGTTGTTTTTATTTTTGAGCATAAAAAACCTCGCAAAACGGTGTTTGTATGCTTTATAAATTTGGAACGATGCATCATATACTGAACGAACTTTGGATTTTATAGACCCAGGATATCTCAATTCAAAAACCAAATTCGGACTGATTCTGATGCACAGTAGAAAAGATACTGTGCTTAAAACAGTGGGTGCGAAACACGGCCATAACTCAGGGCATTCAGCGATTTCCCCCTCCCTCCCCCCCGGGTTGCTGTTTTGGAGTACTCAAGTGTGATTGTAATCTTTAAATTCTTACACCGCAGGACAAGCAAAGATATCTCCATCCTGTCAGGTTTTTTGTGTTGGAGAAGCTCCATCTCCTTTCCTCGGCCGTGGGGGAACTCTGGCTTCATCTCAAGCTCCACCCCCTCTTCCTGGAGGAGCGTCAGCTCCACCTCCTCCCTCCAGAGGACCCCTCGCTCTACCCCTTCTAGGACCTCCAGCGCCACCCCCTCCTCCTGAAGAAGCTCTTGGCCGTGAGAGACCTCCAGCTCTATCCTCTCCTCCACCCCCTCCTATTCCCCTTAAAAAATCTATGGCTCTAATTCTTGTTCCTCTTAAAGGAAGAGCTTCTTCACCTTCTCCTATTACCCTTGAAGATTTTTCACCTCCTCCTCCTCTTCCCCTTAAAGGAAGAGCTTCTTCACCTCCTCCTCCTCTTCTTCCAACTGGAGGAGCTCCTCCCCCTCCTCCTCTTCCAACTGGAGGAGCTCCTCCCCCTCTTCCTCCTCCAACTGGAGGAGCTCCACCCTCTGCTATTCCCCTCAAACCTATGGCTAAAACCTCTTCTATTCCTCTTAAAACCATGGCTCCACCCTCTCCTCATCTCCCTACACCAGCTCCACCTCTTCTTCTCCTTGGTAGTGTGGCACCTCCAGTTCTATCTCCTCGTTCAAGATCCACTGCAGATGCACCTGTTAGTCATCATGGGGGAGGAGGCCCCCCTCCCCCTCCTGCAATGAAATCAATGGCAGCACCTCCTGTTGACCTGATCGGACTGTTAATGGGATCAAATGGAGCAAATTCAGTTCTAATGTCTTCAAGAAAATACCCACCACCCATTACTGCTGGTCGACTTGCGATGACGTGCTCTCGTCAACAAGAATCATTGGACCTACATGGTCCGTGTGACCAAGGTAGAACTGATATGCGTGTATTGATTTACACCCCCACCATTCTTTTCCCTTCCCTCCACCCAGTTAAAGTGTTATAAAGATACTCTGCCCCTTCCCAATCAGATTCCATGAGATCCGCCATCCTTCAAAAGGTGACCAAAGGAGTGTCACTGAAGAAAGTGGCCATGGAACTGAAGAAAGATAGTGTGAGTCCGTGTGTTTGACATTCCGTGTCATTCAAGTTACTTGCTTGCATAGTGCTACGGTGACCTTGACACTTAAAACATAAAAATCACTATTCCTAAGACCAGACGACACTAGACTGGAAGCATTCCAAGATGTGTGTACCATGAGTAGCTATATTGTCCCACAGGTGGCAGGTGAAGGTGCAGGTGCTGGAATGCTCAGTTCACTGAGTGCTCCCCTTTCCAAAATGAAAATGGCTAAAGAAGGTGATTTACAAACCAAAAGTCCTGAAACCAATTTTTGTTGTTTGTTTCCAGCAGAAAAATCTGACTCAGAACCAGGAGGAGAGGCTGAAGAGGACGAAGATGAGAGTATAGGGTTTGGCCTCTTTGATGATGACTCCTCCTATGTAGCAACTTCAGATAGGAAAAAAAAGGTGCAGCCAAAATCCCTATCAGAAAGAAGAGAGATAGAGGAGGAAGATGAGGCTATCATGGGGTTTAATCTCTTTGGTAATGGGCCTTTAGAGGAGAAAGGAAAGGACAAACCAAAACCAAAGCCTGAGCCAAGTTCTGGGCCCACCTACCCCCAGGTGCATACCTCCAACCTCACGGAGTTATTCAAACATCAGACCGAGGTAAGTTCTTTTTTCATCATTTTTCTCTTCCCTATTTTTCAGGAAATAACTTACAGTTGTGTCTGTTGTGTTTGTGTATGTAGGATGGCCACTGGATCTTGGATGATGTCTTCTTGGTCATCCTCAACAGTGAGAAAATCCTAACCATTCTTGAGGCTGCTGGAGCCAAGTCATTAGGTAGGTGCAATGGAATTCTGTTACATTTAAGCAGTTATTATAATCAGTTAATCAAGTTACTTAGCTTTGCCTGTCAATAAACACGCCAGTGTCAGCTGTAATTGTCACTGTACCACAGGTTCCTCAGTCCACAGAACTTTACTAAAGCTGCTGGCCACTGTTCTTGTCCTCAAAGTTCTGGCACTCAATTTCCCCAGCCAGTTTCCTCTGGTCTTCACTCCAAAGATTGGCATTGCAGGCAAAGTGGGTATCCAATTTGAGAAAGGTGTCAAGAAGGCAGTGGATTTTGTGACCAACACTGAGAGGATTAATCCAGGCCTTCCTTCTCGTTTGGAGCTGGGCTACAATTGGGATGCAACATGCAATCGTTTCCTAAAAGATTGCCTGCTATAGGCTGTTGTTTGAGACACTCTAGACAAACCATTTTTATTGCTTGATGAGATAGAATATTTACAGGAATATTTTTGTGCATTTAATGTGAGTGAAAGGACATTTGGTGATTATATCATTTGAACGGAGTGAATTAGGTGAATTTACACCTCTTCCAATTGCGATTGGTGAGAGTGTAAGCATCCAAAAAAAGCAGAACAAAGATTTTGGAAGGGGATGGGGGGGGGAGGGGGGGGGGGCTTAATTACGTAATTACGTAGCTTAGGAAGCTTAGGAATGTAATTAGAGTGAGTTTCATTGAATTTCTTGAACCTTTTTGAGTTGTATGCGAGGGAATTAAATTAAAGACAATTGTTAACAAGTGGAGGTAAGTAAATAAAATTACATTAAAACCCCATTTATCAATTGCAGCTCTCTTCAGGAGGATGTTCAAATTAATTTTATGTGTACCCCATTGTGGTACCTATGTGCATGGCAAGTTTGACCTCTTAAGTCTTGTTGGTCCCAATTACGTCTTGATTTACGGGGTTCGCAACAATTCAAACAAATTAGTTGAATTAGTTGAGCACTGCTTCTGATGTTTCTGTTTTATTTTATGTATTTATTTATTTTTAATTGTCTCCATAGTTTGTGTGTGTGAATTTTGTTTGTACTCCTGTATTATGTATTCATTTTAATGATATGCTGACTTAATAGTTAAAATTTCCATTTTGTTTGTGGGGCGTTCATATCATTTATTGGCAGCTTGGTATCAGCGTTAAAAAGTGGAAGATTGAAACTATATTCCTTATGGTTTTACAATGTCTCCGTATATCATAGTAAAACTTGTGACAGAAGAATTCCACCTATGCTTTTACCTGCTCTGTGTGTGCGTGTTGTTTTTCATTTTACAGGCATGCTTGTCTTATATGTATCTTAATATACAGCGTATTTTGAAGTCTATCTCAATGTCGGTATAACTTTAAATTTCTTTATTCTCCAATCATCCTTAATTAAGTCCGTTGTCCTTAAATAAGGACGAAAATCAAGTTGCATAAGAATCAGGTAAATTATAGATAGAAACTGCAGGCAGAATCTAGTTATTAAGAGGTATTTATCAGTAAAATCTGGCAAAACTGGTGTGACTTTTAAATGGCGAAGCAGACAATAAAGGCAGGTTCGCGTGTACGTACATGTAGTAGGTAGGCTCAAAGTGACAATGGGAAAGAAAGGAACGATATTGCAGGTATGTGGAAGTGGGCATAAGAAGAAGTATGTGATCCAATGGAACGATGGAGGATCCACTACATCCAGTGGAAAAGGTTTGCAGCGTGATTCGGATCTAAAAGAAGCCCCAGTTTGCTCCTCTAGTAAGCGAACTCGTATAGATCAAGTTGAAGAATGTGAAGCTATAGCCTAGCTACTTACTTCGTCTGAAAGTATTAGTAGCAGCGATGACGATAGCGATGAGACGAGGTAAGCATTTGTAGGACTATTAATTGTAAAACTCATTTCCTGTTCAATGTAGAAATGAGTTTGAGGTCATTGCCGTTCATGATGAAAGAGCTGAAGTTACAAGCAATGCACAACCACTTTTACTTCCCCACGGCCGTTCATGGAAGACACGTGAAATGTTGCCAATTGATCCAGCAGTGAAACAACGTTATGACGCTACCGCCTGGACATATTTAGTAAATGATCAGTTGAAAACAAACTTTGACTATGTATCCTATATGTGGCCTTGACAGTATGCTGACATACACTAATCAGAATGCAGCTGTGGCAAACGTCTCAGCGTGTCAGCAAAGGAGAGTTTCTAAAATTCCTAGGTTTGCGACTTGCTATGGCCTGTGAACCTAGGAGAGGTCCAATTTCTGTTTAGTGGGAAACTGGTTCTGAAGCTGGCACTGTATACACAGGTGCAGACTTTGGTAGTCGCTTCACAATGTCCAGGCACAGATTTCAAGATATAAAGTCTTCAGCTTTGCTCCACCACGTAATGGTATGAACACTAGTGATGTGAACCATGCTAACTAGTCTTCACCACGTTATTATTCATTTGTGTACTCAACAGGACCTTTGGCGAGCTATTCGTTGTTTCATTGAAGACTTCAATCTCACTCGAAACAGAAATTGTATTCTGGGTTGCCATATAGTGGATGAGTGCATGAGCTCTTGGAATGGAGCTGATAGTGAATTTGTGGCCGAAAGGTGCATGCAAACCTGAAGGGGTGGGTCCAGAAATGAAGTCATGGGCATGTGGAGGAGACAGGAATTCTCTTGAAACTGGGTATAATAGGGAAAGGAAGCAAATCAAAGAAAAGCTTATGCCCAACTGTATGGTGAGGCAAAAGCAGCAACGTTACACTTGACCCAGGAGTGTTATGGTAGTTGTCAGGTTGTTCATGCAGATTCTGCATTTTCATCAGTGAAGACACTTCTGGCTCTGTAGGAAAGGTGACTGCACTTTATGGGGATGGTAAAAACAGTACACAAAGAGTACTCTCTAGCTCACCTAAAGTCATGGGCACTTGGTCATGAGAATCTGAACCTGCGGCAGCAGGTTCAATATAGGATTGATTGAGGGTTGATGAATGTCATTAATAAATTTTCACTAGTAAAAAAGAACCAGCGAGAGGAGAGTTTTGTTTTATGGAAGCAGAGGTTGCATTTTGAGAATGGTTTTATGCTCTTGGCTGGACTGATCGAAAGCTAAAGACAATCATATCAAATGTGGGACCAACCAATCCTGGTACCCCTAGCAAGCGTAGAAGATACAAAAAGGAAATGGTAGATGGCATATATGAAACTGTGTCATATTTCAAGGAGGTGAAACGACCTGCCATGGTAGAAGATTTTTTTTTAGCTGATTTGCAACCATTGATAGGCATGACTAACTACGTCAAGGATCCCTTGCGAGTGAAAAAATGGTGGTGTTGCAGTTATGCAACAGGTTTTGAAATGTGCATAGTAGATGCATACTTGGCATACAAGTTTGATGTAGAAAAAGCTGATGGATCAATTCTTGTGTTGTCAGAATATGCAAGAGTTAAATCATTTCCTGCTGATATCTCTAGTGCATCAGTACAATTTGTTTACTGAAGCATCAGTAAACAAATTGTACTGATGCACTAGAGATATCAGCAGGAAATGATTTAACTCTTGCATATTCTGACAACACAAGAATGGATGAAAATGTTGATAGTAAAATCAAAGCATGTCTGAACATAAATTAGTAGCCACTAGGCTCTATGAAGGATTTGAAGTGTCATTTATACGATCAGCAAAATACTCGATCACATTATTGCATACCAACGTATATGGCGTATAGAATCGATATGATTTTAGCGAGCGTATTTGGATAGAGCCGCGTCGAATACCTACAATGCAGTAAAACTGCCGACGCTTAGAAAGCTAAGGCGGTAGAGATAACCCCTACTCGTTCCCACACACGAACCCAGAAAAAGTTTCTTCCAGTTATACGTAAATATTATAGTTATAATGCGTTATATAGTTGTCACGATTTAGTAGCTTAATGTTAGTGGTTACGGAAAGGCACAAGTTATGAACTTTCTGCCGAGTTTAATTGGTATTGTGACGTTCTAAACTGGAGTTGTGTTCAACACAAATTTCAATGTTTAGCTAAAAGCTTCATTTTATCAATAGCAGCTGTAAACGTTTGACATTTATAAATTAGTGATACATGGGGTCGGTGTTTTTCTTTCATAAAAGTGGGCGAAGTTGGTACGTGAACACATAGAAACCAGTGCCGTAGAGGGGGGGGGGGGGGGGTAAGTTACCCGTACCCCGGGCCTCAGGGTGTAAAGGGCCTCCGGGTCCAGAAAATACTATTCCTACAATTGGGGGGTTGGGGGGAATCTTCGTCAAAAAATGTGATGCTTGGTGTCACAGGAGTACGCGTCCCCCCAGCGTACGCGTCCGGCCGGACTCGATGTCCTAGGATACTAGGTCCGCCGGACAACCAGTCCTAGGAGCCACTGTCCCCCCCGGACAACGTATTCTAGGATAGTGTGTCCCTCCTTAGGAGTAGCTGTCCCCCCGGACAGCGTATGCTAGGATAGCATGTCCCCAATATAGCATTATTGTCTTTTCACTTATCACCAAGTCTAGTTTAATATGTATACTAGTTAATGGTATTATTGTAGCATTTTCCTATATATAGTCATTGTACCCAAAAGTATAATTCTAAACTGAACTTTAATTAAATTCTATGTAGGCAATGTACAGTACCTGTAGTAGCAATACATATTGTTACTAAAGTCATAAAAGTCATGTCTTTGAGACATCTGCTCTCTTTCAATCTGTACAGGTGTTGGCCCCTCTTCAAAGTGGCATGTTGCTGAGCATTGGTGTACAAAGGAAACTGCTCTTCTGATGTCCGTTGCAAGCTGCAGTTGCTATGACTTTATTTGACAGAGCAAACAGGGCACAGTCACAGTCATTGAGTACGGCTTCCTCACGGCTAGTAGCGAGAGGTCGAAAAGCCTGAATTAAACAGAATGCAGCTCCTCTGTACTTTGGTTTGCAAGTAAAACTCCAAACTTGACATTCTGCATGGGACATTGAGTAACAGCACTAATAACTGTTCCGTTTTACCTGACTGAAGCTGTACGTACTATTCACCACAACAGACAATATGAACTATCCCTTGACATGTACAACCTGTGTGATGAAGCCATTGAGTACAGAGGCACTAGCTAGCTAGACGTACTGTGTCTTGGGCAAAACAGAGGATGGAGAGAGGCAGGGTTCACTACCATGAAGCGAAACAACTATATTCTGCTATTGCATTGCTTGGGACTTGCGACATACCTATTAAACAAGATACAATCACCACAGTACAATTGCATGACAAAAAACTCACAAAACGCAGTGCCCCAGGTCGATCGATTTCACTGTCATAGAAAGCTCCCTGATGGAAGTACCATTGATATAGTGTTGGAAGTTTAAACAGAGTAGAATTACCACTGGAAAATGAAACCCATATTAATTTTGTTTTTACAAAACATATATGACAACACTTACTCTCCATTTGTGCCATGTGTAATATTGCAAATGTGCAAAGTTGCAATGTCCCGGCTAGGTGACTTGTGGTTCCCATAAACATTCTGTGCTCTTATAGAAGCATTGAACGATTCACACCTATATGGTTAAAGGTACTAGTCATGTTTGTAAGCAATGCAAGATCATTGTACCTTTCTGCACAGAAGCTGATGTAGGTCCAAACTGGAGCATACACAAAATGATATGGAGAAATAGATGTACTTTCTGCTTTGTAGCATTTCTGGCATATTGATTTTAACAGCTTGAACAAACATGTTGCATTATATATGCAAATACATATGCCGAGATAAACATTATTAGAGAGCTAGAGTGAGTGGTCAGGGGTCAGGATGGCATCCGTTCATCATTGGAGGACCAGGAGTGGAAGTAGAAATTGATGAGAGCTAGTTTGCGAAGAGAAATTACAACCAAGGCAGGCAGGTGGAAGGTCACTGAGTGTTTGGAGGAACTGAGAGAATAACTGGAGAGTGCTTCCTAATCGAGGTTGAACACCGAGATGCTGCCACACTCCTCCCACTCATCCAGCACCACATTCGTCCTGGCAGTACTATCTACAGCGATGAATGGAAGGCATATAGTAGAATTACTGCAACTACAGGGCTGTTGCATGAGACCGTGAACCTTTCACTCCACTTTGAGGACCCGGTTACAGGCGCACACACACAGGGCATGGAAGCGATGTGCAGCTCCTGTAAGCGTCCCCATTATCTCCTTTGATTTCCTATACAAATAGATGCGACTGCTCATGTGACAGAGACAGTTGCACTGTAGATTACATCAAAGGCTGTTATTGATTTGTTGATTGGTTAATAATTGGGGGGAGAAGGGGTGGGGTGGGGTAACGTCCTAGAAAAGAACCGAAAACAGTCGCAAAATAATACACACAGCCCTATAGCATTCTGCGAATGAAGCGCATCTACGAGTACGCCTTCTCTGACCGCTCGCGCGGTATTACCGGTCATCTACACCAAAGTGGGTACTAGTACGTCTATTTATTATTCTATTTGATGCGCACCCTTGTACTTACAGCAGTGGTCTGAGTTGTGAACTGTAGTTCTCTTCGAGCGGCAACTGGTAATGTCGGTTTTGATATAGGCCTACATGTAACACAAAGTTACAGCAGCATGTGGGCGGCTTCATTTGTAAGAGCGCAGCTACGTACATCGTGGAATTGGAATTATCTGCATGGCTCTGAAAATAACTTACAACCTGGAAGCTGGTAGTCAGTGATTTGAGAGCATCGGAGAGATCCAAAGGTTCTCTTGCAGCGTTACCCCCCCCCCCCCCCCCCCCCCCCCCCCCCACCCTTACAGTAATGAGCGTTTCATTTTTCGCCGGTACTGGTCCACACCCCTCTTGTAAATTCTCGTTCTAGCTGGGCCTAGTTTAGGTTCAGTGTAAGGGGGATAAGTACATTGGCTTCACTTAGGGTTAGGGGGGGCGTTTGTTGGGTGTGTTATGATAGAATAGGGGGGGTGAGGTGAAGCCAATGTACTTATCCCCCTTACACTGAACCTAAACTAGGCCCAGCTAGAACGAGAATTTACAAGAGGGGTGTGGACCAGTACCGGCAAAAAATGAAACGCTCATTACTGAAAGTGTAAAGAGTTAATGGAGGGGAGGGGGGGGGGGGGGGGGGGTAACGCTGCAAGAGAACCGATCCAAACAATGGGAACCTTCATTTACACACTTCGGTATGTAAGCCTAATATACCATTTATTTATTACGGTATATCGTATCAATACTGGTACACGCTGTTATCAATAGACATACGACAAAGATAACAAGCTAGACACAGATTGATAACATGTGGTAACAATTTTTTATTTCGATCCTGGTACAATGTTGTCAGCGCTATCATCGTGATACAATATTCACATCTGGCTTTAGATTGGCTTATCAATATTGTTACCATACTGTAAACTGTTGGCTGTGTAGTATTGCGTCTGTCAGGGCCAGACGGATCCTGCCTGGCCACTGAATGAGGTGACAATTGAGACCTGAAATGGAGAGGGGACTGCGCTTCTAGAAGGATCTCGGGGTGTGTGTATGCTGACACATGGTTGTGCATTGGTATTTAAGTGTATTGGTGCATTGATTATGATTACTTTTGGCGTGGAACGACCTAGCGAACGTGGTGGCAACCCTGACAGCGTCACTGAGATTCTAGGGCATCGGATGTTATATTATCTTGTACATAAATACTGATTTCCAAAGCTACATATTATTATATATATATATATATATCTGCTGCTTATGGGCAAAGCTTAATTTATTTGGCTTACCTTAGTTACCTATACCTCCTGCTACCGGTAACGAAGTCAACAAGGGGCATTGGGGGACCTCGTATCCTAGAACCACGCGTCCGGCCGGACGGGTAATCCTAACGGCGGACCTAGTATCCTAGGACCACGAGTCCGGCCGGACGCGTATTCCGGGGGGACGCGTACTCCTGTGACACTTGGCATGGGTGAGGGACCTCATTAACTTAAATACCCCGGGCCTCCGTGCCGCTCTCAACGGGTCTGATAGAAACCATACTCGTAGTTGAGTGCGTTCTATTTCTCTGTAAAGTGTGCTGCAGTTATACCAGTCACAGGACCTGGTTTCGAATGCGGATAGTTCATATCGTATCAGTGCAATATTCTATTCCAACTTAAAATTATGTTGCACTCCCGGCCCAAACACAATATGTATGATCTTGAGTTAAACAATCAAATTGGGGATATATAGCACTAGAGCAGTATTAGATTTCTTTTAAAGATTTTCTTATCAAGGGAAGCTTGATAGGCACAAATTTCAATGTTTCGTAGCTGCTTTTCCCTTACATGTAGAAACCTAGATGCATGTGTGGTAGAACAGATTCTACATATAGCTAATCTAGTCACAACAAAGATATACAAGCACCGTCGTTAGCACGAAAACCTTCCCCCAATGACGTCATGTACAATACACTATGTTGCGCTCCCACACTCAGCTGCATACATTAAGATATAAAAATGAAATTGGGGATGTATATAGGATTTTTTTTTCTAAGTAACAGTTGTGTAAAAAGAAGGGACTACGGAAATTGTGCCATTGTGAATTTATAATTACAACATAACTCCATTATTTTAGCATTGCTATCCTTGCAAGGTCCAGCTGGCTTGGTATCTGAGCTTTTATTAAGCTATTATTCTGTATTATATTATATTGTTTATTATATAAGATTTAAAAAGTATAATCCATTTTGTTTCATGAATTTGCTAAATAGTTATTAATCCATTTGATAGCTCAGTTGTATTGTTGCGAAGATATACAGCAATTTATAGTAATTCCGACGATGGTGAAGATGAATCACCCTTACGAAATGAAGCTGACCACCCTGATCAAGCAGATTTGGCCTCCATGCAAACGACTCAAGCTGCAAGGGATCGTATAGAATCACAATATGGTTCACGCTTTTCTACTTTAATAGTTATAGAATATTTTGATTGTGTTTGCTTTCATATAGTTGACCCCATGCACAATCTATTCCTTGGAACAGCAAAACACATAATGAAGAATATATGGCTACTAGATGATACCAACCAAGCCTATAATACCCAAAAGGTTTCATGCGATGATGCAAGAGAAAGTTGATAAGTTTGAAATTCCTTCTTCGATACATAAAATTGCATCTTCAGTCAGCTCTTTTACAGCAGATCAATGGAAACCATGGACAATGATTTTTTTTCTTTTGTATGTTCTCAATGGTGTGCTAGAGCAGGAGCATCTGGAGTTTTGTTGGAGCATGCAAAATTCTAGTTCCCCCTCTGCTGAAGATCTATGATGCTAAGAAGGGACATGAATTTCTAGTACAATGTGTAAGCAGTTTCAGCAGTTGTAGGTAGGGACAAGGTTGCACCTAACATGCACATGCACATGCACATCTTGAACTGTATTTTGGACTAGGGGCCTGTCTATGCATTCTGGTTATTTTCAACTGAAAGGTACAATGGTATTTTGGGTAGCTATAAAACTAACAACAGATTGATTGAAGTACAGTTAATGAGGTATTTTGTTCAAGAAAAGGAAATAGGCAAGTTACACATTGACAATGCCCATAGTTAGATCAAACACCTGTAGTTGTTGGTACTCTCAATGACATGCTTGCTCAAAATTCAAGTTCACATCTGCAAATACAGGCTGCATCATGGTTACTTGCATGTGCGGTAAATAGAATGATTTAATGTCAGCTTGAACCATATCACCTTGTGGGTGATAAAACAGAATTCTTTCTTGATGTCTCTTACATTGCCTACTTAATAAAATCGTACAAAGTATTATACAATCAAACAGTCTAAGTACCTAATTACCCCTCCCTAACTACACCTCCCTAAGCTACCTACTTCCCCTCCCTAAGCTACCTAACTACCCCCTCCCAAGCTACCTAACAACCCTCCCCCCCCCAAAGCTCCCTACTTACCCCTCCCTAAGCTACCTAACTACCTGCCCTAAGCACCTACTATCCCTCCTCAGCTACCTAACTGCCCCCTCAGCTACCTCACTACCCCGTCAGCTACCTCCCAACCCCTAACTACCCCCTCAGCTACCTCACTACCCCCTCAGCTACCTAACTACCCCCTAAGCCCCCCCTCCCCCCTCTGAGCTACCTAACTACCCCTAAGCTATACCTTCTCACCAGCATGCAGCTACCTGTTGGTGTGGAGGTGACGTTGTGATACGCCACAATAAGATGTGTGATGTCTTCTGAGCTATTGGCACCATTTTTTTTTTTTTTTTAGATGCTGGAAGTTGCCTCACTCCAGGACTGGATCACACTCACCCAGCTGATGTGCTAGTGAGGGACTGGGCAGTAGGCAAACCGGCTGCCTTTGACATCGCTGTCATGTCTCCACTATTATGGTTGAGGCATTTCTGAGGGTGGGTGCAGCTGCTGAAGCTGCAGAAAGGAGGAAGCATGCAGCCAATGACCCAAAATGTGTTGAGATGGGCTGGGTATGTGTGCCTCTAACAGTGGAGACATACTGCCACTGGGGTGAGGAGGTAAGGAGAACCTTCGCTCTACTGGCCAGACGCCTAGCCTTTGGCTCCTCATTTCACAAAGCCAGAGTGATTGGTGAGATGTACGGAAGGTTGACCATCACTCTGGTGAAAACCCTAGCAAGAACCATACTGGCTAGGAATGTTGACTTTAATTGAATAGTAATATAAGCTTAGTGGCATGTATGTATTGTGTAGCTGTTAGTAGTATTTTAAAAATGTATTTTGGTGTTTATTATATGATTCTTACAGTATAATCCATTTTTGTTTCATAAATCTGCTATAATTAAAGTTATTAATCCATAGCTCAATTGTATTATTGCGAAGATGTACAGATTTATGCAACTTATTGTAGGTAAAATCTTTGGTAACAACTATTTATAGCATGCAATCAACACCACATATGGGATATACACATTGCTGTCTCCCCTGCACATTCTTTCTCTCGCTCACATCGTACGTGAATGAATCCTACCCTGCTAACGAAGGGAATGAACTGCGTAGCGGTTGCGAAGTCTTTATGCGCCACAGCCCCGGTGAACAGTGATTATGATGCCTCAACAGCATATAGCGATGTGCTCCGCGACCTCATAAAATTCGGCGTGGAACTTTCTTCGGAATGCGAGCGCCTCTTCGTACGAATAGCAAAAGTAAAGGAAATACATTTCGTGCAACAGGAAACCCTCAAAGAGGAGTGTAACAGATTGGCCCTTCAGGAGAAGGAGACGAGGGCTACCGTTTCTAGTCTCGAAGTTCAACTCGATCGACGAGCAGCTAGCCGCCCTGCTACAGGCAGAGGAGCGACTCTCGGTTGCCAAGGTTGCTAATAACAGGCAGAAGAAGGAGAAGCCTAGGACTATGCGTTCGCGTCAGGCGAGAGCGACTGCCCTGGGAGCCCTGGTGGGGGGGAGGTCCGGCTTGGGCGGGGCCATTACCGGAGCTGCAATAGGACACATGGTGGGACACGCGGTGAATGTTCGCCATGAGGTGCAGCAACACCAGAGTGACTGTCATGGAGATCATCACTATGGAGTGCAGCAATACCAAGAACAGTGTGAGAAGACGCACCGTTTGGTCTCGTCTCTAAGGTGTGAGATACATCGGCTACAAGACCAAATCAAACTTCTGTCGCATGACCTCAGGGCCAAAATGGATCAAAGTGCGTCTTATGACTTCAAGTCGCTCAGTCTTAGGGATCTTTCGTTTCTCTACTCATTTCTGACAACAATGGCTAGCCATCTCAGGACGGCATCCCATGAGAGGGGTGACTACGCTGTGATCCTACAGAAATTTGTCAACGAAAGCGAAGAGGAAGTGCATCTCCCATTTCTCGCATCAGATCCTACCTCTCGTCGAAGGACGACACTTATGGATGCTTGGGAAGGGGCGGAGCGCAAATGTGCCAATCATAGCACTGAACTTGGTTTAGTTGTCACATTCGTATGTAGACGTTGCACCAAGAGTTTAACCGAATTCCCCCATGTGAGCAGAGATGGCAGCCAACTGCTGTGCAGTTGCTGTCACTCGTTGACAGAACACTAAATAATATCATTGGATTGTGTGCAGATTGTTCTGGGTGCAGTCATGCATAGCAGAGTAGCAGATCTATATATATGTACTAACGTTTTTACATCATTCGGGAAAGCAGCATAGATCCCCACATATCATAGCAATGGACGGATTACATCACCGTTACATGTATATGACTGGGGAGATACCTAAGATGCCTTTAATAGTTGGTGCATGGCGGATGTATGTGACGTCACGATTATAATACTTTTTTTTAGAGGGCCCGTCATTCATCCATCTTGGGTCCATTTGCTCACGTGGTAGTATTTATTTGTACAAGTAATAAAACCATTCTCTATACGTGAAGGTTGGTGGTATATAGGAATCAAAGGGGATGGGGATGTAAAAAGCAAAGGAGCAAAATTGAATAGACCTCTATTAGCACACACAGTTCAATATGACAATTAACACGCTTATTTTTCCGGCTTTCAATCAGAATTAAGCCTTGTTCCCTTTTTTACACCGCGGCCATCGCCTTATGTACCACCAACCTTCTCGTATAGAGAATGTTTTTATTACTAGTATAAATATACTCACGATTGTAGAGAAGCCTATTGACATATCATAGGTGTGGTAGGTGCATGTAGCTACCACAGAACGCCCCTCGATAGTGTGTGGCTGTCGCGGTGGCATAATGTATATACTGTATTATGTATTCTGCGAAAGTTTTTACCTCCCCCCCTCCCCCCGATACAAATTGTTTCGGCATAATAATTCACAATGTATGTCAGTATAGGAGGGAAAATGATAGTCTCGTACCCAGACCCACGCTTACGTAAGCATTATCGCATATAATGTATAATCGGAAGTCTCGCTAGAGACTTCCATATAGGTTTGACCCCGACTATGAATTTAATTAAAATCACGCGACCCTACCGTAGCTTCGCTCCCGACGATCGGATCGTCTAACTTGTTGCGGCAATCGATCTAGAAGTCAAAACTGAGTAGTTTCGTTTTTGTTTCACGTCGTAGAACCGCGTGGTTGTCGAGAACGAAAAATACTGCCGTCCTCGTTCCCCTTCCAAAAATAATGGGCGGGTCGTCTGCTTCTGCTTCTTCTTCTTGAGAACTCATAACTCGGGACAGGAACACTTTTAAGCAATGAAAATTGCACCAATAGCTTTAGAATTTGCTGGAGGACTCGCTTTGATACAAAAACGCCTAAAAGCCTATATACGGTCTTACCAATTCTAATTAAGCAAAGGTACCTAGAAAATTTCACAATACGTCTGGATGGAATTAAATCGGTTGAATGAAAGGGGGGAAACCTGCGATGCAACAGTGATTTGGGTGTTAAAAAAATTAAGGAAACAAGTAAATAAAAACGTTCTCTCTGAGAAAGTTGGTGGGATATAGATTTTTCAGGCAAATAGTATACTGGTGTAAAAAGCAAGGAAACAAGTTTCATCAGAAGGGAAAATGTAATAGTCCTATATTTAGCACAGAAACAGCATATGCCTTAGTCGAAGTGTGCTAAATATAGGACTATTACATTTTCCCTTCTGATGAAACTTGTTTCCTTGCTTTTTACACCAGTATTATTTGCCTGAAAAACCTATATCCCACCAACTTTCTCAGAGAGGATGTTTTTATTTACTTGTATACGTAGAGAGGGTCTGGCCAATAAAGTTGTTCTGGAATGTTGGCGCGTCCAATCAGAATGTTGGAATGTGGGTGACGTAGATTATTTGAATTCCAGACTTTGGATTGTTGAATTACGCCCACTTGATACCATATGGACTTAGACGGCATCGTTACGCGTACGTGCGGCAAGGTTACTCAAACCTTCGTGAAAACCAGCTCAATGGAGTCAAGTCATTTATACAACGGGACGATGTCTTTATCATTCTTCCTACTGGAAGCGGCAAATCCCTTTGCTACGCTATTCTCCCGTTTGCCTTCGATGAGCTGCGTGGTTGTGAAGGTAGCCTTGCCATCGTTGTTTCTCCTCTTATAGCTCTATGAAGGACCAGGTTCGTAATTTGTAACTTTGTAGTGCTTTTTTTCATTTGTGTATTATTTTTCCTAAAGGTGACTTCACTAACTTCAAGAGGTTTGTCAGCAGTCTATGCCCTTACTCTCCAAAGCCACCTGCATGGAGGTGCCCCCCACTCTCCAAAGCCACCTGGAGATGCCCCCCACTCTCCAAAGCCACCTGTAGATGCATGCCCCCCACTCTCCAGAGCCCCTGGAGATGCCCCCACTCTCCAAAGTCACCTGTAGATGCCCCCACACTCCAAAGCCACCTGGAGATGCCCCACCTAAGGCTACGCATACAGCCTGCACCCCATTCACTCTACTGTTAGCCTAGGGTATGACGGTCTGCTCTTGCCTCCCTTAGCTACATATAGCCATATGGACCTGTGATCTCACAAGATGCTCTGCCTTACCCCCTTCTACTGCATGCACTTGCTATAGGTGGGAATTAACAGTTCATGTAGATTACATAATTGGATGAAGTTGTTGTTTTAAGACCTATCCACTCATGAACTCTACTGTCATGGTTCATTCCAAGCTTGTGGATGATCTGTCTGGTAGCCTCATCAGAGAGACACATACCAAGCTTTTGTAACCTTGAGTACCTAAAACAAAAAAAAGGAAATCTTTGTAAATCAGTTTCTATATCAATGAACTGACATTTCAAAGCCTGATACTTTTCTATCGCTACAAAACATTTCCTGCAGACATATCCAGAGCTGAACTCGTGTTCAAAGCTGATGTGATCGACAGTGATCCCATAGCCAAGAGCAACAATACCATCCCTGCAAATTTTTGATGACGCGCTTTCAAGAAGCCGTCTGTTCTTGGCTTCTAAAACGGCCGAGCCACACGTTTTACAGCGGTTCATAATTGATTAAATTCCACAAATTCGTGACGACACAAAAATGTTATACGTCACAAGTATTATGTAACATCTAGCATACCATCAACATTCCAGGAACAACTTTCGGCCAGACCCTCTCTACGTAGTATTGTACATTATGCGATAATGCTTACGTAAGCGTGGGTCTGGGTACGAGACAAGGAAAATGGATGGTAATGGCGAGGCCCACACGAAGTTGCATGTGTACAATGGTTTGGGACTAGCTATAAATATGCAAAATTAGTACAGTAAAACATTTGCCTCAGCACTATAGATCAGTATTGTGCAGTACTTTAACACTGGGCACAATTGTGATAAAACTGGCTACTTATGGCTCGCAATCTATTTTCTATCAATAATTAATATAGTGATTGCACACAGCCAGTATTTCAGTGAGACATCCCGAATGTATCTCATAATTACAGTACGAAAGGTCTGGTATATACTCTAAACAGATATGTAAAAAAAAACTCCCTGTATCCATTAGTTCTTGAAGGGTGTGGCGGCTCTTATTGGGTGGAGTTACCACTTGCATATGTCACAATATATACGACTTCAATAAACCACACTTTTGTCTAGGCTCATTCATTGGGGGGTGGGGGGGGGGGGAGGCCAATTGGCTTGTGTGTGTGTGTGTATGTGTGTGTGTGTGTGTGTGTGTGTGAGTGTGTGTGTGTGTGTGCGCGCGTGTGTGTGTGTATGTGTGTGTATGTGTGTGTGTGCGTGTGTGTGTTTGTGCGCATTCACTTTTCCCACTCACCTCCCATACATTTTTCGGGATCAGCGCATACTATATAATCCATGGCATGCACTTTGCAGATGACACTTGTTGATGTGCCTGGCATTGTGACCAGGTAGTTCCTAACTAGCACATCAGCTGGATGGGTGCAATCCAATCTTACTACCTGCCTCTAACCTTGCTGGAATGTGACCTTGGTGACAAAAACTCAGGAAGACATTACGCAGCCAGCGGCAGCCGGTTGTGGCGTATCACAGCATCCATTCCACGCTGACAGTTGATTGCAGGATGGCCCAAGGGCAAATGATACATGAAGAACCCCATGCATGCAGGATTTTCCTAGCCCAACCACCACTCCGGAGCTATCTGAAGCTCATTGTGATCTAAACGGAGCCAAAGATCCACCGAAGGCACTACTGTGGGCCAAAATGCTGTATGGGGTGCAAATATGTATTGAAGACGTATACTTTGTCTGCCTCAGTTGCTGCTTCAATCAGCAAACCAAAAGAGTATAGTTATCCAATTCCAAGATAAGGATTGGAGAAGTCAGAATAGTCACTATAGAGATGCTGTTGGGAGATGACGCTAAACTTATTAAACTTCATATTGAATTGACCACTCAAAGGTGAGCATTGCCAGTACTTTCCAGGCCATCATGCAATGTGTGTTGCACCGACATAATGGGAAATTGAAGGCCGCCATGCATGGCACATGCCAAGCTCATGTCTCCTGGCTGCATCCGGTTGGAAAAATGCAACCCGGCTGACACCATTATCAAAGGTCTCCATGGAGCCTAAGGATTAGCCTAAATCAACATGAAACAGTGCATGCTTTAGCACGGCTGTATTTTGTATAACCAGTAATCTAAGGATAAAAATAACTGACTGGACCAATCAATGGCGACATGCAGGGCCCGACCACCTACATATATATACATGCAGCTATTTGCATAATACTTGTGCCTGAAATAGTTACGTCTTTTGTATGACGATATAGCGAGGGTTGGTATAAACGCGCCTTATGGACAAAAATAAATTCTACCGTGGAGAAATGCATGGTGTGTTATAATGTTTCGCGTCGATTATACTCTATATAACGCAGGGTAAGTTTACGTTTATAACATAAAGGACTTTGTCCCATATCGCCATGCATGATATTAAAAACGCATAACAGCTGCAGGTTAGACTATACCTCTTTTACTCCCACCCCATTCCGATTTTTGTATTTCTGGATCAGCGCTTAGTGTACTGCAGGTCTATAATTGAGTACGTGGGTCATATTATTTGTTGTTGACAATTATTGTGGTTTTTAAAGCCGTATTTTAACGGACACTGTGCTACAAGTTGGATATACGATAGTGTATACTCTGCGTATATGCTAAATATACACATGAATATACACATGCTATACGCAAAGAATACGCATTGGTATAATATTTTGCGGATAGAACCAGAATCTCATGTCGTATATTTTGCGTAAATTCGATACTATCACGTGTGTTTATTATGGGTTTGTTAACATATGTCTCCGTGCACCATGTCCGCTTCCGTACTCAGTACATATTTGGAAACGTCTCCGAATCTGTTCACTGTATACTAGCTTGTTTCTATTTGTGTACTCATGATCAAATTTATAATAAAATTATGAATACAATCGATAAAAGAAAGCATAAAATGCGTTAAAACGTTCAAGCTTTCTCTCGAATCAGCCAGGGTTGGGCAGTTGGAGGACTGGATGCGTCTAAGAGCGGTCCTTCAACTCTCTGCTTCTATGGATGGAGCCTCGAGTTGCTGGTTCCTTTTATTCGCTCATCCAAGTCATCAATCAAGTCATTTAGCGTGTCAGAACGCCACAACGGACGGCGACGTTGTAGAGATTGAGCGTTCTGGTCGTCGCTCTCCTCTTCTGACATCATTGTAGGCTTGATGTCCCCCATAACTGCTTCTCTTCTTCCTTCAGCATTTGGCACCTTTTCTCCCACAACTACGCCACAATAGCCTTTCTTCTGTCTGCATAACAAACCTTTTTACCAAAAGCTACAGCAGGAATAGAGCATAACAAGACATAGGTAGGACGTACGCTGTTGAGCTTAATAGCCTTCAATTACCCTTAGTTCGCTTGTACCACCTAGTAAAAGGAGGATATGGTGGTAGGGTGAATAAATAGGATTATGAAGGCTCTACCTTTAATTGTATAGCGACAATAGCGTGAAGGTCTTCATCGAACTCTGCCGCGATACAAGGTAGTGATTGCGTTAGAAAAAAGCGCACAATCGCTTACCTTTCATCAAGCCGAACTGAAGTGCTGCATAAACCGTTCTGGCTGCTTGAATTCTGAAATATGCCTTACCTATATTTCAGTGGGGCTTCCACCATCTCCTTACGATGCAATACAGCTTCATCGATGTGTCTTAGTATATCAGCGACGACTTGCTATTCCATGGCCGGTGAACTTACCTGAAATCCAAGTCCGCGGACGCTGCGCTGTCATGGCAATTTGCCGGGTGAGGCATCGTCAAAATGTCTTGGCATAAACAAAATGGTTTACGAACTATGAACATCTCTATATACTTTTGGACTAACCTGACGTCCGTCATCCAGTTCTTTCTGGTGTGCCTGATATCCCTGCGACCTCGATCGCCCACTCCGCGTGGTAGTTTGGCGCCAAATTACTAGTATACTTGAAATTAATTTAATAAGTTTATAAACGTAGTCTACATGTATGACAAATGTCGTTTCAAACTTTCAATTCACTAGATAGTTTTACTATCTATGGTATCACGTATGTGTGGGGCTTGTGAAGTGCACTAATATTCACGGTAACCCACTTCTGAAGAAACGCGTAGCTGGGTTTGCTAGACTATTTTGTAGTATGTAGCATGCATCGTGTTATTTGTGTTCTGTTGGTAAGACGCTCGGTAGCCGGTCGAAGTTGTGAAGGGTGTCACGTAACCACATTGAGCAGCTCAGCTTTCCCATGATGATATATGTATATAATCTATGGCACAAGGTGGGGGCGTGGCATAATAACAAATACAGCCGTCTATATTAGTTCGATCAGATGTCTAGCTCCTCAAAATACTTTCTATGCACCGTCACATGTTTTAGAGCCACAAGTGTATGTTGTATGCATCTATACTTGTACATGATCAGCCGCTAATAGGTATTAATCATGCACTGAACAAAACATTAATGTGCATGCATTGCATATTATTACTATTAATATTGTTATTTTATGTTTATGAATCTTACAACTACAGCATATAGGGTGCAAACCTTGAGGTGTTGTTCTAACTGTGCCGGCATTAATTCCTAATTCGATACATGCGAAATGAATGCATGCGCACGCGCGCGTTCTTATTTTTTATACATGATTCAATCCGATATGTGCTATGTGAGAGAGCTGTGATAATCATGACCCAAGTAGAAAGTCATTCAGAACTGCTGCATCTATGTTTATGCATACTTATCACATGGTATGCGCATTGAAACATGCTTTGTTGTGATATTAAACAGGCATTCAGGTGATAATCCTGGGTACCCGATCGCGAGCCCCTTTTTCTTTTGAGAGTGCTGCATGTGATGATCATGACCCATGTAGAAAGCCATTCTGAACTGTTTCCCCTATGTTTACACATACCTATTACATGGTATAGCCATTGATACATGATTGGTTGGGATGTTAATATTTATAATTGATGTTCCATTAACTCTCATTATGGTCTTTCTCAAGGACTGTAGGTTTATACTGAGGTGCTTACATCTTTATATTAGGCTGTTCTAAGTGTTGAAGGTCATAACAATCTCATTGTAATGTCCATGAACCATGTGATGGTAATGACCACGATACTAAAGTTACACATGTGTAAATCAATATGTACATATATACACGCATGTGCTGATGTACAATGATGATGGTCTGGTGTCAATAGTGGTGGTGATGTCAAAAGCTTCCTTGCCAAAGTAGCCAGCCATGATGTCCTGAATTAAGACAGAATTTAGGGCTCAATTCCACATTTGAACAGAGACACTATGACTCACGTGGCGGTAACGCCCACTTTTGGTCAGTCTCATCTTGGGGGTGGTTCACTCCCTTCACCCTGCAATGTGGACTGTCGTGGTGACATGCTGCTCTGAATTGTGGCAGAATTTAGGGCTCAATTTCACATTTTAACAGAGACACTATGACTCACGTGGCGGTAACGCCCACTTCCGGTCACAGTCTCATCTTGGGGGTGGTTCACTCCCTTCACCCTGCAATGTGGACTGTCGTGGTGACATGCTGCTCTGAATTGTGACAGAATTTAGGGCTCAATTTCACCACGTGGCGGTAACGCCCACTTCCGGTCACAGTCTCATCTTGGGGGTGGTTCACCCCCTTCACCCTGCAATATGGACTGTCGTGGTGACATGCTGCTCTGAATTGTGACAGAATTTAGGGCTCAATTTCACATTTTAACAGAGACACTATGACTCACGTGGCGGTAACGCCCACTTTCGGTCACAGTCTCATCTTGGGGGTGGTTCACCCCCTTCACCCTGCAATGTGGACTGTCAAGGTGACATGCTGCTCTGAATTGTGACAGAATTTAGAGCTCAATTTCACATTTTAACAAAGACACTATGACTCACGTGGCGGTAACGCCCACTTCCGGTCACAGTCTCATCTTGGGGGTGGTTCACTCCCTTCACCCTGCAATGTGGACTGTCGTGGTGACATGCTGCTCTGAATTGTGACAGAATTTAGGGCTGAATTCCACATTTTGAATGTGAACGTTAGTAAATTGCATTTTTAGAAGCAAACCACTCATACCCATCAGTCACTTGACCCCTACCATTGGGGTGGGAGCTTAAACAGCAAACCTTGCATCACATACACTTGAATGTGCAGACATGAAAGTTTGTCATTAGAAGCAAACCATTCACCAGAGATAGCTATACCCATCAGTGTCACCATCAGACAGTCACATCCCCATTAGAGTCACATGACCTCTACTTGACCAGGTGACAACTCTGACCAATTTATACACCAAAACATGTGTCACATATCTACACAGATAGACATGAAAGTTTGTAAATTGCATTATTAAAAGCAAACCACTCACTTTAGATAGCCACACCCATCAGAGTCAAATGACTCTTAGGAGACAATTGGGGTGACAACTCGATCAATTTGAAGCATATACACCAAACCTAGCCAGGAGATGGGGGAGGGGGGGGGGGGGGGGTGTTGGGTCGGGTCGGTCGAACGACCCCCTACCGATGACTACCCTGCACTCTCATCCACTACAAGTTATATATAGAAATGGACGGCTCCTGGGTGAGGTACAAGGCTGCCATAACTCGGACCTGAAGGCCCCCCCCCCCCCCCTCCATTGGTCCAGTTGTGAATCCACCGCTCGCTATAAGTCGGGTCCCAAACCGGCAGAAGATCTTTAAATGCCATTGATGCTGATGATGACTGTATCCACATTCTATATCAAGCCTGGTACCTCGACGATGGAACCTTAGCTGGCAAGAAATCTGCTATCCTTCATGCCCTTTCTCTGTTGGATTCTATTGGTCCATCCCTTGGCATTTTTATAAATATGTCCAAATGTGAATTGTTTTGTAAAGGTGACACCAGTGAGTTTCCCCCATCTATGAAGTCCTCCCATGTACCTCATCTTGACTTACTAGGAGCCCCTGTAGGGGACTACCTTTTCTGTGGAAAGTATGCAGCATCAAAGCGTTCAGAGGCCTTGAAGTTGTTATCCAGACTGGTAGAGGTAGGGGCATCAGACCCTCAGGTTGCCTTGATTCTGCTTCGTTTGTGTGGGAGCTACTGTAAATTAATCCAATTGGCTAGAGCTACCCCGCCAAGTTTAGTCTCAGAGGCACTTCAGCTGTTCGATGTTGAGGTTAGGCAGTGCTTCACATAGAGTACAGCTGTAGAAGTTACGGATCGTGCATGGCAGCAGGCCCAACTGAATCTAAGTCATGGAGGTCTTGGGCTTCACTCAGTTTCCCACCACTCCTCAGCTGCCTATATTGCCTCCCTTGTGCTTCCGGATTTGGTGATGCACAAAATCCACACCTATCTCACACGGTTGATCTCTTCAACAAGCTTGTTACCCCGTCTGAGGTAATCTCTGTGGATGCTATCACTACCTCACCCATCCACCAAAGGGTACTGTCAAAGAAACTAGAGGACCACCAGTTCTCTTTGTTGTTGGAAGCATCATCACCTGCCAACAAGGCTCGGCTGCTCTCTGTGTCAGCACCTCATGCTGCATCCTGGCTACTGGCCACACCTTCTCCTGGCCTCGACCTACACCTTGACCCTAATGAGCTGCAAATTTCCATCCAATGGTGGCTAAGGATAGACACAGCTAGAGGCTCCTCGTGCTCTCTGTGTCCTGGCTTAGCTCTTGACCGCCTTGGCAACCACGCTATTACCTGTAAACAGGGTGGTGATGTCGTTACCCGCCACAACCATCTGCATAACATGATTGTTGAGTTGTGCCATCGTGCCCATCTTGGAGAGATAGTAGAGTCGGGCAGTGGCATTACAACAGACTTAAGCCGCACCCGGTCAGCGGATGAACTTGTCCTCAATTGGGAGAGAGGGAAACATGCTGCCCTTGACATCACAGTGACATCTCCCTTAATCCCTTCTATCCTAACAGCAGCAAGCTTGTCTGAAGGGGCTGCAGCGGAGGAGGCAGAGGTCAGGAAGCACAAAGCAAATGACCCAAAGTGTTCAGAGCTGGGTTGGGTGTGTATCCCACTTGCAGTAGAGCCTTATGGAAACAGGGGTAGGGAAGCCCAATCTACTTTCTCTCGCCTAGCTTCTCACGTGGCCATCATCACCTCTTCCCACAAAGGTAAGGTGCTCACAGAGCTATATAGCAGGCTGAACTTCACCCTGGTTCGGGCTGTGGCTAGAGCCTTGTTGGCAAGATGTGCTCCCTCCCTTGGCCTCCAGGATATCGCTTGAATTTTTCTATGTACTGTGTCTTCCTAATTAACTATTATTATAAGTAATAGAATTATTAGAATCAAGTTGTGTGTTGTCTTTAATTAGAATAACACCTAATGCAGGTGTTCCTTCACACTGTCAGTGCCCCTGTGATGCCATACCATCATAAAACTGTTGGTGCCATGACAACTGTAGAAATTTGTGAATTTGGACTGGGGTCTATACAAACAAAAGACCCACAGTTTCCAAAAGGGTGTGGTCACTGACATTAAATACGTGACACAGGTGTTGTGGGTACTGGCCTACAACTTCTGGGAGTGTTTTGTGACGGCCCAATGTAACTATGACGGTGTGAGGTCAGCAGGGTAGATCATTAGCAATGTGTGTGAAGGCCAGAGGGTGTCAACGGTGGGGAGGTGTCAAGTAGTGTCACAAGAGTTAAAACACTCTTAGAATCACCCTACCAGTGCCCCTGTGATGCTGTACCATCACAAAAGTGTTGATGCCATACCAACTGTTGCAATTTGTGAATTTGGACTGGGGACTATACAAACAAAAGACCCCCTGTCTCCCAAAGGGTGTGGTCACAGAGCACAAACCCATGACAGAGGTGTTGTGGGTACTGGCCCACAACTTCTGGGAGTGTTTTGTGAGGGCCCAATGTAACTATGACTGTATGAGTTCAGCAGGGTAGAACATTAGCAATGTGTGTGAAGGCCAGAGGGGGTCAATGGTGGGGAGGTGTCTAGTAGAGTCATGAGAGTGAAAACACTCTTAGAATCACCCAACCAGTGCCCCTGTGATGCTATACCATCACAAAAGTTTTGGTGCCATGACAACTGTTGAGATTTGTGAAATTGGACTGGGGACTATACAAACTAACAACCCCCTGCCTCCAAAAGGGTGTGGTAACTTACATTAAATACGTGACAGAGGTGTTGTGGGTACTGGCCCACAACTTCTGGAAGTGTTTTGTGAGGGCCCAATGTAACTATGACTGTGTGAGGTCAGCAGACCACTACAGTGCCCTGGCCTAAGCAGAATGGCATAAAGGGGTTAAATTAAATACCAGGGTACTGAACACATGACATGGGGTTGTTCTGCTACAGCTAACTAGCTGCTACCCCCACTTTGTAGGGTAACACCATTTCATTTCTCACCCCTTATAAACTTTAATTCAAATACAATATAAAGTTGAGTAATGTGGAATCTTGCACACTGCAGATATTTTCTATCAATGCTGGTAGGCACTTGGTCTGCTGTTTCTGATATCTCATGGGTAGAAGGTCGGTGCAAGTCACCATTTTACCAGCCGCTCTTAGATCACAATGAGTACGAGAGACAATACGTATCCACAATCCTCCTATGTGATGAGTTTTAATCTAATTAAAGACGACACACAACTAGTTTCTAATCATACTGAACTCACCTGTTGTCGGAAGACAGTAAGATATCCACAGACCATAGGCATGCCCACAGAGGTGACTAGAACAAAAGGGCAGTGTGAAGGTACAGTATCGATCAATAAAAACTGTATGAATCGGATTTGTAGTCGGACAGGAATTCAATCGGACCGTTGTCGGAGTTCGGCAATTGTCCGTTAAATCTTAGTCATAGTTACATTGGGCCCTCACAAAACACTCCCAGAAGTTGTGGGCCAGCACCCACAACACCTCTGTCACGTATTTAATGTCAGTGACCACATCCGTTTGAAGACAGAGGGTCTTTTCTTTGTATAGTCCCCAGTCCAAACTGACAAATTTCAACAGTTGTCGTGGCACCCTCACTTTTATGATGGCATAGCATCACAGGAGCACTGGTAGGGTGATTCTAAGCGTGTTTGCACTCTCGTGACCCTACTGGACAACTCCCCCCATTGACCCCCTCAGGCCTTCACACACATTGCTAATGTTCTACCCTGCTGACCTCACACAGTCATAGTTACATTGGGCCCTCACAAAACACTCCCAGAAGTTGTGGGCCAGCACCCACAACACCTCTGTCACGTATTTAATGTCAGTGACCACATCCGTTTGAAGACAGAGGGTCTTTTCTTTGTATAGTCCCCAGTCCAAACTGACAAATTTCAACAGTTGTCGTGGCACCCTCACTTTTATGATGGCATAGCATCACAGGAGCACTGGTAGGGTGATTCTAAGCGTGTTTGCACTCTCGTGACCCTACTGGACAACTCCCCCCATTGACCCCCTCAGGCCTTCACACACATTGCTAATGTTCTACCCTGCTGACCTCACACAGTCATAGTTACATTGGGCCCTCACAAAACACTCCCAGAAGTTGTGGGCCAGGCCAGTACCCACAACACCTCTGTCATGGGTTTCTGCTCTGTAACCACACCCTTTGGTAGACAGGGGGTCTTTGTATTGTTCCCAGTCCAAACCCACAAATCTCTACAGTTGTCATGGCACCAACACTTTTGCGATGTTACAGCATCACAGGGACACTGGTAGGGTAATTCTAAGAGTGTCTTCACTTTCATGACCCTACTGGACAAGGTTGGATAACAGCGGCTGGTTGCAAAACTCCTTCTCCACGCCCATTGAAGGGCACTTTAGTGGCAGGTGGCTTCACCCACATTTTCCAAGCTGCTTAGACCACACCCACTGAAGGGCACAGTACGTAGGGGCAGGTTGAATGACCCCTTTATGCCTAGCTGATTAGTACACACCCACTGAAGGGCACTATATACCAGCAGGTTAAGACCCAGACATGCCAACCCTCACGCATTCGGCATGAGATCACGCATTTGAGGTTTCTCTCACGCTCTCACGCTTGAAGATTATATATCTCACGCCGGAAAGTATTCAAACTCACGCACAATAAATTCACAGCCAAATTGTAATTTATTGACCCAGATATATAGTCTCGTACCCAGACCCACCTTACGTAAGCATTATCGCATAATGTATAATACTACGTAGTATTATACATTATGCGATAATGCTTACGTAAGGGTGGGTCTGGGTACGAGACTACCAGATATACCCCATATATACATCATTAGGCCTCGAATTTGGCCCAACGCAAGGGGGACCCCCCCCCCCCCCCCCCCCCCCCCTCCCGGCTCGTATTTTGGGCAACGCAAGCGGGGATACCCCCCCGCTCGTATTTGACCCAACGCCCCCCCTCCCCGCGCTTGTTAGGATCGAATAATTAGTCATTAATTATTCATAATCTCACGCTTTACTCGCTCTAAAAGTTGGCAACTCTGAAGACCACTCCGGTTAGATAAAACCCCTGGTAGGTTGCATATAACCTAGCTGCTTAGACCACACCCACCGAAGGCTTAACCCATTCATGCCCCTCTACATCTTGAAGACGTGCATATTATGTGATTTCAAGCGCGCCGTCCGACGTACATCGTGATAGCTACAAACGACGTCCGTGCAAAAAAAGCAGGAGACTACAAAACTAAGGTTGATGTTAGATTTGATTACAAGCGTGATCTATAGCTATTTGTTTGGTTTACAGAGTCAGGCCCCGCGGTAGTCTCGTCCCCAGACCCACAATGACGTAAGCGATTATCGCTGGTAGTATAATCACTACGTAGTGATTATACTACTAGCGATAATCGCTTACGTCATTGTGGGTCTGGGGACGAGACTAGGCCCGCGGAGGGTATTATAAAGTGTGGGGGGGGGGGCAGATTTCAGTACTCTTCCATGTTAGCAATTAAGTTGTAACATTGATGTTTTTCCTTCGCAGTTATTCATAGGTCTAACGCGCATATAAATACACAGTATAAGCAAAAATGCACAATAATACCTCATATCGATCTATACAGGGTGATTGGAAAGTCGCGCAAATTGGTACTGATAACTCCAGAATTGAACATTTAAATAAACTGAGCAGTAACTTAAATTTAATTCATGCTCGAACGAAGCCAAGTTTTCAAGCTACGAGCGGTCGAAAAAGATCTTTCACTAACTGCCTTAGTAGCTGGATTGATCAAGATCAGTTTAAATATAGTAAAGTCTGTAACAATTCCGTAACAAAGCACTTTTCACATTGCAAGTATGGCTATCCTCGGGTGCAGGTATGTCGTATTGCCATCCAATACATGCACGGTCATCATCTTTGTTTGGCACATCTGCCCTACCACGTGGTTCATTACTCTAATTTTATTAAAAGACGGATATCTTTAAGCATGGTTGGATTACTTGGAAGAACTTAGCAATGCTATATACACACTGCTTTTTAAGGAGATTCGCCCTGGCAATTAGAGTTCGAATCCATGCAATCGATTCGCAGGCTATCTAACGCAAGCAAATATATTTAGGAGTTCCCTAGCCCTTCGTCAAGCAAACAATCAAATCACTATAACTTGAGGTGGATACACTGCACAATAACAAACTAAAAGAACAAAAGGCTGGTCGCGCGACGCTTGTATGTACGTATTACATGGATAAGTATATACTGCATCGATAATTTATAATAAAAATTATCGGCCAAAAAAGTGGGGGGGGGGGGGGGGGGCAGCTGCCCCCTTACCCCCCCCCGGCTCCGCGGGCCCTGACTTTTAGAGCGAGTAAAGCGTGAGATTATGAATAATTAATGACTAATTATTCCATCCTAACAAGCGGGGGGGGGGGGGGGGGGGGGGTCCCTAGCGTTGGGCCAAATACGAGCGGGGGGTCCCCCTAGCGTTGGGCCAAATACGAGGCCTAATGATGTATATGGGGTATATATCTGGGTCAATGAATTACAATTTGGCTGTGAATTTATAATTTGTGCGTGAGTTTGAATACTTTCCGGCGTGATATATATAATCTTCAAGCGTGAGAGCGTGAGAGCGTGAGAGCGTGAGAGAAACCTCAAATGCGCGCGGAGTCTCACGCCGAATGCGTGAGGGTTGGCATGTCTGAAACTAGCCGTCTGAATAAGCAGTATTTCTATATATTCGATCTACGTGCCCAATCTACTCGGCGTGGCCCGACTAAGCCTAATCTAATAGAACCGAGTCTGTTTGTAGTGCAAAGGTAAATATACTATTGGGTACTAATACTAGATACTAGCTAAAGAATATACATTTAATTTTACAATTGTTTGTTCTATTTATAGCCCACCTGGTGGATTAAGAGCTTATAAGCAAGATATTGTATAATAAATATGCCCTAGCAATGTGCGAATCAAATTCTTTTGGAACAGAAATGCAGGACAATCCACACATAGTAGCTTATGCCATTTTGTAGTAGCTTTCTAGCATAATCTCTTTTTGATATCAAATAGATCCAGTCTCGGAATCTTTTTCTGAGTTAGGGACACGTCCATAGTCATATAACGTCCATGAGTCATATAGAACTCTTTTTCATGTTTTTTTAGCGACATACAATGCTCTCTATACAGAGCTGTAACTTTTGCTTTTAATTTTGATAAAAGACATCTGTATTTTTGGTAGTCCTCGTTGTCTTGTGGCAGATGACTATGTTTTAGGATTTTTAGATCTTTTCTTAGTGTGTCAAGTTGTTGCACTTCCTTTGTGACTTCAATACAGTTGGCTATAGCTTTGCCTAATTTTATCTCAAAACCTGATGTAACTGTTTGAAGCGTGTGATCATTGCTGCTTATTTCTATTACATTAGTGTTCATTATTATGGATTGTTCATCATGCATGATCAGTTGTTTAAATTTGTTTACTGTTGTCTGTAGAAAAGGTCATGTCTGTAGCACTTGTAGAAGCATTGGTGGTACTTTTTTGTGGGTCATATTGTGTTAATGCCAATTCCTGTTGACCAGTATCATGTGAAGATGTCTGATCACTGAAGATATCTAGAGATCTGTTGATGGCTTCTGGTGTTTTGTCAGAACCTAAACTTTGGCTGTCAGGTACAGTGACTTGTGAATATTCCTTTGTATAAAGAAATTCTTCATCATATCCATATATCTTGATGTAAGGTATTGGCAATGTGGTGTTACTTTCAATGATAGATTTCCAACTTTGAATTCTTCACCTTTGGACATCAAGTCGGCTACTATCACGAAAGTGAAGAAGTTCTGGTAGGGGATGATTAGGTGAGTCTACACCGTCACTAAAGATGTATTCACTTTCTGTTGCTGTCCACCAAACGTTCTCTCCTTGTATTAAAAATGGGCTGAGATGGGCTTGCCAGCTGTCCTATGTGCAGTCGCAAACTCAATTGGAATGTGTGTACCAGTGTATTCTGGCATGCCTTTTGCTGCTTTGCTTACAATTGTGTCACCATTCACTTTTGTTGTAGTACCTATCTGTTTTACTTGCATGCGGAGCATTATATTAGTGATGATGTTTGCTGGGTGTCTGTAACACTTTCTGCTGTTCGTCGACATTTCCCAAATAATCTCTCTTGATTTTCAGTGTTGGCTGATCTTAGGCATACAATTTCATACTGCTCTGCCACATGCCTACTTATTGAGACCAAATAATGCGTTTCTTGATTGTGGTGTTTGAAATATATCATAACAGAGCTCATGGTGGAGCCAAGCATTGTTATAAAGACGCAGAATTATTTTGGGGGAGCGTTCAGTCTCATTAGCATACATAATTTCAGAGATTCTTACAATAGATTCGACAAGTGCCCTTACTTTCCAGTCTGATTCGCATGTACGTATCATTTGATAAACTTGTATTGCAGTTGCACGTAATTCGGCTGCTTTCTTTTTTTCTCGCAATAGGCAAATTTCGATACATTGAACACATTCAAAATTGCAAGATGGAAGTACACTTGGAAGTTCTTTGAACAGGTTGAGTAAATGGCCCTTTAGATCATTTAGAGGTTCACATGCAAGGATTGTGTAATACTCTAAATTAATATCCTTCAGCTGTTTTTCTGGATGAAGCAACAGCAATGAGGGAACATTTTGTACACCTTGTAAGATTTCTTGCAGGATTTTCTGCAGCTCATCACGTGGTTGTGTGGTATCCACATGTATTTTTCGAGCATTGAGCTCCTTTTGAATGTCATTGACAAGGAGATCAGGCACATAAAGAGGCTTAACTGTACATGGTACCTTACCCAACTTGCCTCCAATTGCAAGTGCTTGCAAATCTGTAAGTGAGCGGGTCTTGCAGTGCAGTGCAATGGGCTTGATCATCCATCAATTTGTCTTGCATCCACAGGCTCCACATTTATATGTACCTCCAACATGTGTACCTCCTTCAAACTGCTGGGCAGAATGGTCACCAATGAAGAATCTAATGACATCGTGAATAGGTACTCCATTTGATGCTATCACTGGATCATTAAGCCCGCTTAAGCATTACCCTGTCTGCTCTGAGTCCTGCTTGGTCTTGAAATTAGATCAAACAGGTATATAAATGGTTCTTCAACTACAGTTTGAATGTTGCCGCTCTTGTCTTGCATAAATACAGCTGTATCATATATGACATGCACAGTCACTAATGTGTACCCATGTCCTAAAATGGTGGCATGGTCATGCCAAAATGCCAATGTCCTTGTACGCTGTGCTGTTTTCAGCATAACTGCTGTTGTTGTGTAATATTGTGCAATTCTATTTCGGTTGTAGCTTGCTATAGACTCATTTTCTTTCATAAGAATTATTGGTACAGTTTTATCAAGCTCTTTCTCTATTGAGCTCTTGCATTTTTTCATTATGACCTCCGCTTCTTTTTTAATGTCAGCCTTTGTTCTGTGTTCGTCTACAATTTTGTACTTTATGAGCATGTCTGGGTAGCTGACATTGTATCGATTTAATGATATACTATTGAGTGCTTCCAGGCTTACTGCTAGAAATGTATCTTGTGTTACATCATCTGCTAGATTGATGTTAATCTCACATGGTGTGTAGCACGGTTTCAATGGAAATCTTTTCTGAGTTGCATAAAAGTTAGAAAAGCATGCATTGCTCTTTTCTAATCTGTGTTTTACCCTTTTGGTTTGGGCTAAGCGATTCCATTGTAGCAGTGAAAATGTTGCTTTGTAATCATCTCTAGCATTTGATGGCTGCCATCGTTTCAAAAATGCTGCCTTAATCAGATTGCATTGCACAATATACCTACTTGACTTTTTCCCCCCCATACTTAGAGTCAAAGTATTCCGTGGATGCTGGAAGAGCCGTTTAAACTCATATACCTTCTCTGAAAGTTCTTTCATTGCTACACGTACAAATCCACAGTTGACGTTTGTACCAATAGATGCCATTAATAACCCTAGCTGTATAGATGTAATGTATACTTGAAATGTGTTTACCATATGGTTCTTACCTTTACAGACAACAGAGTTCCGTTACAGCTTACCTCCTCTGATCTATATGTAACCAAAAATGGAGACAGTGTATATCAGGGTATTTGTTACCTTATAATTCAGATTTCTTTATGATATATATTTCTGCCCTTCAGCTCTGTTCCACTGCGCACATTTTGTGCCAAGTTAACAAATACAGCAGATTATACATGCATGGATGCACATTTATGGGCTGCATGTGGCATGAATTACCTTAAACTTGCCAACTCCGACTGCCGCAAAGAACAACCTGCCAAAACCCCCCGACTTCCGCAAAGAACAACCTGCCAAAACCTCCGACTGCCGCAAAGAACAAACTGCCAAAACCTCCGACTGCCGCAAAGAACAACCTGCCAAAACCTCCGACTGCCGCAAAGAACTTCTAAGAACGTAATATGGGCTAAAGCGGCTGTATTAATTATTCCCGCTCCCGCCAAAATCATGCGGCTAAACTTGGAAGTATGGCCGCGTAGCTGGCACCGGTTGTGTTCGTATGCATTTGCCATGGCCAAAATAAAGTATTCAAGACTGTTATTGTGAAATTTTGATGACAAATACAGTAGCGGCTCGCACATTGCGACAATTTGCATATCCCACATTGGGAAAATATGCCCAATTCATAGTGATGTTAGGTTAGGTGTTTGTGTTCCTAGCGATCGCTAGAACCCACCGCTAATGAGTTCACGTGGTGATGGAATCTCATTAGAAGGTGGTTTATGTCAACTATACCCTGTTGATCCTCCCAGCAGTTATTAACTGCATGCAAACCTTCATATTCCCTTTGGCTGGAATGAAAACAAACTTACCTGTACACACCTCACCCTTACACATAAGACTGGCTCTAGATGGGCAGCTGACGACAGATAGGCAGGTTGCGTATTTATGCCAGCTCCAACACCTTGGTGTGATACAGACAACACAAATGGCATGATTGAGGTGAATCGACCAGCATGTAAACCACCTACATATGCATGCATGTGCACATAAGGTAAGTGCATCTTGTGCAAGTGCCGGTCTGCGTACAATATGATGTGACCTGCATACTATATGAGTGAAGGAATTACAGGACAATACAACAGCACCTTACCAAGCATCATGTTCTACAAGCTTCTCAGATGCCTGTCCCCAGCTTGGGATGCGCATGTCATCTAAATGAATTACTTACCCTGTACCACCAAACCAATCACAGTTAGCCATAGGAGCAGCAATGGCTATGAATCTGAAGAAGCTCAAGGGCACTGGAGGTTAATGCTCATGCATTTGCTACAATTGTCAATGGATATGATGGTGATTTGGTACGGCAAATGTGTATGGTTCCATACAACTTGTAGCTGCAGCATTACATGTCAAAAATGGGACGTCATATTTTGGACAGCTTTGCCAACCATTCATACAGAGAACGCAAATCAATTGTGTTTAGGTCTCTGCTTTTTTATTCACAGATGGACGTTGCGGACAAATGTCTGTGGAGTACGATCAGGTGAGGCTGGCTGCCACTGGGATTTAAACAACACACAATGCTGCTCCTTTGTATGTGTAGGAACCATACACACTTGATTGCCATTGTGGCTCCTATGGCTAACTGTGATTGTTTTGGTGGTACAGGGTAATTCATTTTAGATGACATGTGCATCCTCAGCTGGGGACAGGCATCTGAGAAGCTTGTAGAACATGATGCTTGGTAAGGTGCTGTTGTATTGTCCTGTAATTCCTTCACTCATATAGTATGCAGGTCACATCATATTGTACGCAGACTGGCACTTGCACAAGATGCACTTACCTTATGTGCACATGCATGCATATGTAGGTGGTTTACATGCTGGTCGATTCATCTCAATCATGCCATTTGTGTTGTCTGTATCACACCAAGATGTTGGAGCTGGCATAAATACGCAACCTGCCTATCTGTCGTCAGCTGCCCATCTAGAGCCAGTCTTTATGTATAAGGGTGAGGTGTGTACAGGTAAGTTTGTTTTCATTCCAGCCAAAGGGAATATGAAGGTTTACATGCAGTTAATAACTGCTGGGAGGATCAACAGGGTATAGTTGACATAAACCACCTTCTAATGAGATTCCATCACCACGTGAACTCATTAGCGGTGGGTTCTAGCGATCACTAGGAACACAAACACCTAACCTAACATAACTATGAATGGGGCATATTTCCCCAATGTGGGATATGCAAATTGTCGCAATGTGCGAGCCGCTACTGAACAGCAGATTACATGCATGGATGCAAATTTATGGGCTGCATGTGGCATGAAATACCTTAAGCTTGCCAACTCCGACTGCCGCAAAGAACAACCTGCCAAAACCTCGATCCGACTGCCGCAAAGAACAACCTGCCAAAACCTCCGACTGCCGCAAAGAACTTCTAAGAACGTAATATGTATTAATTATTCCCGCTCCCGCCAAAATCATGCGGCTAGAGTAGTATCGCATAGCTGGCACCGGTTGTGTTCGTATGCGTTTGCCATGGCCAAAATAGAGTTTTCAAAACTGTTCTTGCATGTGAAAATTTGATGACAAAATTGTATTATCTATTTGGTTTCACTAGGTGCTTTGCAATGTATTCTTCCTCTTAAGAGTTTAACGCTCCTTAAAGTGGAATTATCCACAAGATCGCATTATAATATACCGTTTTTCAACGTACCCAAGGCTGTTACGAACAAGCACTCGTCTTTTTCAAGTAGTACTAAGCAAGTATCTAATATACAAAAATACACAAATCGGACTTCTACAAGTTGGCAAATGAATAAATAATGGCTGTTTATTGAACGAATTCTGAATCTTCCAGTTTCGTAACTTCAACCGCTTCAGCGTATATAGGGCATATATTGTGTTCTCTCAACTTCAAGGTTCCTGGTTTGGTAAAGTGTTTCTCTAAACGGATCGAAGGGTGTGTACGAGATTATAAAAAATACGCGTATAACCCTGCACAAGGGAATAAATTATAAAAACCCGTCCTTAATCACGTGGAGCCACCTGGCCTTTGCAGGTAGGTGGTAAACCATCCCACCACGCCCACGGTATGAACCTCCAGTGAATGTGTATACGAGCGTTGTTTAATTCGCATTACTTTCATTGCCTAACCCTGACAATGGTTTGTGATATATATGGACATAGGGAATTGACCATTAAATAAAGGTCAATTCCTTATGCCCATATATATCCGCAGTAAACCACAAACCGCTTAAATGGGCATGAAATGTTGTTTGTCAGTGTTAGGCAATTAAAATCATGTGAATTAAATTACGAATAAATTTGTTGAATATATAAAGCCTGCGCTGGAGTACTATGCAGATCATTGGTACTTTAAGAGGTACTTGCAGGATGTCTCGATCGAATACCGGTAAAATGATTCAGTTGTGTGCTGTAAATTATTCTTTCTTACCATGCAGATGCCAGTTGTCCATCCAAATTCCCCCTGTGGGGGTTCGCAGCACCAATTTCGACAACGAAAGGTGAGCCATTCCAATAATAATAGCACGGCATACTACTACTAATACTACTGATTCATGGTTTCCGGTCAGGAGGCGAATAGTGTTAATTAGTCAGATCAGTAGTCACAATAATTCTAATGCAGCGCTTATGTATATTTATACATATAATTTCGTGCTTATTCTGTGTAATTAATTGGTATGGACTATACCTAAAAATATAAATCTAGTGCGACTGTATATGTACATGCTGATTCATAGTATGACTTATGCTACTTGTCTTGAACTGATTAAAAACAGCTATAATACAAGGGCAACCAAAAATCCAATGCGGTTTTTTGCAACAACACTATATGGGTAAGTGCGGTAGTGCATGAGTGTGCGTACTGGCCCATTTACAGTCCGATTTGAAGTGGGGACCATCTCCGAGTCGGGCAAGTAGATGCCCATGCTGCGCAAGGGTGTAAGTGGTTTAATTGCTTCAATACTATAGCCTGGTCATGTCGAACAATTTATGAACAGGACTTACATCAAAGGATGGAAGGCCTGCACTGTCACAACATACCTGATTCTCTCTGGACTGTTCACTTTACTTAGTTTTGCTTATATTGTAAGTCATCATGATTATTGTGCGACCTTAATATTGCATCACATGACTGTATTTAGGCAATTCTCATAGTGACAGGATTGCTTTATTATTATGCTCTACCATGTACGTTTTGGTGATTATTCCATTTCTCATTTAAATGCACTCCATCTCTTTTTTCACATCAGTTTTCATAATCCTTGCTATTCTGTTTGGCATAAATGGAACGTGGATAGCATGTACACCAGCCAGCAGCAGACTACCGGAATGATTTTTCTCTCGTCAAAAGCTGACAGCATGTATATAGATATTTGTTTATATATGCACTCATAGTTGAGTTGAACTGAATTAACCGTTTACCAAATATGTATATGGTACAGTTCGCCTGTAAGAGTGCCCTCGCGTAAAGTCCCAAACGCTTTAATTTGGACTATCGACTTCCTATCTTTCCATGTAAGGATACACCATTTCTTAATTGAATCACTTCCCGGCCTAGGAAACGGCATGATATGCGAAGGGCGCTACCCCTAACTAGGGGTTCAAAACTTAAATATCATTCCGCAGGAGAATCCAAAACGTAGGACAATCATATTGCTATTGATTTGTCCTGTTCGTTAGTTTTTACTCTAGCTGTTGCAAAGATTTATATAATAGCTGTGCAAAGTGCGAGTACATTTTCCCGCCAAGGATTAAGGAAAACCGTGTGCCATCAAATTTATGGGAGGCGGGTGCGTAAAGCATTGGCGCGAATCGAGCGGGAACATGTGTCCACACTTTGCACAACTGCAATATCTTTAGCAACGGCTAGATAAAATTAACGAATAAAACAAATCCATATAGCGACATGACTGTTATATACGCATACAGGGTGATTGGAAAGTATCGCAAAATGATATAACTCCACTGAGAATTGAACATTTAAATAAACTGAGCAGTAACTTTTAAAACTACTAATTAATTACTTTATATTAATCCCTGGCATGTTTCTTGGTTCAATAGCAAAAATTAATTTTTCCATGCTCAGCTCTGGAGTTATACCAGTTCTACCAATTCAAAGATATTGCGCGACTTTCCAATCACCCTGTATAACGATTTCAAAGCGATTTGAATTCTTCTAGCTGCAGAACGATATTTAAGTTTTGAACCCCTAGGGATAACGACCTTTGTACACCCCCTAGGGAAGTGATTCAAAGAACAATATGGGATCGTGGCAGCGATTCTGTGGTTTGAGCTCAGCCTTGTACACATACATGATCAGCACTTAATTACTGATGGGAACCACTAGTCCTAAGTAGTACTGGAATTTCCATGTGTATTTGTGTGTATGTGTGTGTATATAATATTATAATCCATCTTTGCAGTGTGTCCGCATCCCTCACTTTGCGGTGGAGCCTTCCATCCAGAAGTATTACCTTCCCTGCATTCACCGCAACGACAGCTACAAGTGTTCCCACAGCACAACAGTTCATCTTGTCCTTGACAACTGCACGTCCCCATTGCATGGTTTAACCACTGCAACCTTCTGCACAAATCTAACCTCGACCGTCACCACAGTTCTCAAGGCACAAGAAACTCTTCAAACTGTCAACTGGAACAGGGTGAGTGGTACCAGTGTCCCACCTACAAACTCTCCTATGTTAACCCTGTTTTCTGGGTCACTGGAAGAGTAGGATACACTGAGACAGCACTGTTCTTGGATCACTGTAGCAACCTCACTCAGTCGAATGGGATATCTTACGACAGGCCTGTAGCTATCCTTGAGTGCACTGGTGTGGTCTATGCCATCAGTTCCAATTTGCTCATTATCAGGTACGCGTCCTTATTGATGCATGTGTGAATTGTTCCCGCTCCCCTCCCCCTCCCTCTACCCTTAGGGGGGAGGCTGGTGCAATCTTATAGGGTTGCACATCTCCAAATGGGCACATAGATGTACTTCTGCAGCAAGCTGTTTGGCTCCTGGGACACATGGTGATGTTGAGGAAAACGTGGATACGAAAGGACCTCCGGGTAGAGACAGCACACCTTCCGTTGCGTATAAGACCTGTGCTGTATGTGTTGAGGCCAACGTACACATACACTAGTCTGCATGTTGCGCACCACACGGTGCTAAATTCTAGTTAAGAATCAGTAAACTAATGTTCTACAGGAAGCATGTGTCCAACTCTGCCAGTAGAACACCAAAGGAAATGCTGCATGTTTACCTGATCAGGGCTGCCACTAACCTGTTTGTGATATCGCTGCTGATAGGAATGGCAGCAGCTATCATTGAAGCAGTGATCTACAGTTGGAAGCAGGTCTGTTCATATTGTGCTGTTAATTTCTATGTGTGTAAGTAGGACTTTAATTGTGTCATAGTTAAAAATCGTGTTCTTTTCCTCTGTGTTAATTTCACTCCCCTCAGCTGGTACTGCAATCGACCTCAGCAAAAGGCTTTATGGTTCCTATAGTAGTCATTTCTTCCATTATTGCACTGCCGATTGTGTTCCACATTGTGGCTGGCTTTGAAAGATACAACATACACAGAGAAAGATTCACAATTAATGACTTTGATCAGATCCGCTGTTGTTGGGATAGCCACCCTCATTGTCTGCCTACATGGCCATTCAGTGCACCCAGGACACTCGCTTTCAAATAGACCAGTTTAGTGTCATAAACTGCTATAACAGAACAGTGTGCATTCCGGTTAGTTAGTAGGGTTATCCTCTACATGCTGGTGCATTTACCTGCCCATCTCCTAAACCCCCAAGTGTTGGGAGACATTTTTTGGTCAGCAATGCTTCCAGCTCCTCCTGTTGGAGTTCCTTTCAATAGCTTTGTTCACTGCACTGTTGGAGACTAAGGAAGTAAGTTGGAACAACACTTACTCCACCTCCTTATGCATGTGATAACTCAGTGTATTCCATCTATAGCCTCGCTCACAAGGCATGTTACAAGAGAGTGCACAGGAAGTGGTTGAAAACCATTTTGTCCAAGCTATCCTGATAGTACAAGTAATTAAAAAACATTCTCTATGAGAAAGTTGGTGGCATATAGGATTTGAAGGCAAGGGTGGTGTAAAAAGCAAGGAAACAAGGGTCTAATATAATAAGGGAAATGGAATAGTACTATATTTAGAACACGAACAACATGCTATATCCTACATATAGAAATGTGTTATGGTACAAGGTAGCACTGGTTCCTTACAAGTAGAAAGAAAAGTGAAACATGGTATGTAATTGTTTGCAATGTGTGCCACAATGAAAGCTAGAGACAAAGGACTTATTCCTAATGTACAAAACGGGTGCTACGTATACTACGTGACATTACTTCTGAGTACAAATATTCAGATCCTGGAGTTATCAATAGTGCATCCTCTGAAGAGCTAGCAATAAACCTGGTGCCATTTCATAACCCTATATTTTACTAAGGGCTTTAGGGAGGCACATATGTTGTGACCGTTAACATACTTTCCGCTGCTAAATCCAATTGAGAAAGAGAATGATTAAATTAGTAGCTATTTCACAACAGTGGAGCCCCCTTCTCTACCTTCTCTACAGAAAATGTGGACACCTTGATAATCAGGGTATTTGAGGTGAATTTTTTTGTGGATCTCCACGTTATCAGAGGGGTTCCACTATAGAGTATTGTAAGCCTTGTGAAAACACAGGTTAACATTTGGGGGGGGGGGAGGGTCCTTGCCCTGTACCCACAGACCACCTATGCTAAATGTGCTGGTTCACATTCTCCTGGTCACAGGCTCCATTTCCTTCACACAGGCTTGGATTCCTGTTTTCCCCTTTGCTGCCCTTGTTCATGAATGCCATGTTATATGTGAAGACAGTACTCCACTCAATTTTATATCCATGGCGACCACGGTGTGTCTGTCCATTGCGTTGAGTTTTGTTGTTTCCCGTTCACAGTACAGTTGCATGTGGAACTTGGAACCTGATGAGGATATCGTCAGAGGGTCTCGGATGATGTTCCTTTCTCAGTTGCATTTTTTGTTCGTCTATGTCTGTGCTTTCATCTTGGTGGGTTATGCAGTGATCAGGTGTGTATATGATATCTAATGTTCCTGGTTACAACCAAGTGTATGCACACACACACACACACACACACACACACACACACACACACACACACACACACACACACACACACACACACACATAAACAAATACACGCACTAACACACATGCATGCACACACACAAACACAAACACACACACACACACACACACACACACACACCACTGGTTATATATGTTTGTGGTCTGCTCAGTTTGAAGCCCAGTACCATCTGTGGACCATTTCAGTGAGTGGCAAGCCCTTCCACTGCATGCTTGTGTTTGCACATGTGATTTGCACTTGTGACTGTCTGAAAATGTATTATCATATAACGTATATCATGGCAGTGAAAACGGACATAACGCAAAATTATGCAATTTTCCAGGAAGGAGCATCAAAGTTGACGCGTGCAATTAAAATGTACGCATAATTAAAAATTCAGGGCACTGTAACTCCATGATGGGCTAATTTCAAGTGCGTAAGAAAGAAGTTGTAGAGGACATAGGTTCTCTCTTAGAAATATCAAACAATTTGAAAACTTGAATAAATATGCGTTATAGGGCCCCTTTTTTGCTGCAATGATCCCATATAATGCATCTCAATGTAAACCAAGGATCACAGCAACTCAGCAGCCTAATTAATTAATGGACACCCGCATGCGGACGGGATACGTGAAATTTACAGGACCATCCACTGTAGAATACTGTCTTCACACGTATCCAGTCAGGGGCCGTTTCCCATATTCGGGCTGCTGAATTGCTCTGAGTAATATCTACCCATTAAAGGTTATATTTAATGCATGCTATTCATAAAAAGACACGCGAGCACGCCTGGTTTATGTTTGCTTGCACCCTTATTCTTAACAGGAACCAAAGCCACATGTACTCGGTGTTCACAGCTTAGCAGCAGGGAGGGAGCTTCTTTGGTAGTTAGAGCTGTGTGACTGAACGATGCATGGACCAATCAGAGGGCAGTTGTTTAAATTTGAATTCCTTTATGTTTTTTATATAATTTTATTGTTGAAATTCAGTAAAGCTATTATAGGGTGGTGGCACACACACACACATACACACACACAAACTGGATTCATGCATGCAGGGTAGAATTCAAATTTTAATTACAAGCAATGGATAAAAAGTCTCTTTTGACACTAACAGGGTTAAACACATTCTACTTATCCCAACAGTTTTACATAGTTGGCGGGGAATATCCCCGTATGGTCATTGCCCCTCCCACTAGTCCATACTTGTCATGACTTTGACTTTGATAACCTAACTCTTGCAAAACTCGAGGTCGCACTTCATCTCCGCGCGAAAATTGCACAGAGCCTGGGCCAGCAGGAGACTGTCCCTGTCCACTTCAGTGTTAATGACTCTCTTGTAAACCTTTGGTTTGGGCCTGGACGAAGAAGATGATTTGGTTGTGAGGAGCTCAGGTAGACCAGTCGATACGTTGCTAAGATGAGGGAGACAGCAAATGGTCGAACCCCCATTTTTAGGACTTTTGAACTGAAAATGTGCAGTGTCCTGAGCAGCTGCATGGTAGCCATGCAGCAACAGTAGCGACTGACTATAAAAGTATCTGTTCCTTGAGGTATGGCCCCCCCCCCCCCTCCCCATCTCCAGAGCAGCCTATGGGCCTGTACATGATTGTTACTAGCCCCATCTTGCTGCTCTCCATTATGGTGTACATGGTGCGCATGGTTCTTACAAAGCAACGGGTGTAGCTTAAAAATCATTTAGGAACTTGAAGTGTAAACAATAGAATGCATCAATAGAATGCATTTAACCTGCAGTTGGTGCACATTTATAACTTTCAAATTGATTACAATTTTTATATGAATATGATGCAATACCATAGAATTGGATCCATACTCCATACCTCAAAGAACAGATCCATCCTCCATACTCCATACCTCAATTCCAGATCTCAACATCATGGCTATCATTTAAAAAGGGGGGTACAATGATGGAGTGGGAAGTTTCATCTTATTTGCAAGGAACTGAGATGTTCAGATAAATGTTCATAGATGCATTTATTGTATTGTACATGACCAACGCATAACAAGCATGGTTTGTTGTTGACCATCCAAGGCTAATCAAAGGATTCCATCACTTTAGAATAAATGCTGGTAAGAGAAACAGGATGATAGTTGCTGGGAAGCTTTCCAGCACCCTATAAAAATATTGGACAAACAAACTTTCCATACAGGTGATAAAACCCACTTTCCATATAGGTGGTAAGAGGCAACTTTTGATACAGGTGGTAAGAGGCCACTTTCCGTAAGAGCCTATACTTTCCATAGACGAATTGACACAGCTAATTATATTGCATAACGGCAGGGCGGGGGTTGGAACACCCGAATAAAAAGTACATTCTAATAATTCTGGTGGTTTGTTTGTTTTCCTAAAACAACTGCATGGATGGTGTGGCAGGCAGTGAGTTAACTAGTTTATCAAGTATGCGATAGGTTACTGCCAACTTGCAGATACAAAAAGTTCTGTGCTTGTTCTTTATAAAAGGTTATTTGTTCTTTATGCAAGACATTACCTACTGCTAGATTGTACATGTCAGTGAAAAAGCTGCAGGCCTCATATACGCAGACCCTAATGTACGTAACGCTACCGAGCTCGGCGTATTCCAATTATAATAATCTTTTCGTAATCGTGATCGTATGAATAATTTCTAATGGTTATTAAGCAGCACTTGCTGTTATTATTCGGATGGAGCAGCTGACAGGCCTGGCAGTGATGCAGAGGTTAGGAGGTGAGGAACCTGTCCTTGAACCACTATGCCACGAGATTCTAAACGGTGGGTATCTATATAGACTCATGAATGCTACAAGTAACCTTGCCCTGTTGCAGAACAATTTCGTGTGCGGTGCTCCGAAGAGATTGTCCCTAAATTCTGGAGCCACTTTATCTCCGAAATGGTGAGGTGTATCAACCGCGTATTTATACTGTTGGATATTTCTTGCTTCAGAAGTATTATAGGCCCTCCTGCATTGAATTTGGACGTGGGTGTAGGTATTGGTTTTACGCCATGTTTTGAGGTGAATACAGGTAATCAGTATTGTGTGGGCGATTGGATTTAAGAATGGTAAGTACTTCGTAAATTGCTTACTTTATCTAACAGAAGCCTATATTTGCAAACTTGCCACTCAAAAAAATGGCGGAGCCAATTGCCCCAGCAAAAAGTTCTTGGCCAAGAAGACAGAAATTTGGCGGCCATAATCTTGGACCTAAATAAAACGGCAACCAAAACACCTGTATAATTGAAATTTACATATAATCAAGATGTCCATTCTAGCTATTTGTGATATTAATTTCATCACTACATGCATTTCTGTCTATTAGTTATGTCTATAAAACTAAACAAAAGCACTCTTTGAATAAACCCTCAGAAGCAGGTGGGTTTGGAGATGACATTTATACCACCCGTAGCTAAAATGGATATCCTGATTACAATTATACAGATTTTTGGTTTCAGTTTTATTCATATCGAAGATTATGGCTGCCAAATTCTTGCCTTCTTGCAAGGCCAAGACTTTTCTTTGTTTTTTGCTGGGAGCTATTTACACCCATGTGTAATAATTAATTCAATGCGCATGTAGGTTTTAACTGTATAACCTTACGAACGTAGCCTCTTGAGACAACCGGTACCCACTATCAACCCCCCACCCCACGATAACCTTTCTGCCTTCACCTCTAGCGCGTCACTGCGGGGATGTAGGGAATAGTCCATTGCCGTTATGGAGCATATGACATTTGTAGTCTATTATGTTGTGTCCTCAATAGTCCCCAGGTGACGCACTGGATGCCATGTTGAATGCCCTGGAACAGGTGAATGAGTGCATGACTCGATCTGCCAGCACTGCTAAGATTCTGGAGTTCCTCCCCATTTCACCCCACAGGAAGTGAGCCATACCCACTCCCCACACCTGCATGCAGTGCACCAATGTTGTCTTGCTCTATCTCGCTAGGGGGCTAGCAGAGACACATTACAGCACCCTTCGGACATGCTTGTTCGTCACTGTACCAGACATGTTCTGTGGGCTGATGGAGGGAATCCTGTTAAAGGCACTAGATGTGTGGGGGCGGAGCAGAGCCATGGAGGCAGGGCATGACAGGAGTGGAACTGAAGAGTGTGAGGATGAGGAACAGAAAGACTGTGCAATGGATGCAGAGGGTGCGACTGGTGAGTGACTGTGTGGTAATGGGGTGGTGGGGAGGATAGGGCTGCACAGCTTATAATGGAGTGTTCAGTGTCCTGGGCCATATATGTTACTGCTTTCTTTGATACGTTGCTTGTCCTTTCCCAGTGCATTCATGCCCTTCTGGTCCTGTACAGTGTATCTTGGTTCCTCGCATCTTATGAATAGAGGGTGGTGTTGGGTGTACATTCCAATACACTTGTGTATTGAAGCTTTGTTGGGTGCAAGTTGATTGGCATGTGTCGGTGGTAGTTGGATTGTGTGTAAAGGTGTGCACTTTGTTTAGGGAGTGCAAATATAATGTACTTGCACAGCTGAAGTACGTGTACATGTATGCACATAACCCTGGACACACATGCACATGTGCGCACTTTACCTACAATACAAAAAGCTTGAAAGGTATGGCAACTGGGCCTTTCACCCAGCTGTCAGTTTTTCTCTCCATAATCATATACGGAAAGTCGAACTTGTCGTCCCTGGTTGTGCAGTCCAATTCCAGGCTATTCAGGCAACATACTCACTAAATGTGGATCATTTGATCTCACTGTGTAACCTTTTTTTTGTGTACATGTATATGTGTACATCACATGGAAATGTTGTACACAGAAATGGATGCTAACTCAATGAAGTACTGGTCCAAGTTCCTTCGTGCAGTCGACCTCATGGCATCACTTCAGGTGCTACATTTCTTTGTGGAGTATCCGATGGTTACGGTCGTCATGAAGTGGGTCAGTGTTACCATACATGTACATGTACATGTGTTCATGTATGTGTGTCCATGTACTGTTGTAGTACATGTACAGTGTGTGTATATGTGTATGTTTATGGTGTGTGTGTATGTGTATGTTTATGGTGTGTGTGTATGTGTGTGTATTTGCAAGTTGTGATGTACTTGGAGCATTGACTTTATGCAACCATACTCTACTGACCATTTAGATGGAGGAGGTTATTACTGGTAAATGTGCCAAACAATTTGACACACCTCTGCTTCATCAGACTGTGTCCTCGGTACAGGAGACTATCCATGGCTGGCTGAAACATGTGTATGGTAAAAGTGCAACAGTCAGCATTTGTGTGTGTGTGTGTGTGTGTGTGTGTGTGTGTGTGTGTGTGTGTGTGTGTGTGTGTGTGTGTGTGTGTGTGTGTGTGTGTGTGTGTGTGTGTGTGTGTGTGTGTGTGTGTGTGTGTGTGTGTACACATGCTTGTGTGCATGTGTGTGATTGTACATGTGTGCATGAGTACAAGTAGGTTGAATGCTAATATATTGTTTCAACTTCTACAGTACATGTATATTAATATTAATATTGATACACAAGTCGACTATGTTATTTGTATACATGTAATATGTAGTATCACAGTACATGTACAGTGTCATGATGTATACAGAAGAACCACTCAGTTGCACTACATTTTAGCTACTTGTACATGTGTGAGTATGTTTTGTACCGGTCGGTGCTTAATCTGTCTGGTTAATCAGTGAAGTAACTGATTTGTTAATAGGTTGTTGGGTTGTATGCATATTATACATGTAGATACATGTACACTTTGCTCAAATAGGCCTACACCGTTCTTCATTGAGACTATCTGTATATGCATGTACATGTATGTGGCCTTACTTATCGTGCAGTTATGGTAGCCTAGGGTATGGTTAGCAGTAGGGAGTGGATGGCAACCACAATATGGTGTGTCAAAATAGCCATCCTTCAGGGTTGTCTTAGGAAGCAGTAACTATGTAATAACACATTGGATGCCAGTCACTACCCACCCTTCAGCACATACATGTACATATACCTATCACTGCTGAATCTACCCTGCTGTATAGCAGAACATGTATTCTTTTACCCTCTTCCTTCACCCATTGGAGTAGTATGAGCACCAAATCACCACCTCCCATGATTTTATCTTGTGGTTGGAATTAGGATTAACTAGTGTTCCATTGTTCTGCTAGTAAATTTGAAGAGACTAACTGATACAGGAAAACATTGAGTCTTTGATGAGAAAATAAAAGAAGTACCATCTGTTTGCTAGAGTACTTCACAAAACATCCTGATGGCGTTTCCAATGGAGCACATCCAATTTTAACACAGAGTGTTAAAATACATGTCATCCATGTGTGCGCATAATAGACGCTATTGATATCAATGTAGTTTGACAAGCAAAAGTAACTTGGTATCCTTCATTCACTAGTGACCAGAAATATAACATACATGTACATGTAGCATCAGGACAGAACTTACCTACATGTACATTCATGTACAGTTTTTATCAGTTTTATGTGAGGGAGTGGGATTATGTGCATCATGTACATGTATATGTTTTTTTGTTGGATTATACATGTAAGTACATATTAGCAGTTGTGTGTTTCCATTATATTGCAGGCCAATCTGAAGCTATCTGTTCTCAATGGTTACCCCAAGTGCAATATTTTGGCTACAAGACTTTTGCTGAGATGAGGTACTTGTGTGTGCAGTGTGTACAATGTGTGGAGTGTGTCCAATGTGTACAATGTGTGGAGTGTGTACAATGTGTGCAGTGTGTACAATGTGCGGAGTGTGTACAATGTGTGGAGTGTGTCCAATGTGTACAATGTGTGGAGTGTGTACAATGTGCGCAGTGTGTACAATGTGCGGAGTGTGTACAATGTGTGGAGTGTGTACAATGTGTGGAGTGTGTACAATGTGTGGAGTGTGTACAATGTGTGCAGTGTGTACAATGTGTGGAGTGTGTACAATGTGTGGAGTGTGTACAATGTGTGGAGTGTGTACAATGTGTGGAGTGTGTACAATGTGTGGAGTGTGTACAATGTGTGCAGTGTGTACAATGTGTGGAGTGTGTACAATGTGTGGAGTGTGTACAATGTGTGGAGTGTGTACAATGTGTGCACTACATGTACATATAGTCACAGCCCTTTGTGGCTGGACATTAGGATCCATAATTAGACTGTATTGTAAACCAATAAAACCATTGCGGCTTGATCCACCACCACCTCATTATAATAGCCATTTTTGAAAGAGCTGGATCATGTTCATTTTATCGTGTTAAGCCCACTCATTTAAATGAGGGTATTGTTGTACATGTAGTAGTGACTGTACCATACATGTATATCACTTCATATTGCAATCCTCGAAACCAATTTATATACATGTGTGGATATTGTAAGGGAGAGAGGTACTGTAGTTTAGGCAAAGCACCAACTAATTCTCAAGACGGTCAGTATGCCACATGATCAACAATACACAGTTAGGTACATGTATACAGAAACACCATTCAGATGAAGCCTTTTTTTTTTTCTCCATGCAATAAATGGTTTTGCTTTTGTATGAATAGTTGCTTTATTCGGTTACATAGCCTAGATGGAACACCACAGAGACCAGCTCCAGAAATGTTGCAGAGTGTGTGGAAGCCTATTGGCGGCGATAGGGAAGAAAGGGAGGGCATTCTATCAATGTTCAGAGTTCAAAGAATGTCCCTTTAGAGCTTGTAGCATTGATGTTAACACTTAAAAGCAGATCATGGACAGACCTATCACTTGCTACAACTCCACAGCAATCACTGAGTTGGGGTTCGTACTGAAGACAGATAGATGCATGGTATCAGAACATCAACAACTGATATTATTATTGCAACCATCAAAGGAATTGCACTACCACCACGCCACCCACCTGATATGCCGCTTAGCAGCTTGAACAATTCAGCTATCCTGGATCAACTGCAATGCCCGATCTGTCTGGAGCTCCTGTGCCAGCCATTGGAGCTCCCATGTAGGGCAAGTTTGCACTACATGTTTGGTCAGGTGGTTTGAAGCCTTCAGTTGTATCAATGTGAAGTGTCCTTGATGTTTCATGGATGTACCTTTATTGCCATCAGTACTGAAACCAGCACCCACCAATCATCATGGTACTCCTGCAGGATATACATGTTGAGTGTTCTTCCTATAAGAAGAAAATATGTATTGGTGATTACAACATCCATGATTCCTGAAAGCCCATACAATTTACCTTTCCCTTCACCACCTGCCATCAAATATCACCGTCACGTGCTCTGCCATGATAGAAGTGGCACATGAGAGATGCCCAACTTATCTTGACACAGTTACGGCAACAGCTGAGAACTTCATGGCTATTTTCTCTCTTCTTGGAAGGTGCCACAGCATCTATGATCAGCTGTTTGTTGATGAGTTAAGAATCATGGAATGCACCTTCCAACTACCAAAGTAACAATTATCTCCACCTCACCCACAGAACATGCAATATGGGAATTTATGGAGAGCGCAGGGCATCATTCCTAAAAATGCACCTATTAGAAGATCATACTGTCCCTTGGGCAAGGCCGACAGGTGCAGGGTTTGGTTTCCTAAGTGAACAGTGTAGGATTAGGTCTTGACTGATCGTAATCACGCGCACCGCACGTGACAGTACACCACATCTCCCCTTCCCACGCGCACCGCACATGACAGTACACCACATCTCCCTTTCCCACAAGGTCAAATAATTCGTTCTTCTTTCCACCGTGTTCACTCCATGCACTGTCTTGCTTCTGTGTCTTCTCCGTCCGCCCTTTCCCAGACATATTTTCTCGGGCATACGCTTATTCTTGCACCCTCCCGGTTCCATTTCCTGCTTGCCCTATTGCCTCAGGCACTACTGTCTGCCTCCATGGATCCTTCCTGGTTCTCGCCCTCAGCTTGGTTTCAACGTACATCGCTGTTTGCAACAATCCTAGCTTTAGCACTCGCCCTTGGCTACGGCGCTTGCCTCAACACAGTCTCCCGGCCCATGGCCCTGTTTCAACACAGATGGCTACATACCTCTCCTTTCCTAGGATGGTATCAGACACGCCACAGAACCACCACTGCTCCCTCTCCAGAGTAAAGATACTCCTCCCCGGTGGCAGGACTCTTTCCTCCTCTCTGGTGACAGGACTCTTTCCTTCTCCCAGGTGGCAGGACTCTTTCCTCCTCCCTGGTGGCAGGACTCTTTCCTCCTCCCTGGTGGCAGGACTCTTTCCTCCTCCCAGGTGGCAGGACTCTTTCCTCCTCCCTGGTGGCAGGACTCTTTCCTCCTCCCTGGTGGCAGGACTCTTTCCTCCTCCCCGGTGGCAGGACTCTTTCCTCCTCCCAGGTGGCAGGACTCTCTCCTCTCCAGTGGCAGGACTCTTTCCTCCTCCCTGGTGGCAGGACTCTTTCCTCCTCCCTGGTGGCAGGACTCTTTCCTCCTCCCAGGTGGCAGGACTCTCTCCTCCTCCCTGGTGGCAGGACTCTTTCCTCCTCCCTGGTGGCAGGACTCTTTCCTCCTCCCTGGTGGCAGGACTCTCTCCTCCCTGGCAGCAGGACTCTTTCCTCCCCGGTGGCAGGACTCTTTCCTCCTCCCTGGTGGCAGGACTCTCTCCTCCCCAGTGGCAGGACTCTTTCCTCCTCCCTGGTGGCAGGTAACAGACTGGGGCCATCACCGCGGCTAACTGGCCTACACTCCCTCATTCCGACAACTGTATAGTCTGGGGCCTTCACCGTGGCATTAACGCCTACACTCCCTCAGACCCGTGACTCCACTCTCTCTGTTCTTTTCATCTTCACCGATGACCAGATTGCTCCGTCCGCATTGCTCACCCGTTGGCAGGTAACACACATCCTCCCCGGCGGCAGTAGGCACGGTCTGTCCTCCCCGGCAGCAGACATGCTCTGTCCTCCCCAGCGGCAGGCACACATTAGCTGTCCTCCATGGGGGCAGGCACACATTAGCTGTCCTCCATGGCGGCAGGTCCACTCACTTCTCCGCAGCAGCAGGCACTCCGTCCTCTCGGGCGGCAGGCGTTCTGTCCTCCCCGGCGGCAGGCACGCTCTGTCCTCCCCGGCGGCAGGCACACTCTGTCCTCCCTGGCGGCAGGCACTATTGGGCCACACGCCTGTTTCGACATCGGACTATGTCCACGACGTGATGGCAATCCAGGTAGCAATGGCTTGGTCAGGGTGGCGGTGGTAGGTACCTTCACCTCCTTCTCCTTTCCTCCTCTTTCGAGGTTGAAGGACCTGCTACACGCTACACCGCTGCCACCATGTAGGATTAGGTCTTGACTGATCGTAATCACGCGCACCGCACGTGACAGTACCCCGCAAACAGGGGGCAGCGTCCATCCATGCCGATTTAACACCCTTCAGAGAACTTACCAATGATTCCACAACAAGATCGACAGGTTCCTCTCTATTGTTAAAGAGCACAGCATATCCATTGCACCCCGGATTGTGGAAGCAATTGTGCCGCCAAACAAACAAACTAAATCATAAATATACATGTAGGCCCTTTTCATACTATATCATGTCAATGCATACATGTACATGTACTAGTTAACACGGTTCAAACCACGGTATACTTCACACGCATATACCATACCACAGTATACATCACACGCATATACCATCGCGAAGAAAAGGTTTGGCCCAGTTCCATACAATAAGCTGTAAGTACCTTCTGTCTCCTTTTGTTTTGTGCTTCCATCTGGGGAGTAGAATTTATCTACATGGTCCGGAAAGTGCGTTGAAGTCAATGAGTTTGTCAAGAAATGACTGCTTGTAGGTAGCAGTGGGAGAGAAAACTAGGCTAAGTGACTTTGGCTACAAATAGAACTAAAGTACTTCATTCATTGTATGGTTTTAAATGGCGCCAGTTACATGTAGTGTTAGGTTTCTAAGCTTGTCAGTTGTGAATGGCAGTTGCTAAGACATTATACCACTTTTTCAATATTTCAAGAGTTATGCCTTTTGTCCACAAAATTATATAACCGCATGTAGTGTAGGATTACCAGCTAATTGTTTGTGCACACTGTACCCTAAGGGCAAAGATGAAAATGAATAACTCCATTCTTGTAAAAGTACATGGGTACATCCCAGGGGCGAATCCAAGATTTCTGGAAAGGGGGGGGGGGGGGCTAAAAATCATATTCACAATGGGGGAGGATATGGGAGGGTGTGCCCCTCCCACAAGGGGTCTGGTCCGCTTTTTTACTTTTCCTTTTGTTTACATGTAGCATGAAAATGAATGTACTTTTGACAGTGGTACTGTTCTAAGATAACTTAATATTGACGGCATCAGGTATAACCTTTGGGCACGCTATTCTGAAAAAGGGTTAATAAATAAAAGCCCGCATGAATAAGGATAACAACAAGAAAACTCTTCAACTGCTGCAGCTGGATTCAGCTCTACATCTCTATGAATCAACATCAGTACCAATCTGTCGTTACCCACAGTACTTCCAAGTGATGTCTTCAGGAGCTTTAGCATGCTAATTGTCCTTTCACCCACAACTAGTTACTGGCAGAGTAGCCAATATGACAAGGATTACATAAATGTTTGTAAAGTAATCCTTGTCAACAAAACTTTGAGCCTTTGTAACCGTATTAAGCTGTTCTGCTATGACAATTTCACTTTTCCATTTCGTTCCCCATAAATCCAGCCTCAGTATGTAATGCCTGAGCTGATGGAAGTATCCTTATATAGCTGTAAAACCTCTTCGAAATGACTTGGATTAAGCTGAACAGAGGAGCTGACCAATTCAGAAGGCAGAATTTGCGCCAACTCTCCAACAATGCCTGCTGCTGTTTTTCAAAACAATTGTCAAGCTCAGTAATGAAATGGTCCAGCATTGGAAAAATTAATGTTCGTCGGCAATGCTGGCTAGCATTAACTGCAGGTGTATCTGACCAATGGAAGTTGTTTAGAGGAGATGGGGAACAGTACACAATCAGATTGGAATAGAGAAACATGTTCTGATACCAACTCTTACCTTCTAGCTTGGTCACAGTTTCCGCATGACATGTAACAGAGAGAGTCTTATCCTATGTGATAGATCTAAGTTAGAAGCTTGATGTTGTTCATGCCTACCACGACATATCAATGATTAAGGCTGCACTTAAGGAAGCTCGATGTGGTGTTGATACGTTTCATGAAATTGTTTATTCAGATACAGTTGCACTAGCTCACAGAGTTGGAATTGATGAGTTTGTCCTCGAATTGCGAGCTCCAAGTGCTATTGGAAGGAACAAATCTGAGAATAACTCAAATGCTTCATGTCACTCTGGACACCCGATGTATTTGGCACATTTCCTTAAGACACTTCCGTTTTCTTCAGAACAGATTTGGCTGATCCAGTTTTCCAATGCTAGTTGCCTTTTTAGGAGAGCTGCTAAAAATAGCGACAGACTTTGTCAGCAGTTTGCATCATGGTGTTCATCTCTTGAATTTTACAACATTTGACAACACAAAGTGTGATGCACAATGTGTGTACAGAGCCTTGGAAACCTCGCAGTGATGCGAGCAGCAGCTCCTTCTGATGAACCTGCCATAGCTCCTGCACCATCATATGCCTGACCTCGAAGAAATTTGTGGCTGGAGCAGGTTTCAAGCTTTGTGAGAATAGCTTCACCCAAGACATCAGAAAGGCATTCATGAAATGCTATGAACTTTTCACAGGGATCACTACCATCAACAAAGCGGATACAGATTGGTAACTGTTCATGATTGGCTGCATCTGTTGCCTCATCTACTGGAGCAACTTAGTAATACCTTTTTCAGTATTGCATTCAGAAGTAGATCACCACAAATCGTTATCAGTTCATTCTGAATCTCCCAGTAGACTTCAGCAGATGGTCCTGAAGCATAGTATCCCTGACTTGCAATCTAAACTTCAGTAATGCCATGGTTGGCACATGAGCAGCTGGTTTATCATCATGGTGGCCATAAAAAGCAGTTCCTTGCCTTCCACTGTTTCTTTAATAAACCTAATTTTAACTGATTTCTCTTATCCATTTCTCTTGGTCTGAGATCGACTGGGATTCACTGTTAGTACCATGGCCTTCCACAACAGACAACTGCATTGCATCCTGCACTGCATATTGATGGTACGTTTTCCTGTCCTGTCTTGCCTGTAAATTATTAAAGTGGTCATTTAATGTTTCACTTGGCTTTTAAAGTTCCTGAATGGGCCTGCTAACAAGGATCCCAAGCTCTTTAACTTTGGAATCACACTTCGCATACAAACACAAAACTTGCTTCTGATTATACACAAGTCCATTGTACCTTTTCAGCCAACTGGCCTGAAACAATCTTTATTGCCCATTCATATTTTGACGTGTACCCATACAAAGTGGTTCTTAAGACAGAAATATTTCTTGTTGTCTGTAAGATTATATCCCCTTTTCAGTTATATGACCTTTCCTAGATCACCTGTGGCAACTGCTGGATGAAGCACCCCTTTGGGTTCTCTTCCAAAGAAGACATCGATGACGAGATGCCTTTTGTAAGACTTGTGCATGAATCTTCATTGGGCAAATCCACAAGGACAATTGTACATTGCTCTTCACACTGCTGTGGTTTCTGCTACTCAGTAATTAACGCAACGCCACTTTGTGCACCTGGAGCCTCACTGTGGCCAACAGCTGATCTAAAGGACATACACATACACATGTATATCGAGTGTTTAATATTATATGCTTGGCAGACAGAATTTTGGTTTACTTAGGTCCACCTGTTTCCTGAGAATAAATATCTGAGATCCATTGCATTGACGCGCTTACATGTACCTGTACATCCTGTAGACAGCTTGCACCTTTCGATCGCTTCATTTTGCTATAAGATAACGGAATTAATTAACCATGCATGTAACTAATTTTTCATTACTTGGGGCCGGGGGTCTTTAGGCCCCAAAGACCCCCTCTGAATCCGCCTCTTTATCCAGTAGGTGCTGGTAACTATCCAATCTTGTCCACTTCTGGTGTGCTGCTTTTTTATGAGAAGTACATGTACATGTACATGTACATGTCAGTACATGCATGGGTCAGAGTGAGTGTGTGTTTGTGTGTATATGTACAGTTGTATGTTCATGTGTGTGTGTGTGTGTGTGCAGACATGTACATTTTACATCTACTACATGTTCATGTATATTTGCATTTATATTCTGTTTCAGAATCAAGGAGCTTTTTGAGATTCTAGTAGAATTCCCTGACTCAAAGCCTTCATTGGATGACCTGAAAGACTGTTTGGATAGGGTGGAGCTGCGTACAAGTCTTATCAAGAGCCTTAGGGAAATGTGAGTACATGTATTTGGTGTGTGGATATGTACGTGTTGTACATGTACAGTACATGTATACATGTATGTGTAGGATGCATTCATATGGATGTATGCAATATGTGGTGAGGGTGGGATATATGCACTACCTCTGTACATGTACATGTACAGACAGAACTCTGTATCTCGTGTACTGTACGTTAATATTGTATGATTTACATATGAATATAGAGATACTGTACATGTGCATGGATTTTGTATATAGACATCTATGAACCTCCATATAGAGTAAGCTGGTGTGCATTATTGTGTGATAACAACATATTGGGTGGATCTTTGGGCTGTGAAAGGTGTGAGGTGTGTGTATTTAGCACGCATGTAGATCACCATGGACTCGTCATAAAACATTGTCACCCCATAAGATGTCAGTATTACCGCACGCTGGCGTAGCGTTCCTTTGCACATTTTCGCCAGGGAGGTGAGGAGGTGATGTGCTGTTCTCTCTCAGTAATATGCGAAGCTGTTGATTTGGTGATTTCCTTTCACACATTGCGCAGCTTTCAGCATCGCCTCCTTCACCCTGGCGCCAACACGTCTGACATCATCACTCAGTACATTTCAGCCATCAGGGCCCTGGGGATCTTGGATCACAGTGGGGTGGTCTTGGAACAAGTGTGCGACCCTGTTAGAACCTACCTCAGGTTAGCATATCTGGTGTGCCTGCAAATGTTAAAGTTATATGTACATGTATTACAGACCTGCGTGTACATACATGTACCTACATGTACAGTTGTACTTGTACGTATGTCTGTGTATAGCAGACAAATGTGAGTGCATCTACTTACATGTACATGTAGGTGCTTAAGCACACCTTGTATCACTCCTTCTCAATGGTTTGCATACATGTACATGTATGAGTATTCAATCTTACCCTCAATCCAGAACAAGAGAGGACACAGTCAGGTGCATCGTAGCCAGTTTGACTGATGACAGTAGCAATGACTTGGCTGATGTGAGTTGTCTTACTGCGCATGCATCCAACCGACATGCACTCTATGGCACCCATGACTACATGTGGTGCTGTACACAAGGTACTACAGGTGCATTTGTATGCACTTGTATTTTGAAATCTGGAGTGTACATTACATTGATTTCAATTATCGTTGTATTCATTGTGGGGTTTTAATACCAATCCATCCTGTAAGAGGATTCTGGATTGTAAATTTTTTTGTTTCATGTGCATGTTTCATTTTTAAGTATGTGCATATAAATGTTTATGTTTTTAGAGCATATACAGTGCATGTGTACACATGTCATTTGATTAATCTTTTGTACAGCATGTTATTTGTCAATTTTATACAAGCTGAAGGGAAGATCACCTGATTGGTGCATACATTGTACATGTACATGAACCTGTACGTGTCCATGTATGGACATGTACATTTTATATATGTGTATTTACACTACCCTGCCTAATAGTGGCCTTAAGGATAGCAATTATATTGTTATTTCATGCTCAGGGAAGCTGGTACATGTTAATTATGGCCTCAATGCATGTAAAGTATTGTGTGTACTGGTATGCACTGCTAGATAATGGAGTAACTTGAAGGTATTGTAGTTGATAGCTGCAACTATATTTGAGTTAGAGTGCTAGTGCATTTATTCTGAACCCTTGTAAGTTGCTGTATCAGGTACATGTAAATTGTGACCTGTCTTTAAGTGCATTGTTATATGTTTGTGTACTTTAATGACCTCGTTGGAAGATTCATTAGTTAGTAAAACAATTGTAGTATTCGCCTTACTGAGTGTACCAAGATACTTGTATAATCGTAAATATTAGTAGTGAAAAGTACATGTGTGCGATACATTCCCACATTGGTTTGACTAAGTTAATGTGCAACATGCTTACTTTGTGTTTTGCCAGGAACTGGCCAGTGGAGAACCTGTGTTGGTGGACCTGAATGAAGAGAGTGAGGGTGAGGAACAGGACTTTGATTCTTGGGAACCAGACCCAGTGGATGCCGACCCCAGTGAGTGTATAGTGCTATGTGCAATGTATATACAGGTACATGTATACTTATCAGGTGAAAGGGGATTCGTTACATGTACAAATGGCAATTGCACAACATCATTGCTTGTGCAATGAATGTGTACATGTGCAAAGGTGTTTTAAAGGTGGTCTAAGCTGTCTTGCAACTTATGACCAAGAATATATGGATGTGTGTACACACTGTATATGTATATCCAAGTACTATATGTTTGAAGTTGTACAGATTAAGCCAAATACAAATTCGATAGTACTAAGTTCTCAAGCACTTATTATAGAGCAGGTGTGTGGTTTTACATCTGGTTGTCCATCCATGTACTGTACATATAGCCAGGCGCTAATTAAGAGCAAAGCAAGATATACAATGTATGTCATACAAATCTTTTTCAATTGAGGACTTTCTTTTCCTTCTTGCCCCATCCTGGCATGTCTTGACATCCTCCGTGTGCATTGAGGAAAATACTGTGGATCCCTTGTGCAGGAGACATGCTACCCTAACACTTGTACACAGATATATGTGTCAGCATCGTTGGCTGAGTAGTACTCTAGTTCCGCAGTATTGTGGCATCTGACTTCTTAGCATCAGTTGTAAGGCCTTCAGGAATGGGAGTGTCCTTGAGAGTTCACCACAAACACTAAGATCAGATTCAAGCATCATGTTTAAACTTTCTTTCGCATACATCAGGTGCATGTCCAGGCTGAACCTTATACAACATTCATCGCACAGTAACAGCCTGTCCTTTTGTGTCTAAATGTTTCAGTGGTATTAGATCCCAATTTTGAGCAAGCTGAGTCCAAAATACATGTAATGGTGATCACAAGAATCACTATGTGTTATTTCAAGATAAAACTGCCAACTCAAAAGGATGGAAACACTATAATCAAATTTGCAATGGCCTAAGGGAAAAAAATTCAAGGTAAACAGTTCAATGGACTTAATACTAATAGAAATTAACAACAGTGGGTTAGATGGGAAATACTTTATACTGGCCTTGACCTTGGAGGCAAGTGCCAAGGCTAGTGTTGTGATACGTTTTCTTCCCACAGCCAAAACATCGAAAAGCAGACGAACTTCTGATATTATTAGGTAAATGTACATGCAAAGTGAGGTGCACACATGTTTTTAAATGTAGCAACTATGATTATGTTGTTCGGTGTCCAATTGTGTATGCGATACATGTACATTTACATGTACATGTACATGTACATGTACATGTATGTGTGCATATACATGTACTGTGTGCTAATGGTAAATGTATGTGTGCATATACATGTACTGTGTGCTAATGGTACAGCATGTACATGTACATGTACATGTACATATATACTGTGGGATAATTGATTGTAATTTCACATTTGTTCACACCGATGAAATTAGTTTGTGTGTGTGATTTTTTTTTAAAATACCTTTAGCCTGTTGGTAAACATATATGGAAGTCGAGAAATGTTTGTGAACGAGTACCGAAACCTTCTGGCTAACAGACTCCTCCAATCACTCAACTATGATACTGTTAGAGAGGTAATACTCACCAATACCACCCACCTGCACAGTAGAGTTGTATAACGTATTTGAATGTTTTTTAATTAGTCCTTCACTGCTGTTTACATGTACATGTACATTAGGACATGTGACTATAAAAACTAATTAGCACTGTTGTACATTTGGACTCCAAGGGCTTTACCTTGTTAGTTAACGACTATACATGTACATGTATGCATGTCAGAGCATGAACCACCTTCTTTCCCATTCTGCTTTGAGTGTACATGTCAGTACATGTACATACTCACCATACCACCCACCTGCCCATTTGGGTTCACTCTGAGACATACATGTACTCTCCAGAACATACCATACCACCCATCTGCACAGTACATGTACATGTACATACTCACCAATACCAACCACTTTCGCAGTCGGGTCACTTTGGGTGTATTAAATTTTAGGTTCGCAACCTTGAATTGTTGAAGCTGAGGTTTGGAGAAACTAATCTTCAGTTTTGTGAGGTGATGGTCAAAGATATGGTCGACTCCCGTAGGATCAATTCAGTTGTGGTGACCAAAATGAAGACCGGTGGACAAACTCATGTATGAATACCAGCTGTTTCTGTATACACATGTATTTGGTACATATTCCACACCTGCAGTTGTTTTAATTAATGTAGCCATGCATATACAGCTGTACTTGTGTACTTGTACTACGTCTCATAAGCTTTGAGATCATCCTGTGGTGCCTGTGCATTGCAATAAGCCTTGATTTTTCCTACACTGGAATACTGCTTGCATCGGTTATTTTGTGTGCATTCATGTACATGTACATGAACACGTACAGTACCTACACTTGTTCATAAATGATAAGTGGTATACATTTTAAATTTAATTTGTCATCACATTTCTTGTGTATGTACATGTACTATAAAGTATTGTTGCACCTCCACACCCTCTGCCCTCAGTGAAAAAAAGGGGCTTGTGTTTTAACATATCTTGTAATCGCAAATGCTATCCCTTTGCATATAAGCATGTACAGCTACATGTACCATTTTATTACATACTGAACAAATGTGCAGAGATAGTTGTGGTTACAGAGTTGCGCACTTTAAACATAAGCTATTTTTTGTTGGGGGGTGGAGGGAGGGTGGTTACTTTTATGCTACATGTAATATAATGCAAAAAAGCCTCGAAAATTTCTGCAAATCATAAATATGCAACTAAATAATTGGAGTCAGTCTCCACATGGTAAAGCCCCCTACTTGGTTATTGTGAAGTACATATGGAATATAACACTTGAATAAAAACTTGAACACGAGGGGCGCATTGCATATCTGCGCGTAGTACCGTTGAAGAGTGCTATAACCAAGTGGGTCGGCGCTTTGCATCGTTTTAATCTTACTGTTATTAATAGTACTGCCGACTCGCTGTTACACGTGTTACCTAACCTGGCGCCAATTATGTATAATGTCCATTGCAAAGATATTATTTCTGTACCATTGGTGTTACTATTGACATGTGCATGTACATGTACATGTAGGGAGATGAATTGGAATTGAAAGCCTTCATTTTATCACATGTGTTCTGGCCAACATTCAGAGAAGAGAAACTGAAGTTACCTACTTTCATGCAACAGTAAGATTACTGTTACTTCATGTACACGTACATTTGTATGTAAGTCCTGGTGGGTGCGTGGATGTTACATGTATGTGTAATACACAAAAAAGAACACATGTGTACATGTACATGTACAGGGAATGGGCAGTACCTGCCTACATGTACGCACTGTACAGTACATTATATGCATTTGTTCACTTAAACTTGTGCATGTAGAAAACTTCAGGAGTATCAGTCCGCATATAAGTCACTGAAGGGCCTGCGAACGCTGGAGTGGAAGCCTCACTTGGGAACTGTGGATATAGATCTGGTGCTGGCAGACAGAGAATTGTCTTTTAGTGTATCTCCAATAAGAGCAACTATTATTTATCACTTTCAACAGCAAAGTGAGCTTTTTGTAGTTGTATTAAGGGGAAATATAGGCCGTCAAATATTTAATATTGTCACTGATGTGTACTGTAATATATGTACATGTATGCAACTAGTGTAGGAATTATATGTGTTAGTATTTTCTTTGAACTATAAGTTATGCAAAAGAGATATAATCACATATAATACCAAAAAAAAATTGCTATTTGTATCGAAGGTTTACATGTTGTTTATTTTGTTGCTGTCTATTGAAACTCATTCATTTATGTGAAAACATACTGCACATTGTGTTTATGTTGTTAGTGTGTGATCCATGAACTGTTGTACTGATTCCTTTGTATGGTTTGATCTTTCTATGGTCCACATTCCTGTACAAACAATTTTTATTAACACACACACATACACACACATACACACACACACACACACACACACACACACACACACACACACACACACACACACACACACACCTGTTACTGTTACGTATTCTCCTGGCCAGTGTGTACAAATGTCCATTTGTCTTTGCTACATGTAAGGTTCATGGACTGTGGATGCCATGAGCATGGCCATTGAGTCGCAACCAAGTATAGTGAGGAAGCACATGGGATTCTGGTCCAGCCAGGGTGTGTTAAAAGAGCACCCTCAAGACACCTTTACAGTGGTAGAAAAACAGGAGGAATCCAAGCAAACACAAGGTTGGATTTACAAACACACTACACATACATGTATATTTCTTTTTCCTCTACATTGTATGTACCAATGTATTGGCTGGCTGTTGTACAATTGTAACTTGTACTGTTGAGTGCCAGTGTAAATCTAGATTTGTCAGGACTGTCACATACATGTACATGTACATGTACATTGTCCCATCCATATGCAGAATTGACAAGTAATAAAAACATTCTCTATACAAGAAGGTTGGTGGTTATATAGGAATCAAAGATGATGGTGGTGTAAAAAGCAAGGAAACAAGGCTTCTGATTGAAAAGGAAAAATGAAATAGACCTATATTATTTAAATGTGCATGCTAATATAGGTCTATTTCATTTTTCCTTTTCAATCAGAAGCTTGTTCCCTTGCTTTTTACACCACCATCACCTTTAATTCCTATATACATGTACCACTAACCTTCTTCTAAAGAGAATGTTTTTATTACTTGTTTCCTAGATTTTTCTGGTGGATTTGGTATTGTATTTAGTTCTTGAAACTTATAGACCCAGGTAAGAACAACGTCATCTTGCGCGATCATGACAGATTTATTTTTGAATCTGCAATTTTGTAGAGATGTACCATTAAAATATTATACTAGTCCCCAGAATGCCTCCATTGAGGACCAAAGGGTGATAAAGGTTAAAAGCATTGGCAAAAGCGAAGCCATATAATACACAGGATAAACTGGTCTCAAGCTCTTATCAGATAAACCATGCACCACTATACATTATCATACGCAACTTTGGCATTATACACACATTTCAAACAGCGCATATTACTATAAAGCGGAGAGAGATGCAATATCTACCGCTGTAACTATTACAGAAACTATTCCTTCCATTTTAGCGATATGCCATACATGCTCATAATTTATGGATCCAACATTTATCCATGCTGTAACGTACCGTTGGGTGGTCGTTTTGTTGGTCCTTTCGGTACCGCGCTTGACATGCACTCGTTTGGCAGATCTGGCAGCATCTGGATCTTTCCACTTTTAGATGCTCGAATGGAATCAGAATTGTCCTTGAGATTGCATGGGAAAAACCAACGAATTTGATAACGCTGGTTACTTTATACCGGTGTGTCATGAACATTGTGATAGCTGGTGTAACGTGCTATTTGTAGATTAACACCAAATAAGGTACTACTCGCTTCCGCTAATTGCTAGATTGGTTAGGCATCTAACAGACCCCTGAAGATAACCTGCGGACACATCCTGAAGTGATTGGAACATTTGGCGTGCTTTGCAAACGTTCGTATCGTGAGTTATACTATCCCAAAGGAAGAAGAAGACGACGGAGGAGAAATTTTAGGTGGGACTGGGTACGGACGATGGGGACGAGTATTTTTGTTCTCTAAAAGTACACAGTCTTATGACACAGATACAACGCAGAACTGTTCTCCTTTTTGATATCACTCAGTTGCCACTAAGAGCAAAGTGGCCCGACTCTTGGCCATCGCGCTAGACGCGAGTGACATTTTAAAAATGACATTCATGATACTGCAGAATTCCTATATGGAACCTACTCACATAGGTTCCGATAATAACTGAGTACAATGAATGATAGCATTGTGTGCAGATTCATACACGTACATGTACATGTATGTGGTGATTCGCTAATGCAATAGTATCTAATGGTTAACGTCTATTTTCATTAATTTCATCGTTTGGGTACAACTGTACATGATTTGAATTGTCCTTAGCAAGTGACAAAGAGTATCTTCTTTGAGGCATCTGCATTGATTAGTTTTTCAAGAGAGAGAAAAAAACCTTTTAACTCGACTATTGGCGAGAGCTGCTCTGTAATAAATGTATCGATTCAAAGCCCACTAGACAACCTATTAATTTTCTTGTACATTTACAAGTACTTGTCCCACTCTTCTCTAAGGATTGTTCAGCATTTGCTTGATCCAAAAGAACCAGAACTACTGACATATGTTATCCAGAGCAAATATAAACAAATTTGATTCGATAGGAGAACTTTCAACTATGTACGTGTAGTCAAAAGAATAGTGATCATGAAGCTGCTTTTATCGTTTTCATGAATATTTTTCAATTGTTTGTACATTTATAACACACAGCTCATCATCCTCAATATCCTTACAGTGTGTGGCTAATAGCTTCAAAAGGCCATGGAAAAAAGCACACCACATGAGGAATTTGTAATTTTGCCACATTGGGCAGATAGCTTTTGTGACACTGCTTTTGATGCTGTGATCTCTGTTATACATTACATGTAGCAGCAAAGTGACACAAGTTTGTACTAAACATGTGAACTAGTCCTCCCCAAGGCAGCTACATGTACTTTGTAGCATAAGCCTGTTGCCTCATGAAATGGCCTGTTCCTCTTTTTGTAGACAGGTAATCTCACTTAGCTCCAAAATCGTCGGTTGTCATGCCTGTAGCTAAACACACGCCCACAATTTTGCCACCTTGACCTTTCGTGGGACCAGCTTCAACATCACAAGTGAGGGCGGACCACACATTAGAATATCCCTTGTGACTTCAAACTATGTAACACAATAAATATGTGCAAAAGAAAGTTGACAAATGGTACGTCCAACTACAAATCCTATGTCCTATCGCCATGACCCAACCCCAATCACATGCATGTTATCAGCATAAACCCACAGTGGGATTCACTAAAGTACTTACATCCAGTACAGTACCCAATGTAGACAGTCTCTTCAAACACATAATTTGAATTTGGTCCAGACTCTTACAGGCAGGGTACCACCCAATGACCTCGAGCAGCCCTTGTTTTCTCTCAAGGTCCGGAGGTCTTGGCATAACCATACCAACCAAACCTCTCACTCAACGAGTGTATCCACTACATGTATCCACAATCATCCAGGCCAGTTATCAAGTGCACCACTCCAAATGGAAGCAAAGTCATGATCTTGTTTCTAATCTACAGCCCAAGCTGTACAGAGATCCATGGTCCTCTCACAAGGAGAAAGTTGCCTTAAGCTGGAAATTTTCCATCATGCATGCCTCCACCATCCATCATTCATGCCTCCATGTACTTTTGGCCTTTGCTCTTGCTCTAAAACCGTGAAAGCAAGTGGCTTTCACAGTGGCCATCACAGGTTTGTGATGACAAAAGCATAGTACTTCTGGTACACCCACCTCCCTGGAAGTATCAAGTTAAGTAGTGCATGAGTTCCAGATCAGGCAAGGTTTTTATCCTGCGTTGTCTGTAAAAATTACTTTAAATACCCCTCAGATAAACAGCTAGCGAAACCCATGATACAAGTATATTAAAGTTCTCTCTATAAGAAGGGTGGTGGCATTTAGAATTGGAAAGCAATGGCAGATAAAAGATACAGTACCATGGTTTGATTGAAATGGAAAAATGAAATAGATCTACATGTACGTATATATTTCGCATAATTGTAAGACACTGTACATACTGGGTGTGCTAAATATTTTACTTTCCAATTCAGTCAAACCTGGTTACCACGCTTTGTACACCACCATTGCCTTCCAATACATGCTGCCAACTTTCTCTTGCAGTAACAGCCCATTTTGAAGGTTAGTAGCACACATCCGCTTTTCATGAAAAATAACTACATTCACCTGAAACTGCAGCTTGTAATCTAGGGGCATGTAAGCAGTGAATTTCATTACACAGAGATAGGGCGCTTGCTACAAATGCTAACTGGTTTCTACAGTTCCAGATAATGCAGTTATTTTTCCTGAAAGCAGGTGTGCTAATTATTACCTTTAAACTGAGCTGTTACTGTGTAGCATGTTACTTGTACATGTACATGTATGTTAGGTTATGCATGTACATGACTTCAATCAAATGTTTTATTACATGTCATTTCCTGATTGTACTTTCTTCATTGTGATTTAAAAACTGCTGTGTATCATTTATTCCTGCATGACTGGTAAATTTACGATAGCTATACCCGTACTTAGTATGCACATCATACACATTTGCTTGACATGCATGTACATAGGTGAGGTAGAAGAGGAAGAAGAATCAGCAATGGCATCTGCTGAAGAGCAAAAGGAGAGTGAACTGCAGGTGATTAATATATTTGTATGGCAGTATTTTGCAGGGAGAGAGAACTTTTTTCACAATCAGGTACTATTTGTTGGCAGTAAAAACTACTTTTTTCACAATTTAGTTTCAAACACTGGTAACATTACAATTCATAATTGGGACAGTATTCTGCAAAATCGGCTTTCTGGGGTTATAATTTTGTCATATAAAAACCGTATGTTACATAAATCTGTATATTGCATCCTTGCAACAATAGGTTTTCCTTTCAATCATTTGTTCCCACACCATTTTTTTCTATGGAAACCAATTTTGATGCAATAGCTGCCAACCCATCCAGTAAAAATTCCATGAGTCTCCAGGTACGAATGTCATATGCACATCAAATTCAGTATATTATAAGGAGTTCAGTAGCATGTGTATTTAATTACTCAAACCATTGGCTTAAATGTTATCCATTACATGTAGTTGTGTCTGTGTAAAGTAATTTGAACATTTTCCTGCTCAAATACGCAAATGATGTTAGGAACATGCCTCTTGTACATTGAATAGAATGTGGTTTGCTTAAAATAATTGGAGTGAACTGAGTGGGAAAGCATGCACTCAATTTGCACTGCAATATCCATTTAATGGGAGGTCAGTGATGTGGACAATTAGTAGCTAAAAGTAACGTGACATAATGAATTTTACGTGCTTTATGACAACTTGTACCTGAAGATACGTGGAATTCTAGCCCGACGGGTTGGCTCTCGGCAATGAAAATATCTACATGTACATGTAGCGCGCCTAAGTTGGTTTAATTAGAAAAAAGTGGTGAGATTTGAAGGAAAGCTTGCAGTGGTGAAAATATTAACATTATAACCCCAGAATGTCAATTTTTAACATTTTGATTTTCTGGACACTGTCCCAATTACAAATATAGGTGAAGGGGGGCAAAAGGAAAAAAGTGCTTAGGCACCATCTTCAAAATGCCACAGGTTTTCTCCCTCCCCCCCCCCCCCTCTCTCTCTCTCCATAAAGACACTCCCATTTCCCGACCACATTCCTCAATTGAACTTTAGCCATCCATTATTACCAACACACCAATGAATTATTGTGATTGAGCACGAGCATACGTGGCTACTATACATAATCAATAATGGATTGCCACATTACTATGTTAATATCTATGGAGACAATGCATACAGTGTACATGTACATGTTTTGTTTTTCTCCAATCTCATGAAGGACAGCTCTCTGTTTACATTACCTCAAGTTCTCATTGGTGTTTTATATTGTATTTGGCATTCCTCCCAATTGGAGTAGCCAGTTATTTATTTACTGTATTTTCTTATTGCATAGGTGTACTGGTCATATATATATGGAATGCTGACCAACTTAGGAAGTATGCCTGTGGAAAGGATTCATGCCACACTACGGATGTTTGCAATGCAGGGACCTGCTGGGAAGGAGTTCACACAGGTTGAGCTGAAGACATTTTTAGACAAAAAAGTGAAAGAACAGCAACTTGTCTGTTCAGGAGGTGCATATCAATTACTTAGGATAGGGCAATGATGACACCGTTAGCAAGGCTGCTGTTTATGTTTATGAAAATTAATGGTGTTTTGTGAGCCCTAACGTTACCTGTTGAGGTGCAGGTAGGCCTTATGAAAAATAACACTGATAGAGTGGTCTATCTCTATTGTGTTCGTGACAGCATGACCTTTGTAAGTGAAAATTACCTGGAAACATAAATGTTGCAAATTGTCCTAATACTCATGAAAGTGGCTCATCATCATCTAATTGAGTGTCTTGGTGGCTCTCAATGCATATTGGTTTGTTTAGTCTTCACATGTAATGCTGAAATGTGACATAAGTAACGTTTTGTCGCTGCATACCCATGGCTTTGTCTTACAAGCAGTCTGCCCTTATAGCAACTGTTGTCTGTTCTGCTTTTATGCACATGAAGTATTGTGCACAAATTGAGCCTAACCTGGCTTCTTGTAATATGCCGCCACGTTTTTATAATCTCCAATGTGTGTGCAATACATACATATATGGGTCAACAAAGTGAGGAATTAATTCGTGGTTTGTGGGATCGCGTGACGTATTTCCGTAAATCATCCATAGACAACTATGGGACTAGGCACATCAGATGCTTAGTCCCGAGAGTTTGTTAGTACAGCACATTTTTATGTAAGTAACCAGATTTTTATCCTTTAAGGTTTAGGTTCCATTGAATTGTGGGGCCATTTTTTCTAATTTACGCAAGGTCAATGAGTAGAGTAGCTTGTGTTTCTATTATGTCAAACCCTGAAAGATCTGTTGTCTGCTTCCGAGAGAAACCTAGAACTGATACATCACTGAAACAACTATTGTATGCTTCTAATCTATACTTTCCAATTTGAAAAATCAGTTCCATCCTTCATAGAAGTATAAGTATTACATGTTGGGTGGATCCAGTAAGGGACTTAGCCCCCCAACCCGCCCCTCTTTCCATTTGATCCCCACCTCTTCAGGTGTACGATAATTTAAATACAGGTAAATGAGACTTGCGCATGCACGCACGTTATAACGCGTATATACAAATGTACATAATGGTGGAACCCTCCCGAAAGAAGCAGAAATGAAACGCCTCGATCTTGCACTTTTTTCGTACTTGTGACAATGAATCCTCGCAATAATTTATTATTGAAGATGACATTTTTATATCTGAACCACAACAGGATTCACGTTAAAACTGATGACCTTAACAGCCCTATTGAAGCTCTAAATAAGTGTGGCGGTAGGCTGTTTCTTCTCTGTTGAGAATAATGAGTACAATCCCTTGTGAGGCCGAATCAAGGATAATTAATTAGAAACCACTGGTTTTGCGGCCCAATGTTTTGTGGACACTAGATCCGTTTTCCGAAAAATTGAAATGATTATGTCATGCCCTTAACAACGACCTTGACAACCGAAGACCTTTGGAACGTGAGATCACTCAGAAACACCGATGGACTAATCGCCATTTTAACACGGTACAAGGAAAGGAACACCTTTTTCCTATTTGTGTCGCAAACCACGAGGCGTAGTCAACTTGCTACAGCAAGCTACGGACCCTGAAAGCGGGGTAGTCTTTGCGTACCTCTTCGATACAGAAGCGATTCTCCACGCCTGCGACAATAGGAAATCTGAAATAAAGGTTGGTTCGTAAAGGGAACTAAAGGTACTAATAGATATTTGCAATGGTTTGTAGCCACAGTTTTTTTCTGACAGCGAACAAATGTACTAAAAGTTAGCAAGAAATACCCGGAGTATCGTTTTAATATGTTTGGTTACTAGTAGGTCCTAATGTGGGATTGGCGGCCCGTTATGCAGGGCAATGAACAGCTGTTGTTCTTTCATAGTTCAGAGCAACTGTTGGATCTTACTTATGTCTTACTACCATCTCATCTTGGCCACCAGTACCAGCCTCATCTCAGCCACCAGTACCAGTCTCATCTCAGCCACCAGTACCAGCCTCATCTCAGCCACCAGTACCAGCCTCATCTCAGCCACCTGCACCAGCCTCATCTCAGGCACCCTGTATCCATGGGCCCCCTCCCCCCTTCGGGACTGAATGATGCCCCCCCACCACCCCCACCCCCGCTGGTTGAATTGGCCAAAGTGGACAGCAACACCCCTCCCCCCCCCCCTCCTCCCTTGCTGGTTGAATCAGCTGAAAGCAGACAGACAGACCCCCCACCCAGCTGGTTGAATCAGCCGAAAGCGGACAGCAACACCCCCCCCCCCCCTCCCCCTCCCTCGCTGGTTGAATCAGCCGAAAGCAGACAGGCAGCTCCCCCCCACCCCGCTGGTTGCATCAGCCGAAAGCGGACAGAAACACCCCCCCCCCCTCCCCCCCTTCGCTGGTTGAATCAGCCAAAAGCAGACAGACAGCACCCACCCCGCTGGTTGAATCAGCCGAAAGCAGACAGCAACATCCCCCCCCCCCCCCCCCCCCAACGCTGGTTGAATCCACTGAAAGCGGACAACATATTCGTGCCTGTCAAATGGTACCCCCTTGCCCTATTCTGCCCCCCCCCCACCCACCCCCTTCCAGAAAAGCTGGGGGCACCCATGGTACCAGTCTCATCTCAGCCACCTCTACCAACCTCATCTCAGCCACCTGTACCAGTCTCTTCTCAGGCACCTGTACCAGTCTTATCTCAGCCAGTACCAACCTCATCTCAGTCACCTGTACCAGTCTTATCTCAGCCAGTACCAACTTCATCTGAGCCACCTGTACCCGTCTAATCTCAGCTAGTATCAGCCTAATTTCAGCCACCTGTCATCTCAGCCACCAATACCAGCCTCATCTCAGCCACTTGTCATCTCAGTCACCAGTACCAGCCTCATCTCAGCCACCAGTACCAGCCTCATCTCAGCCATCAGTACCAGTCTCATCTCAGCCACCTGTACCCTCATCGGAGCTATTAATACCACCCTCATAACTTGTTAGCATAGAATTTGAGTGCATGGGTGGATGTTGTTAATACAAGTAGATAAAAAATTTCTCTTTGAGAAATAGAGTGGGATGTAGGATTGGGATTGGTGGTGTAAAAAGCAAGGAAACAAGACACATGGATTGGTACCAGAATACAACAAGACGGTCCTACATTTAGCCAAGAACCATGCACTTTGAATTTCAATTAGCTAAATGTAGGACCGTCTTGTTGTATTCTGGTACCAATCCATGTGTCTTGTTTCCTTGCTTTTTACACCACCAATCCCAATCCTACATCCCACTCTATTTCTCAAAGAGAAATTTTTTATCTACTTGTTTCCTTGCTTTTTTTTCCTACCATGCAGAGGGATTGGTTTGTTGTCTTGAAGCCAATAACGTAATATAATTGTTCCAATTAAGTTAGCACTAGCACTATCGGTAATTAAGATTTCATCAGCATTCAATAATGTTACATAATTGTGGTTCCCAATGAGCATTGGAGATGTGCTGCTGTACCACCAGGTCTGATTGCTTATGCGAGGTTTGTTTGTGGTATATGTGGTGGTGGTATATGTGGTGACAATGCGCGTGCGTATAATGCTTTTTCAAATTAGCATGTACAATTCTTGAACGAGAACCTGCCTCGCCTTGTACGTCCCAGTCGTCCCCTCCTGTAGGGATAAATATAACTGAAGCAGGAGTGAGAGGGATGGATATCAGCTGTGGCAAGTGGAGCAGGGACAGGAGGAACGGGTTCGTCCTCGATTGTGCTGTACATACCCACTATATCTTCTATTGTAGGATCCATATCTGTATGTAAAAGAGAAGTACACCAAACCATATTCGCACCCCATATTATAGTCTTGAGTAGAACAACTGAGCAATGATTCGGAGATTACCTTTATATATACTGCTGCACCTCATTGGTGGGAAAGTAAAAATAGTTGGCTTATCAAACCCGAAGTGAGGCTTCAATTGGACGTGTTAACTATGGTTGCATTAAGTCCTCATACTTTTTTGGGTGATGATTATTCCAATTGTCACTGAGTAATGAGTTCATACTTTGTAGTTTTCTCACATGTGGATTATACATAACAACTTGTGAATCAGAGTTAGCATAAGGTATAGGCTTGATACCTTCCACCAAAATGCAAAAGTTAGCTACACATAACTACACCCAATTAGATCCTGTACCATATGCATAGCATACATGATTAAGTTTGACATAACAGTTCATATGCTACCATCGCTAATTCAACTCAAGTACCCCATCTCTTGACAATCAATCAGCATATTGACACACTAATTTTAATGTTATATATTGGTTGTGGAAGGTTTATGCACATATACGCCAGCATCGCTATGCCCCAAGCAAGCTGACATGCTAATTATATGTATACTAAGCATTACACATTTGCACATATAACCTTTTGCACATAACCTTCTCTTTAAAAAATCTTGAACACATTTATGTTTGGAATTACAGTGCTATGCCATCTTATTCCGCTACCTTGTAGCATGTCATGAAGTGTGACATACATTGTCAGAAGCCAGCTAGAGCTGAAGTGTTGTGTCAACAGTTATAGGTGTTAATGTAACATCTGGGAGCAAAGCATCAGCATGCTGAGGTAGGCATGAAGTGCTAATCCCTAGCCTGCATGACATCAAAGTTTAGATCCAGTATTCCTCATCCCCTTATTAAAAACCCCTGCTCACCCTTACCATTGTTATACTGCTATTGTGTGGTATTATATTGAGGGGTGTTCATACACAATTCTCATCACAAATGTCTGCACTTCAGGTCACGATCAATGTGGCAACAATTACCAAGGTCACCTAGAGCTACTCTAATGTCCGCTACAGGCTTTGTGAAAAGTAACTTTGTTTTTATAATTATATCTACCTCTTCATCACTCAAGTGTCTACACTGACTGGTGCAAAGCCACCTTGGACGGTCATTACTTTCACCCTTACTTTTATCCTTTATTTCATTAGCCACAACACGCCAGCCATTAGTGTCAACAGGGATTGCTAACATTCTAGTGCGTACTTTGGTCAACCAACCATTCATGTGGTTCTTTAAAATCTTCAACAAGCTTTTCTTGTACGTTTTATTGCTATTTAGTGCCTTTTCAAGCAACATACACCATGCCTTTTATCATCTCTTTGTGAGACAAAACCTAAACATTAAATTTATACACCCTGCCTTTTACATCTCTTGGTTCAAAGAGATAAAACCTGAGTAAAAATTAACCTAACTTTTCATTACATTAAAGTTACACATCAGAATGCTCAGTAATCACCACAGTACTTGTTACAGTATACACATAAACTCACCGTTTAATCTTGACTTCTTATTGTCCAGCACTTGGGAGGCAGTGTTTAGATCAGACCCAGACTATTTAGCCTTTTAAACTGCTCTTCTTGTTTCAGCATGATTAAGGTAGCGTTTGTGCTCACCAACCCGCTTGGATTCAGGGCCTTTTCGGCACCACCAGGTTCTTTCTGCGTCTCGCTTCGATCTGCGTCGTCTTTTCTTGCTCGCTTCGTCTCAGGGTCTTTTTCGTACCGCGCCCGTCCAGCGTCTCGCATGGGTCATCATCAGAGATACATTGTGAAGATACAAATTAAAATAGGATGACGAGGGTCTGTACCTTGCCCTTTTCCTGACACGATTCACTCAAGATCCCGTTGTCGTTCGTCGGCTCGCTTCTGCTCAGAGTTCGCCTGGTAACGTTCTCCGGCTTTTGCTTTGTGTGCCACCGAACTAGGTTCATGCTTTGCTCTCATTGTACCGATCTCTTTTGACGCGAAGGCATGTTTCAACCAGAACATAAAAACGAACACGTGCAAGGTCACGTGCTTAGTAAACGGTCCTAGGCAATTTATCAAAGTTCCAATAGCAATTTGTATAGACGAAAGCCCGACAACATATGGGTCCAAGCATTTAGTTACGATCCTTACCCAACTGTCCATCCGCAAGTATACTTCATTTTTTATAATTCGGCAAAAATACACCCACGCACACTCTTTATTAATTTATATCGAAACTGATATAAACGATATAGTTTCAATATTCATACAGGATGAAACTTCGCATCAAGCGCTACATTTTGGTGCAAATATCATTTTTTCCCGCTTTTCCTAACTTGAGTTATGTTTGACGAAAGGAAGGAGAAGGAGAAGAAGAAGGAGAAAAAAAATGGCGGATTCGAGGGATCGACTATACCGTCTGGAGACAACGGCAGGGTTGCGAACATCGCGCGTTGGACTATAGATGCAGCGCGTTTTGGGCAGATTTTATAGCGACTGGCAAGTGGCTACGAAGCGTATATTCTAACGCTCGATCGAAAACCACGCCTACGGAGCCAATCCTACATAGGACCTACTATCGTAGGTCCTGATAATACCAAGTGTAAATCTGCTGCAAACTCTGTGCATTGATTTGAACGCTTTGGTTTATAATCAGGTGCCACAAGCAAGTGACCACACACCCTGCATCGCTCCTCAGCAGGCCCGTAGCCAGGTTTTGTATTGGGGGGGTGCAAAGTTTGGCTCAGTGGACTCAAGGGTACCCCGTTCACCATTATCAGTTGGTTTCAACTCTACTTCTTCAGTGACCGTGTTACACTCTGTACAATGCCTACTTGAGCTGGGTTCAGCGCTTAGCTGAAATGCAGCAGTGCCTGGTTGTGTAGTGATGTTATCAGTGTCACTATCAGCGCAAGAAGGTTGCGTGATTTCCATTGCTATGGTTGGCTGCTGCTGAACGATATTTGGGCTTGGCGGTTCGCCGTCAGTGACGAGCTGTACCGTTGTTACAAGTGATGTGCCACATGTAGCTAATTGCAACTCACTGGTTCCATGCTCCTGCTGCTGGCTGGTAGCCGTGTCAACCTTTTTTTTTGTTCGTTGGGGAAGAAATTGCTCCATTGAACAACAGTTAGCAGCGGCTCTTTTTCTTTCGCGTTCACGTTGTTCACGTCGTCCCATTTTAGATCAAACAGTCTGTATTGCACTCGATATTTGATTGGCTGGTACAGGCCACGTGCATGATACTATCTAGATATACAGCTGGCAGTTCTCTCACTATAAGTGTAGATTGCAGAGAACAATAATGATATCATTACATGTTTATAATAAAATTCATAGCCGGCTGAGCGGACCTTACATCCAGCGGGAGGGTGCAATTGCACCCGTTTGCACCCCCCTGGCTACGGGCCTGGGTCCTGACCGTTGTTAATGTAGTGATGCTCCATTCAAACCGCACCGATTATTCCAAAAATACACACGCCGCGTAGGTTGGTAAAAAAAAACTGTGGCTTGTTCTAATTGTTATAAATATGCTTCTTGATCTGTCGTGTTAATGTCATACCTCGCTGACCTAAATTCTATTGTCGCTGTCTTTGCTACACACGATCAAAGTACCCCTCTCAGTTACCGCCTCTATCACATGGGCGTATAAAAACGATGCGCAACGATTCGAGTAATATTGTAGGCTGTGCACGTTGGAGATTTTGCTTAGTGCGATGATAGGGAGTACGAAAGATCAAATCATCTCAAAGCTATGACTTGAAAAAAGCACGAAATGTGGGTCTCAAAAAGTACAATTTATAATGAGCTCTAAAAGTAAATTATTTTACACTATTCAAAAGTATACCGTATTAGCCAATTATCTGAATTGTGTCCAGCCGCAAACAGCAGTGAAACGTACATGTGTATTATAACGTGACGCTATCCTGGTTCATGAATATTCATAAAACAATGGCTGGCTGCAACTCGGGTAAAGGTTGTTGCAAAGACAGAAGGTATATCTAGACTCACAATATCGCACAACCTGGAACACCTTTTAAGACGCTTCCGCCTTGAAGTTCTCTGTCCTTAATATGTAACCACAGAATCTGCATGCATAACAAAAGTGCCCAACTAAATTTTCCTCACAGCCCCCTATTAACCATAGAATCTAAAATGATTATGATTTTGCAGTAGTACGATGACTCGGAATTAAGCTTAAAAAGTACCACATCTTTCAAATTAAGAAGATCCGCCTGTTGAGAAAGTGGTTCACAATACGGGACTAAATTTATGCACGAAAGAACGAAAAGCACTTTCAGTTTGGAACGGTATCTAGTTTACAATTTTAAACACTTACCAGGCGTGATAACTCCGAGTGTCTGAGTTATTATCACAGTTTCTACGTCCGTATCTTCAACACAGACGACAAAAAGTGGCTCACAAGCTGGCATTCAGCGTTCTTTCCTATGTGCATGACCATTCGCGTTTGGTTTTTTTTTTTTTTTTTTTTTTTTTTTAAACTGCATAACCGTTCGGAAATTAAAGGCAAAAATAATCACTGATCGGCAGACATTTTTCTCGTGGCAGTTAATTGTTTCATTTGGATTGTAGTATAATATTTTCATGATACCCCTTAGCCCTTATTGCAATGAGAAGTATAGTACATCTGCTCCGAAGAATAAATACAGTATTGTTTATGCAGAAATATGTGTGACACTAACTGATCTTATGTACACATATAGTTGGTAGATTACACTTCCATTTCAAGTCCGGGTAGCGCTTATTTAATGTAGAGTTGACAGCTGTAAGGATCGGGATCGTAATCCATTACCGGCAGTGATCTCAACTGACACTGAACTACGTCTTTGTAGACGACGCGCTGAGCGAAGCAGTTGGCCACATTTGTGGAAACGTTCCTTTCTTCGCCACTGCAAGCGTACGTGCGACCGTTTAGTATGACTATCGACTTGTCGCATTTGTGCACAACAACGTCAGTTGAACACGAACCGCCTTCCACGACGATAGAAATGGTCCTTCTTCTGTACGGGACTGGTTCACAACTGTTGGTAGCCACACCAAAATCACATTCGGCGCAGCAGCTTCCTGTCTTGATCTTCGCGGGGAATCCGAAGCAATCTGGGATCTGGCACTGGCGCTGGGAACACAAGGGACGGCCGTTCAGACAGCTGCAGGTTGTGCATGGCTCCGGGAACCATTGCGGCACGCCAAGCGAATTCCAATGCACGCAGCCTTTAAACAGGCACGTGCTGTTGTCACACCTGGGACAACAGTCGCCATCGATTGTGGGTACAGGGTCCGCGCAGGCTGGAAGGCAGGCTGTCGGATCGCAGCTTGTGTTGTTGCTCTGCAGAGCTTGCTTTTCCGTTAACGTTGGTACCGCAGATAATGAACTGGAATGGCAAATTGACACTGTAATGATTGCCACGATGGTCGAAATCTTCATTTTCACCAATTGCATGGAAAGAGTGTCCGGTATATATAAATAGTGTTCCTTGAAGCCGTACAAGAACATTAGCCGCCGCCAAAGGTACACTTCTTACCACAGCATAGGTGGTTTATGTGCTAGGACATGATTTCATCAGTTTTGCACATCTTGCCTGCTTTTTACGCCATGCAACCTCTCGATGGTGTGAAATGAACTGCGATGATGCGATGACGCGCTTTAACAAAATTACCTTGATCTCTTCTCCTCACATCGCCGGGTTACCGCGGGTGACGATAAAATTGTTATGCTCTCTCGATGATTTCAGTGTTAATTAGTGGTCTACATAAATGCTTAGATGTTAATTGTTTACCTCTCGGGAAGGCAAACGGAGCTTTACAAAGTTTTCCTAAATTTGTAGCTATCTATCCGTATATCGGAATGCTATGCTATCATAAAAAGATTTGTGTTCTTTTATTTAGCATGTGCTAAGTGATATTGTATCTTTCCAGGTCATTTAGCGCCTGGCCCATTAAGTGGACTAAATCTACTGATGAACTTTTGCAGATAATTATACAGCGTGAATGTTTTGATATCATTGGGATGTAATAGTTCAATCCGACTGTATAGATGTTGTTTATTAATGTCTAACTATCTGTATTAACCATAACCATAACTTGAACAAGTAATACTGAAAACATTCTCTATAAGAAGGTTGTGGCATATAGGATTGGAAGGCAATAGTGGTGTAAAAAGGAAGGAAACAAATAATAGTTCTATTTAAATTCGCACACAAACAACATAATGCCTACAAACGTGCAAAATAACATTTTCCCTTATTATTGACCCCTTTTTTATAGCACAATTGCCTTCCAATCCTATACTCCACCAATCTTCTCATAGAGAATGTTTTTATTCATATTAATTAATGTCTTTTGTTTCCATCAGTCGCAATGATTTTTTTTCTCCTCTCGCTATGGTCCCCTGCATAGTTACTAGATGACACTGCTGGCATACATCAACTGTTTAGCATCTGTTTGGGAGTGTGCTGGCAGGCACCATCATTATGTTTTTTTTATCTGTCCAATTCTTAAACATGTTCACCAAATGACTTCTGTTTTCATAATCTCCTTTCTTCTATCTCTCCTGACCACTGTACTAATCAAAAATAAGAATACTAACTGTAAATATGAATCAATACAGCTAGACAGTTCAGAAGGGCACCACAATCGCATAGAGATCTAGTATAAATATGTGATTCACTAAGCCATAAATTCACTCTACTCACAGAAATTTTTACTTCTCACGAGAACAAACAATGGAATTACAAGTGTACACACCTGAGATTTGATGATGGTGCTTCTCTGACCTCAGTTATTCTTAGTAATAAAAGTAGTAGAGAAAGTGGTCAGTCAATTAGGTATGTTTACAAATTATTAGATTTGTTGTAGATTTGTCATGGATTTGTATAGATGTTGTGTGACATGCAAGCATTGTTTTTTCAGAGAGTGTATTAAAAATTAACATTACAATGCAATATTAATTGCACGGATTTTGTAGTCTAGGACCTAGATTGAATTTCCTTAAGACTAGGGCAAGGTTCAGCCTTGCGTTTATAGTTCAAAAGTTGTAATAGACAGGGAATATGATGGATGCCTGGAAGCTGAGATGAAAGTTTTGGAAATCACCATTTATAGCCATCTTGGCACATACATGTACTTCATAAAACACCACTGCAAGAGGGATAGAAACCAAGCAATTCAATGCGAGCACTGCCAGCTGTACAATTCAGACATACATCCTCAGTATTACAACAGCCAGATATCATTTAAGGTGCAATAATTACAATGGTGTATTAGATACTGAAAAAAGGTTCAGAGGCTCCTTTGATCCGAATTCCACTAGATTAAATGTAAGGTGTACAATAATTAAGACAGGTAATAAACAAAAGCTTTGGTGTTGCAAGCTTACTAATGTATAATCAATATAGTATCGTCTTGGTATGCATTATTTGTTATGCGATGTTGTTATTTAACTTCCCTTTAACCACCATGGTTGACCCCAATCTCATTGCAGTATGACTATGCATTATGATCAAGTGTACTGTATATGATGATCAGATTGACTGGTGAGCTCCCATTGTGTGAGAAATGGGAAATATGCATGATTACATATTTTTAAAAGAACTACTGTTTTTCCACATTGTCTATGCATAACACATCCAGTGAGATCACAGAAATGTATGGACTCATACATATTTTACATATTTCAAGTATTAAGTGCAGCAAGTAAAATGATGTAATTGGGTTAATGCATGTAGTTCTGTTGTAATTTTAAATTTTTTGTCCTTGTGACTAGAATGTAACAATCATTTTTTAGTTACTTAATTTTTCAAAGACACTGTCCCATACATAACTGACCCCTAAAGTTATATGAGATTGATTAATGTAATGTAGCTTCCAATGATATGTTCCTATAATCCTGGCATTAGGTATGGGCGTCCCAACAGCAAGTCTATTTTTATTTATGTATATAGCACTGAATAAGAAAACCTCTATCAATATCTCTGTTATGGGATGGATGAAGATGATGTGCATCGCCACAATTTTAAGGAAACCTAGGCTGTGATAAAGTTCTGCAGTGTTTTTAGGTTTTTCATTGTGTTAATGCACACCAGTGCCATTTGTCCAGTGAAAGGACACAGTTGTGGAGGATATAGATTAAGCTGATGTGTGATGTGCACACCTAGATTATGTTTGGTACTTCCACACCTTATGTTCGCATGGAAGATGGTAGCATTATTGATGGGAACTAAGCTCAAAATGTGAAATTTTATTCTCCTAGATACATGTACATTAATTGAATATTCAACGTGTGCTTGTGTACATAATGTACTGTACAGGTACTGAATAGTACTAAATATATAAATAATATTTTGTAATCATATAATTACCAAAAATGCTCAAGTTACATGCATGTGTCCATGATATCACTTTTGCATGAACTCCATTTAACGAACCATACGTAATGCCAATAGTAGTCTTCAACGGAACCGAAATCAGAAAGAAGCACTCAGCTATCCTCATATACGTTAGTGCTCCCATCAGACCCTATACTATTTTTACATGTACATTATACACATATTTGTAATGCTATGCATGCCAAGCACTTCTGTTGTCGTCAACCTTCCTAACGACTTGTATTGATCCCAGTATTAATAATGTTGTAAGCAGAATTCCTCCCCATGTGGGCAATGAATTTTACCAAAATTGCAGTATACCTAAAGAGCAAAAAAATTACATCTTTTGGCCACGTCGGTTTATAATTTGGCATTCTATTAAGCTAGAAATGCATCTTTAGCTAAGCGATGCCATTTTCGTACTAACACTGAAATATGTTTGTTTCTGACTCATCGGATGTTAGTTTTATCGCAAAACCGAGGCAATAGCTATCAGTGGCGGTGTGACCGGCCCCCCCCCACCCCAAGTGGCCCTAAAAACAGAACAGGGACGCCAAAATGCAGTGAGAATGCCAAAATATAGACCGAAGTTAGCGATGTATTAGTATTAATTAAACCATTTTTTAAATTTATGTCAAAAAATGAGATATTTGTTATAGATTTATGAAAAAAAAAGATACTTTTTCATTTCTTTTTTTAAAGCACGGGAGCGCCTTTATATACTTCTCCCCCCCCCCCCCCCCCCCCCCCACACACACACACCCTGCGGTGGGTGCCACTGTCTGTCATTCAAAATTAGCCAAAATGAAATGCCTGGTAATCACCACCATTCTGCAATTATGCATGACATTTTAATTATCTAATTCGTGATCAATATATAGGTGACAATTCTAAGTCACATATCCTAGGTCAATAGACCCTTCCCTTTAACGGCGTAAGGAATGCAATTATTCTTAAACGCGTCACTTCCGGAGTTCTTCCTGTGTAGAATCATGACGGGAGACGTACATGTATGCGTCGTGTGTAAAATGACTCGTAAGTTGGACAAGAGTGTATCTAGGTCGCCGCCACAGTACTAGTGGCCACACTACATGTAACTGCATGTACAGGAACTTCCATTTCAGATGGGCTTCGAACCCCAAGTGAATCCTGACCACTGTTCCCTTCAGGAATGACATTTACATCCGCACTTAATCCAACTGGATACAGATCAAGGGGATCGCTTTGTCCATCCAAAGGAAAGTGACGGCTGCACACGCGATGGTAAGCTTTAATATCCTTCTCTACAAGGCGAAGCGATCAAATCCAACGTGCCCTCACACTTTTTTTCGACTGGAATACAGTGCATAGATACACTCTTGTCCAACTTACGAGTCATTTTACACATGACACATACGTCTCCCGTCATGATTCTACACAGGAAGAACTCCGGAAGTGACGCATTTAAGAATAATTGCATTCCTTACGCCGTTAAAGGGAAGGGTCTATTAATGATTAATGCCATATTTTCACCCAGGCTGCAATTTGTGGTCATCAGCTTGAACTCAGGGAGGTTACACACAAATACCATACATGGGCATAATCAAAAATTGTGCCGATGCCCTATCAGGTAACGAGACCGACTATTTGCAGGTCCCTGCCGCACATCTGTACAGATACATGTATGTCTATAAGTAGTACATGCATATGTAGGGTAATTTTAGCACTACAAAAACCAAAGAATTGCCTGAGAACTAAATGCTAATCTGTACTATGTGCTTGTGGTCAATACTCACAACCTGCAAGGCTATCATATACATCATATGATGTGCATTATGGCACATTTCTATGCTAATATGTAAAACCGTCAGCAGTATATCTGTTCCTTTGTGGTACTTAATTGACTGAAGGAAACATTTCCTACAGCATCATAGAAGAGGCCGCACCTAGTATACCCAACAGTGCATAATCGTTAATACCATGTAAATAGTCACTCTATGCCTTTTTAGTACATCACAAAGCAGCTTTCATAGAAGTCAAAAGGTCAAAAATCCCCTCTTTCCCCCTCCCCAATTTCATAAGCGATCTAATCTGAAACCATGGCTGCAGCCATTTAGGGGGGGGGGGGGGGGGGGGGCTTATTAATACTCATGAAAAAATCATGCACTTGCAAGATAAGCAAGATGATCTTGCTTATCTTGCAAGTGCATGATTTTTTCATGCAGTTAGTCCCATCCCCCTCCTCCCCTCTGAAGAGCTTAGTCCTATCCCCCTCCTCCCCTATGAAAGGCAGAGTGCCTCACATGTCCTCCCCTGCACTAAGCCTTTCAGAGGGGAAGAGGGGATTGGGACACACACAGCGTTTAGAGATGGAACTCACAACCAGAGCAACCTTGTTACAGGCCATCCACCATTCTGAAGAGAGCACAGGTGTCAGTACAATATTTGGATGGTCACAATAAGCTTCTCTTCATCATCTAGCAAGCTGGGAGATACCATATCCCTGTACATGTAATAAAAAATAGAGACCTCAAAAATCCACAATCAGATAAAGGTATATGTAAGGCAGCTGGAACCAGGATATTTAATATCCCTGCTGGAACAAACAAATACACAACCAGATAAGTACATAGGCTTGGATATGAACAAACAGTAAAAAGCACATCAAACTCAGCGCTCTTTTTGCTAGATCTAGCTTGACCCTTTGCACTATTGGAATTGGAACACAGCTGACAAAAACAGAACCCTGTGGGTATGGTGAGAAGTGTGTGAGGAGTGTGTGTATTGTCGGCTATTTGTTCCTTAACCCCTCACACTCCAGGAAAGTACACCACACCCACAAGGCTTCTTTTTTCGGCTAGGCTCCTTAACCCCTCACACTCATGGAAAGTACACTGCACCCACAGGGGTCTTTTTTGTCGGCTATGTTACTTAACCCCTCACACCTTAAACAGAAAGTTCACCACACCCACAGGGCTCTTTTTTGTCAGCTATGTTACTTAACCCCTCACAATCCTGGAAAATTCACCACACCCACAGGGCTCCATTCCCCTTAACCAGAAAGTTCACCACACACTAAGCCCTTCAAAGTGGAGGAGGGGATTGGGACATACACATACACATACACAGTGCATAGAGATGGACCACACAACCAAGCAATCTTGTTACAGGCCATCCACCATCCTGAAGAGAGCACAGGTGTCAGTACAATATTTGGGTGGTCACAATAAGCTTCTCTTCATCGCCTAGCAAGCTGGGAGATACCATGTATTTCATTTATCCCTGTAATAAAAAGACCTCAAAAACAAATAAAAGTATCCACAATCAAAATCTTCTTATGCTACCCAAGTGCATGCTTCCCTCTTTAAAGTGTAAAGGTAGACATCTAAAACCCACAAATATATATCTACTCTTTGTGATCTCTGGTCCAAAAATGAGTTGGGAATTCTTTGGAATCAGGCTAAACCATGGCAACTCCTAATAGGCATGACTCGGATCCAAAGAGAACCATGGAGTATGCTATAACACTAGCAAGGCTTGGTATGTATGGGAAAGCATGTCGCACTCTTCTCTCTGATGGTGTAGCCCCCAACAATGACTCAACATGGCAAATGATCAAAGACAAACACCCAAGCTGCCCACCCCCTCCAATCCCAGATTTGTCGACCTGCACGCCTCTTTTCCTTGGCTTAAATTTTGACATAGCTTCCATCTTGCACTCTTTCCCGAGGGGTACAGCAGCAGGACCATCTGGCCTTAGAATCCAACATCTCATTGATATCATCAACATCCCTCTACCTATTTCTATCAGTGCTTCCCTAAGAAGCATTGTCAACCTTTTAGCTTCAGGAAAAGTCCCAAAGAAAGTGTCGCAATTTCTAGGTGGAGCCAACCTGATGGACTTAAATATATTGAAACCCAACTGCCCTGCAGACATAAGGCCCATTGCAGTAGGGGAAACCATTAGAAGACTAACTGGAAAGTGCCTTTGCTCTCTTGTCAAAGAAAAAGCATCAGACTACTTCCAACCACTTCAACTTGGGGTCGCTTGTTCTGCAGGGTCTGAAAGGGTGGTACATAGCCTAAGGAACATGATTGACAGTCATTGGAAGGATGATAACTTTGCTGTAATTAAAATAGACATGAAGAACGCATTTAATCTTGTTTCTAGGCAGGTACTCCTCTCTGAGTGTGTGTCTGTCTTTCCTGAGCTGGCACTCTGGGCAGCTTGGTGCTATGGTACTCATCCACTATTGTTTCATCCCCTTGGCCAGCTTACCTCAGAAACTGGGGTGCAGCAGGGAGATCCCTTAGGTCCTCTGTTCGTTGACCTTGTGCTGCAAAAGATTGTATCAGCTATTGATGCGGACGATGAGTGCCAAGATTTATTATATCAAGCTTGGTATCATGATGATGGCATCTTAGCTGGAACCAAATCAGCATTGGTGTGAGCTCTTACCCTTATTGAAGAACTTGGGCCTACTCTAGGTATCTTCATTAACCTTTCAAAGTGCGAGATCTTCTGTCGGACCAACACTGCAATGTTCCCTACTTCAATGAAGGTTTCCCATGCCCCAGACTTGGATATTCTTGGTGCTCCCATTGGGGATTACCTGCATTGTGCTAACTTCATTTCTGCAAAGCGCAACGAGGCGGTGAAGTTGTAGTCCAAAATTAAAGACATTGCAGCTATTGACCCTCAGATAGCTTTTAATATTCTCCGCATGTGTGGTGCCTTTTGCAAGCTGGTGCATCTTGTAAGGAGTACGCCTCCAAGCCTAGCCTTTGACCCTTTGACAGCCTTTGATGCCGAAGTCAGAGAATGTTTTGTCTTCTCCTTTATACTGGATCTAACTGACTCTACTTGGCAGCAGGCTCAACTGAGTCTGAAGTGGTGGGCTTGGTCTACGTTCGGTTGCACTCTACTCTTGTGCTGCCTCAGTTTGTGCCACTGGTTGTGCTATAGAGGGTAATCACCACCTTACTCGTGCTATTGACACCTTCAATACCCTAGTCTCTCCACAAGATACAGTCACACTTGATTCCATTGTGTCATCACCTGTTCACCAGAAAAAGCTTTCTACATGTAGTTGTATTGATCTCGAATGCTTTAGGTCTCTATTGGATGCTTCCTCTGTAGCCAATAAAGCTCGTCTTCTTTCTGTATCGGCGCCCCATGCTTCTTCATGGCTTACTGCGTCACCTACAATGGAGTTAGGTTTACACCTGGAACCAAGTGAGTTTTGTGTAGCAATTAGGTGGTGGTTAGGTGTGGATATCTCTAGAGGGCTCTCATGTCCTCCTTGCACTGACATAGCTTTGGACCCACTTGGTCACCATGCAGCTACATGTAGGCGAGGGGGTGATGTGGTTCTCCGCCATAACCATCTGCGGGATGTTTTTGTCGAGCTTTGCCATCAAGCACATTTAAGGGTAAAGATGGAGGAAGGCAGTGGTCTTACATGTCTCACACCCGACCAGCCGATGTCTTAGTGCAAAATTGATTAGGTGGAAAGCCAGCTGCATTCGACTTCACCGTAACATCTCCATTGATACCAAAAACTTCGGATCAGTCAAGTATTCTCTCTGGTTTTGCAGCTGAGTTAGCTGAAACAAGCAAACATCAGAGCAACGATGCTAAGTGCTCTGAGCTTGGTTGGAGTTGTCTTCCCTTAGCAGTTGAGACTTATGGTAATTGGGGGAAGGAGGCGGTCAATACATTTGTGCTACTGGCCCGCCGAATAGCCATGCATTCAGGGTATGCAAGGAGCAAGGTCACCCATGACCTATACAGCAAGATGAACCTCACCTTGACAAGGTCCATTGCTCGAGCTATCCTAGTTAGGGATCTTGGTGTGTGAACTTTAGCTTGAACATATATATACTTCTGCATGTACATGAAACAAATATAAGTATCCACAATCAGATGAAGGTACATGTTTGATATGTACATAGGCTTTGGATACGAATATAATAGTAGCAAAACACCCCAGGAAAAAGAGCTGGGAGTATGTGTGTGTGTGTGTGTGTGTGTGTGTGTGTGTGTGTGTGTGTGTGTGTGTGTGTGTGTGTGTGCGTGTGCATGCGTGTGTACAGACCACACCCAGGCATTACAATGACCAGCGGCCCTTTCTGGGGTACAGGCCACACCCAGATATTAAAACGACTAGTGGCTAGAGAAAATCATTCTTGCCCAGACCAACTGACCAGCATGCAGCTTGAGAGATTTAAACATTAACCCGTTCTTGCCCAGGGTACAGGCCACACCCAGGCAACTCAACTAGATACCAATCTTTCCCAGGGTATAGAGGCTATGCAATGGAAGCTATGAATAATTAATGCAATTTAACTGGTTGTACATTTAACTGGTTGTACCCATGGTGCTCGAGTACTCATATGAATTTGAAAGAATTAGCCATCGTTTCATTCCTAATTTGCTCCTGCGTGCCACAAAAGCTGTTCTGGGCTGGAACAAGATAGCGGCAGACACTGTTACCCATGCATTAACGCCACGTGTCTATATCTATTTGGATCGAACCTTATAAGCCTCAGTACTAACAAGTGATTGAACTGTGCCTTAGTCTTTGTCCTACAGATTTTGAACATACCGTTATAGTTAATAGTGATCATGTGTGGGCATGTGATCGCATAACATCTATACACCACACCCAGACGACACAACTGAGTAGCTGCTGGAGATATTTAACCCGTTCTTGCACTGGCTACAGACCAACCCAACCGGTGAATCAGCATCAGCTAAAGTGATTCTTCCTAATGTGCACCCCAGAAAAAAGAGCTAGGAGTATGTTGGAATGTGTGTGCGCGCGCGCGTGGTGTGTAATTGCGCATATCGGGATGAGGTATCAAGATGTAGAACGGACCGTTAACTTACGCAGTCGTAGAAAACAGGAATTAAGATACACGCCGAGCACTATTCACGCCGATGAAAGAAATATTCAAATGTATTGAACCAAGGGCACATTACGAGCATTATATTTAGAAAACGACACGCTCCTCCCACTCACACACGCACCAGCACTTATAATTTGCACTATAAGGGCGCGCACCATTTGATGTTATTAATCAATATTGGAAATTATTACGTAATAGCAAATGTTTTTGATTCTCCTGCTCGCAAAATGAAAGTGAGAAATAAAAGAATGCATTATTTACATTTTTAAAATAATCCTACTGCGTTAATGTTTGAAAACAATCACATGCGTTTTCAATGTTCAGACGTGTATGGATGTCCAAAATTGCTGGACATGCATTTAAATTCTAGTTGGAGCATGGTAATGAAGACTCGAAGCTGAGTTCGAGCTGTAGGTATGATACTAGCTAGGCTGCTGCTTGATGCTAAATGACTGCCACTACTGACAGGCACTCTGCATCACAAGACTGGTGGGTAGTTGGGGTATGATAGTGGAAACTGGAAGCTGGATTCGAACTGGTACCTGGCTGCTGCCAGATGGCACTTGCCACAGTCTCTGCTTCATGCAGGAGAGATGTGCTTAGATGGGGAATGTCTGAAGTTCAGAGGGGGTGCTGTCAGATTCTGGCCCAATACAAAAAGTGGGGGGTTCTGGCGCTATACGAAAAGGTTTTGGGGGGGGGGGGGGTGCTGTCCACGTCACTGAGGCCCATACCTAGCAGAAAAGGGGGAAGAGGAGGAACATTATGAACATTATATGAAAAGGGTGGGGGGGGGGGGGGGGAGGGTTGCAACTCCCAAACCCCCCACCCCCTTCCTACATCCGTATCCGCCCATGATTTCTGTACTTAAAATGATTTACGGTACGGCACCGATAAATTAAAGTAGGCTCAATGATCTGTTCAATAGCTACAGGAGTCCTTTATGTACATACCCAAATTGAAGGGATTTGGATTCACCATCAGAGATCGAGCTACATGGCTTTCGTACCCCAAGGGGTACGAAAGCCGCATAGGGAGAATACGTGGTCGATACTTGCGGTTAATAATATGAGTTTTGGAAGCATTTAATATCGCATTGAATAAAATACCATATAAGCCTTATATTTTCACAGCACATGTGCTTGTGCATAAGCCCACACAAGTAATAAATACCTGGTAATATCTAGAATTAATGTCTGAACATTTCACACAAAAATAAAAAAGCTTAGAACCGCTAAACTGATCTAGCAGCATCATAGTCTACTGGCAAAGGTGAGCATTAGTTGGGACCAACAAGTGCCAGCAGCAGCTTGCGGTAGTCTCCAGAACAATCTCCTTCAATCATTGTGCCCAATGTCTTGTGGAACAATTCCAAAAACTTTTGCTTAATCTCAACCAAGTCAATCTGAAAGAGGGTTGTGTATAAATACAATGGTTGCTTGTCTACAACTAACTTACAATTCTATTGCAATTATTTACATACCTCACTCCTTGTCACCACCACCCTTATCAGAGTATCATCATCAGTTCCCACTCCCTTCATGCTGTGATAGAGCTTGTCAGCAAAGTAGGCTGGACGGCTGTAGACACATTGAACTGTGTGTTAAGGAGGAATATTTGTATACTGTAATCATAACCGTGTGGGTTTGGTGTTGGTATAGAATAGTGTGTGGGTGTTGGACCAAGAACCTAACACACCTTTCACCTCTCAAAAATATTGATGTGCATGACTCCAGTGCAGTGTAACCTACCTACAGTCTTGAAGCTCTTCTTAAGATCACCTGACATTTCACGATCAATGGAGCTAAAAATGTCTCGATGAGCAATCTGAGGTGAATAGCATTCATCATTTTGAGAACGATAACGAGCATACTACAGGTATTGCTCTGCATGATATTATGCCTGCATTGACTGTTACGAAAAGTTGTATATGTACGGGCACATAGTTTAATGAAATGAACTCAAACGACAATTAAGCATGAACTTCATGTTGTCAAAAACACCCATTCCTCAAGCATATAATGTTTTCGTGTATTTTGTGCATGGATGCCATAAGCACCAAGGGCATGCATTCATTGTACATAACGGAAGTTTCGCTAGAAACTTCCATATAGGGTTTGACCCCGACTATGAAACCATTACAAACACCCGACCGTTTACAACGAGACTCCTGACGATCGGATCGTTTAGCTAGTTGTTTAAATCGAACGAGAAGACGAAATTGAGTAATTTCGTCGTTTGTTTCATGTCGCAAAACAGCGCGGTTGTAGAGAAGAAAAGGTTACTGCCCGTCCTCGTACTGAGTCCCGGAATAATCCTCCTTCTACTCCTCCTTCTTGACCACGCATAACTTGAGATAGGAACACATTTAAAGAATGGAAATTTCACCAATAGATTCAGAATCGGCTGGAGGAGTGCCTACTGTGATCAAATAGTCGATTGTATATTTCGGTAATTGTATTGTAATTGGAGGTACTAAACGCTACTCGATTACATAGCAGAATCTTGACGAGTTTAGAATTGTCGATAACCAAACCAGAAAACGTAGCAAATGATTATGGTTTACAATCAACTACATGTATACGGTCAGTGTATAACATATAATTAGAAATGAGAAAATCTATTAAACAAGTAACTAAAGACATTCTCTATGAGAAAGTTGGTGAGATATAGGATTCGAAGGCAATGGTGGTGTAAAAAGCAAGTAAACAAGGGTCTGTAATAGTAAGGGAAAATGGCATAGTCCTATATTTAGCACACAAACATAGTATATGCTACAGACTTTTTTCCCTTACTATTATAGACCTTTGTTTCCCTGCTTTTTACACCACCATTGCCTATATCTCACCAACTTTCTCATAGAGAATGTTTTTAGTTACTAGTTACACTAGCTAAATACACTGTTGACAAAAACTGTACGAATACAATGCAGTGGGAAGTAAATGTTTTGGTTAAATATGAAACAAGCAAACATAACATACCTTAGTGTACTCATCAAAGGTGGCCTTCAACTGAGCAAAGCTGCGACTTGCAATGATGAAGTTGAACTTGGATTCATCCGTTCCCCAGCTCTTCTCTCCAGCCTGGAATAACTCCTGGGCTTCCCTCTTGGCCTTATCTTGGTCTACTGCAGTTGACTCATCTCGGGCACCCTGGGATGAATAAGGCCAGGTGTGGGGTGAGGGTTGGAGGTGGTCATCATGTACGTACCACACCAATTGAAAGCCTAACAATACCTGACACATCGATACAAGAAGTCTTTTAAAGTGTCCACTGGTCTCACTCATTACATCCTTCTCAAGATCTCTTTGCAGTGCTGATGTGGAGATAAGAGGTTTATGGGTATTTGTATTCATGACCATTCAGCTACCACCAAAGATTATAGATGCAATGCATGTGTACCTGTTTTATATGCAGTGACTATGTCCTTGATTTCCTGAATGGCATAATTTGCTAAACAAAGATTGAACCATATTATATCATACCCACCTGGTTGGTCCTGGTACAGAGAATCTCAATCAATACTGATTCATCAGTCCCCACACCCTTCATAGCTTTGCGAAGGCAGTGGGCATCATACACAGCCTTTGAATCCATCAGTGCAAGAACAAGTGTTCTCAAGTTTCCACCCAGTTCAGAGTGCAAGTCATCTAAGAGATCCTGCAAGAGGGCCCATCCGCGCAAATAAAATGTTCCTATATACGCGCTATGACCTTATATAATGCGACCTACCTACATGCCTATGAATGGATCCATAGTGTAAACATTATCGTGGAATGCGCGTTTAACGCAAGCTGATTTTTGCTACTGCTGCACCTACGAGCCTACCCACCTGCCTCCCCCCACACGAATTTACACACGCGTACATGTACTAGATCAAGAGTTCCCGCGGTTAGTGAGAGCTATGGTTAAGCAAATTCACCAAAGTTACTTATTTGAGGCCACCTATTTGAACCGACCACAACAGCGAGATAACTACCATACTTAATACCTTTCAATAGGTATAATACCGACCGCTATTGGTGGTGGCTGGTTACATGTGCATGTACTATTAATGCATATGGATACAACATTCATCTCTGTACCTATGTTTTTCTTCTGATTTCTCTATCGTCAAAATTCTACCTAGCCACACCAATGTTTGTAAACTTACCCTTCCGAACAGCAGTTTAAATTTTTGCTTGATCTCTTGTCTCTGTGCGTTGCTTCTATTGGCAACAATTTGGATGATTGCTGCTTCGTCAGTACCTATAAGGTGCGAGTCACAAGCCACACCACAGTATGAATACTAATAATTACCGGTAATGTTTTTGAACCCCAAAGGGCATCGGACGTTGCAACACTGGTACGAAGCTAATGAACACCCCAAAATCTATTTTACCATACTAAAATGATGTAGTATGAAGTGGTGTGAATACGAAGTTAACAGCGGTTACAGTTACAGCGATTCAAACGTGAATAATTTTTATAACATAGCGTTTCTCGTGAACTGTCCCATATTACACCCTCCGTTGTCCCTGAAGTTTATACATTCTGTGGATTTGCATATATCATTATGCGCTTAATTTACGTACCAATGCCTTTCATTGCCTTCCTCAAAGCTGCCGCATCTGCCTCCGAGTCAAAGTGAGCAGCGGGCTTGACAGTTCCATGTCCATTCTGTGACGTACCATCAACGTGACTAACCATTTAGATATAATATGCACGCGAACGTACCTGAGCGCTTGCCATCTTCTGCTGTTGCAAATTATCCACCGCGCGGTGCAAATATACAACTTGTACTGAAGAGCCAAGACAACACTGCAGCTACCGATTGTAGTGGGGCTTTATATAGCTTAGATGACGTCACCACAGGGCGGCGTCCCCCCCCCCCCCCCCCCCCCCCCCCCCACACACACACTCTCTCTCATTTCCCATCAATTTATTTAGCCACCCAGCTATGCCAACAGTACGGCAACGCGTCAAAATTAAAATAATTAGCCCGCCTGTTTATGTACAACTACGAACATTCTTAACTTTGAAGCAAAAAGTCGAAGCGAACGCTAGGCTCATGCAGAATCGAAAAAGTTAGTATTATAACATTGCAACGTCATCTTCATTCAAGCGCTCAATCTAATAGTATGGCATTAGTGATACTTGATGATACTTGGTCTTTCGATTTGGGCTCAGCGTGACGTGATAGGGCGCGTAAGCATTTTTAATTTGATTAAGGCTCTTGATGGAACATGGCAATTACTACATGAACAGCAAGACACTTCCACAAGCAGAGGGTGGCAATCAGCAGCCAAGAACCTAATGGAAGCTAGCCTCACATTCCTCAGCCCTACATTCCTTGCGGTTTAACACTTGCATACTGAGCATCGGCGCGCGCGGTCTAAGCCATCTGTAGCTGAGCAAGGCCAAGGGAGATTCAAACATGGCTTCGGTACCTAGTATCCACGCCAACTGCCAGCGATTCGAGTGCAAACTACGTTACGTCGATTATGGTTACGTCCCTTCAAAAAGCAAGCTATAAAGGAGCTCCCAGCAAAAAATTCATATTCTGATCTTGAAAGATCTTATAAGATCGCATTAAAAGCTTGGGCTAAGGTGTAAGAACGTATGTACGAAAAGTACCGCTGATTTAAGATCTTACATGACAATTGCTCAATACGTAATATATAAGAAAGGCCTGTTGACTTTAACTTGGTTTGCTGACTTTAATAATTTAAATATCATAGCTTCTGCATAGTACAGCTGCTAAGTGATGCTTAAGATAATTGAATCACATTATCTGCATGTTCAGCAATTTCGGACGTCTGTACATTGAAAACGTATTTGATTGTTTTCAAACATTAACGCAGTAGGATTATTTTAAAAAATATAAATAATGCATTCTTTTATTTTTCGCTTTCATTTTGCGAGCAGGAGAATCAACAACAAAATTAATTACTTTTGCTATTACGCAATAACTTTCTTTAGAGGTCAATTATAATAATTACATACTGATACATGACTATGTAACTAACACAACACGCATTTAACCACTGTCCAGCTGAGCCAGGATTGGTGGAGACCTGGCTAGCAAAGCTTATGCAGTGGCACGCATAAGTTTGAAGTTAAGATGGCCATACTCGGTCGGGCGGGAGTTGTCCTATGTGAGGTTATTCCCAACCTCTACTTGGACACTAAGATGTGCGTTGCGGCAAAGGTCAACAAAAGGACTATACCTATACGATAGGTATAGTCCTGAAAGTTCAAGTACTGAAAGTTCAAGCTTCGTTGATTGTGGTATTGCTGCCACATCTTGTGACACGATGTTGATAAGATGCTCCATCACACACTCCATTTTAGTTCTGTAACTGCATCTCTTATATGTCAGCATATGTTATTCTGTGCAATGATGCATGGTATGTATACATGGATTTGACTCCTTGTTCGGAAAGCCGGAAGGAGACTGACTGAATCCTGCCACTTTTCCACAAACCTAGTGCATGTGATGAAGATGATTTTAACTAGGTCAATGGCATTAAGAGCTAAAGGTTATAAAGTCATTCAGCATTTATACTGGCATTCAATGTTCAGCTGATGTTGTTAAGGCAGTAAGATTCAATGCTGCATGTTGAATTAGATGTATTATTCGATAACTAACGTTCACAGTGAGTGCATAATTAACTTTATTGATGTTTCAAGGTGTCAGGTGAAACCTGGTAGGTCGTTGACAACTTTAGTGATGGAAAGAATGCATGGTGCTTTGATATTCCAATGCTTTGGAGTACATAGTGCCTGATAGTGATCAAGTAGAAACCTTTACACCTGCAATGTATAGTACACATTCCACCCTTGCAGAGGTCCAAGCTTGATCCATACCATACTTCATCACTGAGGATTTAGTTGTCATGCAGGGTGAGCCTGTAAACTATGTATAGCGAGTTGATTTATTAATATCATCTTATTTAAGCTATCCATGCACCCAGCAGCTTTTCCATCAATGTGGAACATATATAGGTGTCTTCTTGTATCTTCTTTCTGCCAGAACAATGGCAGTAAAAATGGAGAGCTATCTCAACCCGGCCCCTAGCTTTGAGGTTTCTTGCCTCTGACCTCTCCCTGGAGATATAGTTTGTAGTAGAAGCCTTACGAGCCATTTACATGCATGTATGTATAAGTAAGAGCAAAGTTGTTTTAGGTGTTGCGCAGCTAATACCAAGTGATTGCTAGGCCAGCTGTGATCGCTAGGCCAGCTGTGATTGCTAGACCAGCTGTGATTGCTAGACCAGCTGTGATTGCTAGACCAGCTGTGATTCTTGTTCTGCACTCACTGTAATCCCTGACTTCACCAATGATGCTTACTATTTTATTCACTGATCACTTAATAGATTTTAATTCTCAGATAGTTAGTACTTCCCTAAGTTATGCACAAGGTTCACTCTGGAGACCTTTATTGCAGTGTTGTGTCATGCTGACTGATGTGGTTGCTAAGGCTTTTGTATATTCCCTCACAGACATATGCATGTAAGGAAGAGTCAAGCTATTCTTTGACTAGGTTTGTGCCATTGTTGATATTGCAAAACATCTAGGGTATCAGATGCCATATACATATCAGAACATCTGTAACTGATTCAAGCCTTAATGTCTCTGGAACATTCACTCTGCTACAATGTTTAATACCAAGCTAGGTGTCTAGTGTAATACTACTGTGTCATAACAATAGGGATGTATTATACAACTGCAAATTGATGCAGCTCCAGAGACTTAGGCGCCTACCTCTCTATAAACATAAGCAAAGAGAGGGCACAACAAATACTATAGAACTGCATGACATGAAAGTTCGTCACCTGCACGATGTATGTGAGTGCATTGTGCAGATTGACAAGAGCATTAAATGTTGGGTGTGAAATAGTGCTAATGTACTTTTAAGGCTTAATAGCACACCCTTAATTAATTAGCTGGCCTGGTGAACCACTCCATTCCACTGGCTCAGTTGTGGACATGAAGTGTTACAAAACTGACCGTGTATAAGCATAGCATCAAATTTATTGGTCAATGATAATTAATATGCATTAACATCTTACTCTTATGTTTTGGCTATTAATGAAGTAAATAAGACAAACATTTGATATACTAGCATTTGAAGTCATTGCTTGCAGACGCTACATTATTAACTGGGCTTTGGGTATACATGGCTGCATCTCCTCAAAGTGAAATGCCACACCATGCAAGGCCTGAATACTGGTATATGGTGTTCTTTTTGCTTGCTCTCTTAAAAGACATGCGTTTTTCACACTCTGCAATGCGTTGGCAATGGTACTCTATTGTACGTGTCATGATTATTCATAGAAAACAGGCAGTCCGTTCAGGCCGAAAAGAGCCGGCCGTGCTTAGTGGACGACATAAAGTAACTACTTGTAGCTTTCACATTGCCTGTATGTCAAACTTATGTGTGGGAAAATTGGCAGCTACACGCAATTCGCACATCTTTCATACCTATTCGATCTTGCCGTACGTCATATGCCTGTGAAAACGTGGCGCGTGTATTAATTGGAAAGCGTTTCAGGTGTGTGTCTTGAAGCCAGATGATTGCTGGTACTACTGCATATGTTTATAATAACACCAGATGTAAGCATCTTGCAAGGCACATCGTTGAACATATGGTGTCGATAATGAGGCTAACCGCCATGATTTCTATACCATATACCGTAACGCTCTAATTATCAAACTAAATGTCCAGCCGTGGGTTCAATACATTTGAATATTTCTTTCATCGGCGTGAATAGACGGACGTGCGCTCGGCGTGTATCCAAGGACACCTAATTATTACATGGACTACTGGAAACCACCGCGTAACGTAATACTATAATTGTCGCAATCCTCGTTGCGCCTCGTTCCCAACCTTGTCGGACAAACAAAGGCTTTTGTGAAGTTGTCTTAGCTTTGGAGTGACTTACAGTTACAAAAAGCTGTTCTTTTGTTGAGGTAAACCCGTTATAAGTATTAAAGATTACGTTAACTTACGGGTCTTAGCTTCTACGTGCATGTTGCCTTGCTACGCTACTTTGGTTAGGCTCCTGGACACTCCGATGAGCAGACATTTGTTTCGGAAGGTGTTTCCAGCGCTTAACAGGGGCGGATCTAGTCTCGTACCCAGACCCAGATTCCCAACAGCTGTGGATGGATTACATCACCGCTACGTGGAAAGTGGGTCTGGCTCATAGGTCGAACGTTTTTGTTCTTGGATCCTAGATTTTGGAGAACCAATCAAATTGCAGCCCGTAATGACGTCACGGTGCTACTTAATTACGAGTGTAATTGCATTCCATATAATGAACCCCGTTGAAGTTAGCTGCACATTCAGCCTCACATTCTTCGGCCTCACATTCCAAGCAATTATCACTTACAATTAGGCCGTACGGCTAATGATAATCAGCATAGGTTTGTATTTGCAGTTATTATGGCAATGTGTGGGTAAAGACATGCGAAATAGCCGCTTCTCGGGTTGTATCAAACTTCGTCGTTATAAGAGCGGTGATAGACTGAAAAGGGAATCACCGAAAGAGTACTAGTACTGAAGAAAGTAGCTTACTTCAGGCCAAACGATGAATTAATTTGTGATTCTGAAACTGACGCGGTAGCTTTATATCGCTTTCTACCTCTATTATGAAAAGGGTGATTTCTGATACCTGTATATTAAATCATACTGTTATATATTGTAAGACCATTATTCTGATATGCACATACCATATCCAGGCACTTCTGTAATGGCCATGCAGTCTCTATCAACTCTGTTGAGTTATTGGAGAACTCGTGCATGATGCATGTGTACGATATTCAGATTGAGTTTGTCCCATCAGTAAATTTCTTATCCTTGGCTACGATATGATGCTCAACGCATAGAACTGACATCACATATATATTTACCTCCATGTATGCATGCCCTTCACAACTTTCCTTATGAAGATTCTACTGAAAGGGCATTCGCTGTTCACTATATATTTCAAGGATTACTAATGAAAACTGTAGGTGATCTTATGTGTAAGGAGCTCAAGGTCTTCTCAATGAGGGAAAGAACTTAACATATAATGATGTAAACCCCACTTCAGAGCACATATATCATCCACATCTGGCTTGTTGTAGTAAGATGGGATTAGGAATTTCTCCACATTCTTAGAACCAAAACAGCCTCTTTCACTACTATGAATGTTGTCATTACTGCTATCATTGTGGTCAGGGGTACTTTGATTCGAAAATGTGTCACTTTTATTGTCATTACAATGCACTGGAGCTGGGGAAAAAACGTAAAATATATGCTTCACCATTTATTTCACATGTAGCATACCCTACTGTCTTCAGGTATAATAACAGCTTTACAATGAGCATTGATGGGCGATGAAGTAGTGTTTCCTATCCAAGTAAACAAGAAAGGATAATAAGCTAATGTCACTACCAAAGCCATACCTTATCCACATCTCTTATGAAACATAGTTTTAAAAAAGACAGTAATGCATGCTTTTTATCCTGAATAGTTATTGACCTGTTGATATTTTCATAGGGAACAAATCACTAACTGAGAGCTCATACAACATTTGGAGATGAAACCTTTCCACCATATCCTGAAAGTGAAATACTTTTGAAAAGCCTGCTGGATACATTAGCAGTGTACTTGGGTGTATTCAATTGTAACATTTTCCAACACAAGCCTAGCAGCCTGTTGTGCGATATTATTGCAATGTTCATAAAAAATGATGTAAAATAAACTTACTAGACATGCATACATACCGCAGTCACTTGTGTTTCCATGACTGGGCAATTTGCTGTTCTGAAATGTGATAAGTGGAATATGATACATTTGATATCAATATGACAGTTCCCTGTTCCCAAAGGGTAGGTGTGCACATGTCAGGATGGGGGACCCTATGCCACACGTAGCTCCCAATGCCTGACTGACTAGTTAGTGACCCCCAAATGAAATTATTCACATATCATCTTCACTACAGGTGTGATGCCATGCACCTATGAAAGCAGATCCAGACATTCTGATGACAGTTCCCTGTTTCCACAGTGTAGGTGTTTACATGTGAGGATTGGGAACCCAACACCACGTGTAGTTCCCCAATGCCTGACTGAATTCATGAGGTTTTTCCGAGGGATCAACGATTTCCGACGTCTCTGCCATAGTACATACAATTTTGAATATTTTGTTCTACAATTGCGTGCAATTATCATGGCTTTGCAAGTGGCCGACTGTTAACGCGCAAGATGCTGCCAAAAGGAAGCAAACGAGCACGGAAAACGCCACCTTGCTTCAAAGACAATGGCTTTCTTCAGGCAAATTCCAGTGAGGAGACTAGTAAGCCATCTAAAGAACCTTCTTATTACAGTATATACTTGTGTATATGATGCATGTGCGCTGTGGCGAGTGCGTGCGCATGATAACCGCGCCCGATGTCGATTAAATGTGACATGTAAGCACGCGACTTATTAATGTAAAGTCTGTGGCCACGACAATACACTGCGAGCGAAGTGCTGTTATACGCAGTTATTCGAATTCACGCTACCTATGGCATAACTGTGCTACAACTAATGTATAACAGATTATTAAGCTACACGACTGCGTATAACAAGTTACCGCGTTATTATACGATGCAAGGCAACTATAAACTCAATCAACACGGGATAAAGTAACAACAATCATAACTCACATACATATAATTGATTATGTGGATGGTGCCAATTGCAATTGTACATGTACAAGCTTATAATTACGTATTCGTATACATACTCCCGGTATAAGTGTAGTATAACATTCACAGGAGGGTCAGCAGACATCTGCAGAAGTCAAGTCAGAAAACACTCTGAAGTGTGAAGAACTTGGATGGATCTGTGTGCCCTTAGCAGGTGCATGGGGCATTCTAGTACAGCATACGATCTCATGTTTGGCCTGCAGGCTCTCCATCAGAACAACCCAAACAATGTCCAGACTGTATAGTAGAAGTGCATTGTAGATTTACATATATATATATATATGTGGTGTAATTATTAGTATTTAGTTGTGTACTTGTTTGATCAGTTGGATCGTGTTATGCTTCCTCTTGGCTAGCCTTAATCTTCACTTGGAGCCAGATGAGTGCCTTAAAATGGTGGCTTGGGATCACAGCTATGTTGCCCCTACTGCTCTGACCACAAACTGGATCTTATTGGGCATCTTGTTGTGGCATGCAATGGGGTGGTAATGTTGTTTTGTGCCACAACAGTTTGAGAGATGTTTTTGCCCAGTTTTGCCATAGGGCTAGGCTGGGTGGTCAGCTCGAGGTAGGTCATGGATCTGAGGCTTTAGACTTAACAGTGGTCTGTCCGCTTAATTAACTCCACTACATTGAATGAAGCGAGAGCCAGAAACAGGTAAGCAGCAGCTGGAAAGGCTGAAGTGTGCAAGCACAATGCCGAGTTGGGTTGGGTCTGGATACCTTTGGCAGTAGAGACCTATGGTTGTTGGGGTGTAGAAGCTCAGGGTTCCATTTCTCGGCTGGCTGCCCAACAAGCTTTGCAGTTGCAGTGTTGCAAGTCAAAGGTCATTGCAAGCATTTACCAGAGATTTAGTTTGCTGCAATGCCAGAGCTTTGCTCTCCCATGCTAGGTTTCAGCATTAAGTCCAGGGCGAAGGCTGACAATGTTTTTTTAGTTCTTTTGTCAGCTGTTTAAGTTTGTGTGTGTGTGTGTGTGTGTGTGTGTGTGTGTGTGTGTGTGTGTGTGTGTGCATTATCAATAACAATAACATAACAATTAAAAAATAAGATGATAATTAAGGTATATAGCATAATATATTTGCGTATATGTACTAGTCTGTGAGTGCGCCGTTATATGAACGACAATGAATTAAAATAACTGGTGTTTGACAGCCATGCGTCATAAATTCTAACATGTACAGACGCATTGGCTGTAATTTAATTGACAAAAACAGTTACATAAACATCTCCTGAAATATTGACAGTACAAAATGCCACAAGATGCCGAATTCGTACTACAGGAATAAATGAGTATGTTCCGAGAAGGTACAATGACTTTTGCCAAATCTCAATTTGAGAGCCAAGTATATCACGATCTGTATCTTGTAGAAGCCACTCAACATAAGCTAAAACATGTTTCACAGTTACTGTTTTTGAGCAGAATCAATAATTTCAATATGACTCTCAAGAAAAAATTTCACCATTCCAATGTGAGGTCTAGCTGAGATAGTTTTAATTCAGTCGGTGCCATCTTCAGGCATACAAAAAGCAGATACACACAAGCCATGATCACTTCTACAGAGTTGTGAGTGTAGAATATGATTGTAGAATGATGCTTTACTACTTCGTGTACATATCTGGTTCACAATACCTAAGGAATCACCATATAATTCTTTATATAACAGAATACAGGTCTGTGGGGAAAATGTATTCATATATTGGCTTCTCAAGATAAAATTATTCACTTGTTTTCGTTGATCAGCTAGATCCATTGGATAATTTATTTCATACGACAAAGTATGAAATAAATTATGAACATGTGTTGCAGTTATTCTTTCTGTACAACTGTCAATGAAAGTAGTATAAAATTGTAGCAAAGACTCATCAAAGATATTGACAGCTGTGTACGTATTGATGTGGTCTTGAAACTTGTTCATAATAGTTTGAGCAATGTTGTGAAATGGTATGAACCCAATATTCCATTAAATCGCTCAAAAGGAAAGCACCTAAACTGTAAATGGGACTGTAATCCAGATTACATTGAAACATGTGGCAGAATAGATGCATATTTATAGTTAGATGCTATTTACCATACAGTCTCTCATAATGCACACAAAATGCAACAATTTTTTTCATGCACAATTATGCAGTCAGTTCTTGTTATAGATCTATGACCCAATATTTGGCATGGTTCAACAAACAGTGACCAACAATCAATGTGTTCTGGTGGTAGTAATCCATGAAGAGTGTAAAGTGAGAAAAAACAATTTTTCCACTGATCTGCAGTTAAATAAATGTTTTCACTTTTCATCACACAAAATGCAGCTTTAGGCAACCTTCCAATTGACTGTGGAACAACCAGTCTATTAACTCTGTCTTGAATTGTTTGTCTTTGTGAGTCCAGTAGTATGCCCAATTTGAACCAAAGTTCTGTTGTGTGTTTTGCTATCCCAAGATACAATATATGCATGGCATCTAACACCAGAAATCTCACAGCATCATAATATGGTAACTCATAAAGTATTGAGTATTTTGCACCATATAGCTGCTCAATTTTCTTTTGTTCTGCTTGAGTATTGGCATATAAGTGTTGATAAGCATGCTGTTGATGCATAATATTATTTCGTAGTGGCCATTCATATACATTAAAGCCACCATAATAAGCCTTTTCACCAAACTTTTCTGTTATAAAGGCTTTGGTACATTTTGTACAACCTAATCATGCAGAATGTTCTACGAAGCCCCCAATTTTCCTCGAAGCAGGAGTATCGCAAGCACAACCTATCAAAACACAACGAATATAAAGGTTGTTCGGCTCACAAGCAATCCAACAACCTTGCCAGAGCTCTAGCAATTCAGACACCATGGGACCAAGATATGTGTCAATAGTTCCTTTTGGCTCCTTTGGTCCAGAAATTATTCCAACAATTATGCAATTTTCAAGTTTAAAGCACAGTCTGCGGGGCATGTTAGCAACTGCCAAGTAGGTCACACCTAGCGAATAGTTGGAATGTTTATAAGGTTGGAACCAGTCCACATTCAACAAAAACCCTAGATTATATCGAGTTGAGAAAAATTCTTTAAAATCCTCCAGCCAAACTTGTTCATCGTATATGTCTTCAAATGAACCATCAGTGTGAGATAAATTTCTCCATTCTGAACACAACTCCCAGAAGTCTTTTGGCTTACAAAACTCAACAAGAGCTTGCTTGATACCATAATAGCAGTATGTTAGGCAAGGTATAAATTTCAATGCTTGGGATTGTTTAAACTTTACACATCTCATCAAAGGCTCACCACACTGACTTATTGGTCTAAAATAATGTGGATGATTAGGAAATTTAACATAGATGCAAGTCGCAGATATTATTGAACCATAATGACCATGTACAATTAAGCTTGATGACTTTTGATACAATTTGTTGCATTCTGAACAAACAACGTAAGTAATGGATTTGTTTGTATTTAATTGACATTTTTTTCGTAAAGACTTGTTTGATGCAGGTATGTCCTTGGCTATTTCTTTAAGGGTGTTAATATGCAACACTTCACTTAATTATATCAAAACAAATTTTATCAACCTGATCATAGTAGTCATGGCTGCATCGGATATTCATAAGTTGAAATTTTATTCCAAAAATAGCAATGAAGTTTTTAAAGTTTGCCTTATTAACTGTATCATTTGCTTGCATAATTTCTTTTTCAGTTTCCTCAGTGAGTATTTCATTTTCATTATCACTCAATTCAGAATCAGAGACAACTTCCACTAAACCAATACGCTCCAAGTCATCCTAGGGTGTTAAAGTAATATGATACCAATGACCACAAGTATTATTAAAAATACCTACATTTGTCATGCATACAACTCATCATGGTAACTGAAACAAGCGACCCTGCATGATAAATATATTACTAAGTGCAAATTGAACCATGCACACAACAATTGTTTTGTTCAGAAAAAAGAAAACCGGCCATATAGAGTTTGCCATATTCATGCCCCAAACCTCAGTTGTTGTGCCCCTTAATTAAGGTCACAAGCAAGTTGTAGTTAGTACCCAACTCTATAAAAGCTGACTTAGTTAACCATGAGCATACTACTGACATGAGATAAAACTTACTTCCGCATCAGAAAACATATTGATGTCATCTGTGTGTATTTCTACTACAGGATCCTCATCTTGCTCAGCAAATCGTTCGATTTCCCATTCATCTCTGTCCCCGTTTACGTTAGCATCACCATGGCCACTCGTAATAGTGTCTACAATCAGATGCTTTGCTTGGTGGGTACAGAAGGCAGAATACGATAGCCAGGTTAGACAAAGAGAACAGTAACGCCTAAGATGCCTGTCATGGCTCATTAAAGACTTGTATGCAGCTCAACGTGCACTCACATTCAAAAATAATGATATACACATAAACATGGTTACAATACGCGCACGCATGCCACGTGCATTTATTAATCGTGCACGATGGAGACATCACAGATGCAAGGCTTGGGCCACATGCAAGCAGCTGGTCATGTTTGTAAGGCAAACGTGTGTGTAAGCCTAGGCTTACATGTAATTCTACAGGGGCCGGCGTCATGCAATCATGTTTTTGTGCTCTCTTTAATTTTATATAGCGTACTGCATCAAACTAGCCTTCATGGGTACCTCAGGCAATATGTCGCCCAAACAGAAATTGAATTGCTACAGTTGATCGGTGATCTTTCAAACAAAGTCTACAATATAAATGCTACCCTAGGAAAGCAGACCTCAGATCTTGGAGACAAACTCGCCGTTCTTGAGCAAAAGCAAGTACAAAGCGCAAGTCAACTGTCAGCTGTTACCAAACGATCACGGTGCGATGTTCTAATTCCAACTGGCTTATCTGTAAGCCGTTGTAACACACTTTGCGTAAATTTCATAATCCCTCTCAATAGACATGTATCAGGAGGCTGTATTGGACAACAAAAGTACAAGGAGCGGCCCTTATCTAATACTAAGCAAACTATGGTTCTGAACAGTTATTTTAGCGAGAACTGTTTGTTTACAGTCTAAAGGTGGCGCCAGTAATGAGGCTAAAAAGTAAAGAATGTATTCTTGAAAATCAAACAGACAGTGTAAATGCAGGGACAAGATGTTGTATATTATTACATGTAGAATCAAAATATGATTTTTTTGGAGGCGGTACAAAATAATGGTCGAATTGAATAAATATTTTAAAAGTACCCCCTGTTAGCTTGAAATAGTTGACTAATTGTTAAGGTGCACAAGATTCATTTTTATAACAAACATAGCTGGTAGATTTCTACACATTGTGGTATTATGGGCATGAATTTAATATTATCAGGTCCTATGTAGGATTTGAAGTGTGATGAATACGATTAGCAAAACACCAGATTCCACTATTGCCGTTGCACCGTAGAATCAGTTGGACTTAAGCGAGCAAATTTGGATACAGCCAACAATTACCTACAATGTAATAAAACTGCCGACGCTTAGAAAGCTCAGACAACAGAGATAACGCTCTCTTGTTCCCACACTCGAACCTGAAAAAAAGTTTCTCCATCTTCTTCCAGATCTGATAAGATAAGATTCGCTCGGATAAGAGGTTGTTTATTGCACTGTATCTTTGTCACGATTGAAGCGTAATGTCAGCCGTTATGCGGAAGCACTAGAACCAACAAGTTAGAAACTTTCTGCCGAGTTGGATTTGTTTTATTATTTTCGTAAGGGGAGTTATGCTTGACACAAATTTCAATCTCTAGCAAACTTAGTTTTGTTAGTATAGCCCACAACAGATTTTATCGGCCTTTGGAAGACATAAAAGTGGGCGGGAATGTGTGGTTGAACACATTCTATATTTCATATAGTGCGCTACAGTTACTATTCAATTGTTGTCACGGTTGTATTAAAAGCTTGACGTGTCTGGTTTGTTTTCTTCAAAATGCCGTCACGTCGATCGCGAAGAGAAAAGAATCGTGCAAAGAAGATCACAAAGTTAAATGATGACTGTTGTGTTGGTGAGTCGCAAGATGTTGAGGAGCGTGACAGTTTTCAAGAAGCGCATGAAAAAAAGAAGACTTGCAACAGGAAGCGCTACAAAGCCGATCCTGGGAGTAAGAAGGATAGCATGAAGGCCCAATACTGGCTTGATCCGGAAAGTAAGGAGACCGCTAAGGCCCAATACTGGCTTGATCCGGAAAGTAAGAAGGAGAGCGCAAAGGCCCAATACTGGCTTGATACGCAGGATAGCATGAAGGCCTACTATGATCAAAATAGAGAACTGATTTTAGCCTCCAAACAAGATCAATATCAGGCAAATCCAAAGGCCAAGAGAGATATCTCTAGGATAAACAGCTGCAGGAAAAGAAATCCTATGAGGTAGGAGTGTTTGCAATCTTTGGGTGCAATGTGTCTTACACACAAGGGACCAATATATTGTATCGTGTGCTGGCCCCAGCTCCGCCACTGCCCCCAGTTCCGCTGCTCCCACTTGCGCCACTGCTGGCCCCTGCTCCGCTGGCCCACACTCTGCTTGCCCCAGCTCCGCCACTGGCCCCTGCTCCGCTAGCCCCAGCTCCGCCACGGCCCCCAGTTCCGCTGCTCCCACTTGCGCCACTGCTGGCCGCTGCTCCGCTGGCCCATGCTCTGCTTGCGCCTGCTCCGCTGGCCCCAGCTCCGTCGTTGCTCCCAGTTCCGCTGCTCCCACTTGCGCCACTGCTGGCCCCTGCTCCGCTGGCCCACACTCTGCTTGCCCCAGCTCCGCCACTGCCCCCAGTTCCGCTGCTCCCACTTGTGCCACTGCTGGCCCCTGCTCCGCTGGCCCACGCTCTGCTTGCCCCTGCTTCGCTGGCCCCAGCTCCGCCGCTGCCCCCAGTTCCGCTGCTCCCACATGTGCCACTGCTGGCCCCTGCTCCGCTGGCCCACGCTCTGCTTGCCCCAGCTCCACCGCTGGCCCCTGCTTAGCTGCCACCTGCTCCACCTCTGGCCCCAGCCCCATGGGGAATATGGCCCCATCGTACTGGGGGCCTTCCGGAGCTCGGCCATATAGAAGGCGGCGAGGAAGGCGAAGGGGTGGACTTCACCTTAGTAATACATCAAACAATATGTATATTTATTACAATTACAACTAATGTTTTTTGAATGCTATATAGCAAGGCTACCGTTTGCGCCGTACCGATTTTCCGACCAAGTTAAGATAGTTTAGTTAAGAACATGCATGTGATTGTGCCGGGATGAATTACTTCCTCGCCATGTGAAGTAATCTTGCAAGACACGGCACAGTGGCACGATTATTCAATAGATATAATACATGTTTATAAATTTAGCTTATTACCAGAGGCGGATCCCGGCTTACATGTACAGCGCCTAGCTGGGAGTAGGCGTGCCCTGCTCCGCCCATTGCACCCCACCCTTACCCACTTTTTGATTGCATGTGAGCAGATCAAACGGTCTCTTGTGCTACGATAGAGTACGATTCTATTATAAGGTTGCCCAATACATGCCTCAATATGCATATACACTTCCTCCTTCGTTTATTACTACTAAACGAGCGAGAGGTAGGTTCAGCTGCTGTCAGTTTTGCACAATACTAAATGGCGGCATCATGTTGATCTTGTCTCGATCGCATAGCGCCTTGGTACAATAACCCAAGCATCTCGCGTACACACTGGCAGAGTCTATGAGAGGGTCAGACAGTGAGATTGAGGTGCAGGTGCATGGAATTGATCATTTTTCAGATGAAACCACGCTTCCAGAAGTTGGTAAATAGTGGTTTGTCAATTCATTGGATACAATATGGACGTTCTATGTTGGTTTTAGAAAATAGTGGTTTGTCAATTCGTTGGATAAAATATGGACGTTCTATGTTGGTTTTTGCAGCCCTGTAGGGCTAGTTCCTCTGATGAACAAGATGTGATAATGAACATAATCTGATAAAAACACCTTAAAAAGTAATTTCACCCTCTCACCCTCACCTTCTCATAGCCACAGACCACACCTCACCATCAAGCCACACCCAAGGGACCCTCATAGCCGCAGACCACAACTCACCATCAAGCCACACCCAAGGGACCCTCATAGCCACAGACCACACCTCACCATCAAGCCACACCCAAGGGACCCTCATAGCCGCATAACACACCTTCTCACACCATCAAGCCGCACCCAAGGGACCCTCATAGCTGCAGACCACACCTTCTCACCATCAAGCCACACCCAAGGGACCTCATAGCCACAGACCACACCTTCTCACCATCAAGTTACACCCAAGGGACCCTCATAGCCGCAGACCACACCTACCAACCATCAAGCCACACCCAAGCGACCCTCATAGCCGCAGACCACACCTTCTCACCATCAAGCCACACCCAAAGGGACCCTCATAGCCACAGACCGTACCTCACCATCAAGTCACACCCAAGGGACCCTCGTAGCTGCAGACCACACCTACCAACCATCAAACCACATCTCATAGCTGCAGACCACACCTTCTCACCATCAAGCCACACCCTATCCACAGAAGCAAAATGGCAAGAAAGTCTTTAAAATACATTTACATGTACACATATATACACACAACTAAGTAAGCGTAAATTGCCTAGCTCTAGTACATCCATGCCCTATACTATCTATACATCTACTCAAAATTGGTTCAAATTCATGGGTGTATTTAACTAACTTACTGAACAAAAATTGCTTTAAATTGTTCAACTCATTAATAGGTAACCCCTAAACGATGCACACCCCATTACTGTACATTGAGACATAACTTTGGTCCCAAAGTACGACTCAGTTGCCAGTTTGAGCGAATTCTGCTTTCCGTGGTAAGCTTCCGGTGCATCTGCATGGACACCTCTGGTGGCCTCAGATATGTCCTATCAGGGCATGTGGTTATTGCCCTCGCTTATTGGCAGACACCTGACAGGGGTCAGAGGTTTGGTTGACGCCTGAGATGTGCGCTGGTCCTGGTGGTCCTGGACTCGGTGAGATGCTGAGCACCCTTGGCAGGGAGATACAAAAAAGGACTGAAGGTGTGAAATTGTAGATGGCCAAGGTGGTGCTGCAGTCCCAAGCTCATTAAGCTTGTGCAAATTTGAGGTCATGTATGGCAGCCACAATACTAGCTTCCATCTTTTGCACTGATAAGAGAACAGTGATAAATTTGGGATCTTATTGTTACCTGCTTGAACCACTTTGGATTCGTCACGAACGTAGATAATTACATTGCGCTAACTTTTTTTAAACGCATATTGTAGGTTAACCTGTCAAAACATGACATAACCTGTCAAAATCCTCGTCACTTATAGATTAAGCGACACCGGAAAAAGCAAGAGACTAGTCAATATTCTATTTTCAGAGCAGATGCTTATTGCACCTTTTCTTCATATCTGGTAACTGTAAAACTTACTATAAGATTCATACGGACAGTGTCATTGTTGAGGTGGTGTTCACTGGATTAACATAGCATGTTACAGACGAAAACTAATGCTTGAAATATCAGTTTCTAAGAAATGACATCCAACAACATTTTCTAACGACACATACTGCACCATCAAAGGCTGATAACTCTCAGCTTTGAACTGTATGCATCAGGAAATAGAAATGGAGTTGGGTGTTCAAGTGCGGTAATGAGAAAATATCATCAGAAGCAAGACTGGCAATGCAGTATGACAAGGATCTTAGTATTCACTCTTACTTCTTCCAAATAGAATCAGCTTTTAGTCATAAAGTCGTTAAAGGTTTTTATCCAGCATATTCACGCTTCACCATTCAGAATCATGTTACAATGAGGCGGGTCATTCCATGGGCTGTCAGGAATGAATTGGACAGCACCCCTCAGATTTGTGTGCAATTTATCACATTTGCTTGATCTAATATGGATGTTACTTTAACGCATTAATTTTTAAAATCGCACGAGTGGTTTACGAATTAACACCATCATGAATAATTAATTGTTTTCCACTTTGAAAACTCATAACTCCCTACTCACAGAACGTGTATGGCTATTGTTGGCATCAAATTGAAGCTCTCTTAGTGTACAATCCGACTATAATATGTTTCTGTGGGAGAGGCGAAAGGGTTAACGAATAAATGTTTATACAGCACGGTTTTCAATATTTAGGTCACTTGCAGGGTGATACTCAAGAATTTTGTTTTTGTATATGAAAACTGTTCATTGTCCTTACATTTTACAAAAATAAAAAGTCTGAGTATCAGCTAGTTCTGGGAACTGCAGAGGGTTAAAGGGCAAGACGCCATTTTTAATTACTTCATGGTTGATTTTATCACTAATGAGAAGCAAGTGTTGTTTAGATACGTCTCAAGGGTATTACATAATACTGTCCTCAACTATCACAACAGTAAGAAAGGGCGTTGGTAATTTAAAAAATGATTTTTAGTACATCGAATTGCGCATTTATTGGAAACCGTTACTAAGCCTTCTCATAATGGGATCGTTGCGTGCTCGTTATTACTGTCATAAGTGGTTAAAACTGAACATTTCTTTTGATTGGAAGTAAAAAGGAACAACGAGGTTTAAATGAACCGGCGGTGAGACGGCGGTGGTCCCTCAACCTGTTTATACTCCGGATGACGGCGTACCGGGGATCGGGGATCCCACCCGCGGCACCACTACCGTGGTGCCGCGGGTGGGATCCCGGGTACGCCTTCATCCGGCGTATAAACAGGTTGAGGGACCACCACTTCTTGAGCCGGTTGAATAGGTCTCACCGCCGGTTCGTTTAAACCTCGTTGTTCCTTTTTACTTCCAATCAAAAGAAATGTTCAGTTTTAACCACTTATGACAGTAATAACGAGCACGCAACGATCCCATTATGAGAAGGCTTAGTAACGGTTTCCAATAAATGCGCAATTCGATGTACTAAAAATCATTTTTTAAATTACCAACGCCCTTTCTTACTGTTGTGATAGTTGAGGACAGTATTATGTAATACCCTTGGACGTATCTAAACAACACTTGCTTCTCATTAGTGATAAAATCAACCATGAAGTAATTAAAAATGGCGTCTTGCCCTTTAACCCTCTGCAGTTCCCAGAACTAGCTGATACTCAGACTTTTTATTTTTGTAAAATGTAAGGACAATGAACAGTTTTCATATACAAAAAAGTATCACCCTGCAAGTGACCTAAATATTGAAAACCGTGCTGTATAAACATTTATTCGTTAACCCTTTCGCCTCTCCCACAGAAACATTATAGTCGGATTGTACACTAAGAGAGCTTCAATTTGATGCCAACAATAGCCATACACGTTCTGTGAGTAGGGAGTTATGAGTCTTCAAAGTGGAAAACAATTAATTATTCATGACGGTGTTAATTCGTAAACCACTCGTGCGATTTTAAAAATTAATGCGTTAAAGTAACATCCATATTAGATCAAGCAAATGTGATAAATTGCACACAAATCTGAGGGGTGCTGTCCAATTCATTCCTGACAGCCCATGGAATGACCCAGGCTTAAGTTCACCAGTACCATGAGGTAGCCAAATAATCTCCATTCATTTGCGATGCAACGGGTAAAATACCTGCCTTATCCCCCACCCCCCCCCCTTCGCCCCCCGAAAAATAGGCTAGCAACCTACTGTGTATTATTATACAATAGTTGTAAAACATCCTGTTGATAGAAAAGCTCCAATTGCTGCTGCTAAGTTAATTACAAAGGACCATACAGTGCTTTCCATATCATTCTTTCTTCTAAGTTTTAGATTGCTGAGAGTTTACTGTATGATGCATCTAATTTGATCAATCCTGCTCAAACCATCAAGTCAGCTTTTAGAATTGCATGTGAGCAGCTCAGGTAAACCCAAGGACTTCTCAAACATTTTGCCTCATGCCTGCACCAGCCATGTCATGAATTGTGTTAAGGACACCAAACAAGTGGTGCGTTTCATTATACTGCTTTTTCCAATTCAGGTTTTTAAATGAGCAATGAAGGTATAGTATGTATTGCTTTTCAATTGCACTAAACTCTTCAACCCTTTACGAGTTATCAAAGATCATATGTTTATTGTTGTATTGCTCCAAACGGAAAACTGATGGCATGGTATGCTTTAGTCAGTATGGTAAATTCCTTTCAAGAAGACCTGCAGTGCAAGACCACGCTGAACAACCTGAAGCTGATGATCATGACTTTGATCTTCCTGTTCATCATCAATTCGGAGCTTATTTTAGCCACAAAACTGACACAGTGGTACTGGTTGATGGATGTAGTACTATAAACAAGTACTACAAGCCTGAATCTTTGATACATTAATGAAAAATTGGTTTCCAATGGCTCCATTTTGGAGTGGTCTTATGCTCCGTAAGACACTTTAAAAATTAAACATGGCTTACATTTGTGTTCTATTATAGGCGACCTTCAACACCATAAACAGGAGATATCAAATTGAAACAAGTACCGTAAGCGTCATAATTTATGGCATGTCACAATTCCTTAACAATTCCTTAATTGTGATGGAATATTTCGAAGCGGTCATATTCCTTAATTGTGAAAATGTTAAAATTAATGTCTGAATATTTTTGTTAGCTAACGTAGAGTAATCCAAAAACAATTAAATGAGGTAGCAGAGGGGTTTCAACAACATAATCTGAAGCCATGAACAAAAGTAACTTCAAATTGGTATAATTTTTTTAAGGATCTGGAAGAATTCATTGGTAATGGTTAACACATCTTTGATGCAGATATGCGTATCTCGGCGGTAATCAGTTAAAGTAACATCAATTCAGAAGAATGTGACAGTGTGAATTTTTAAATGTTGTAACATGCCTGAAACTGAAGACAGGATATTGAAGGTAAAACACTTAAGATTTTGGATAATGAAGCAAAAAAATGAAGATAAATTTGTAGACAAACCAAAACAACTTGCAACAATTGAGAAGTGCAGGCTTGTATCAGAGAACTTTAGCAGACTTGATTCATATGAAGACTGAATTACAAATGCAAGTCACGTTTTCTACAATGCACACAGTACATGAGTTCAGTGTTGGGGAGTATGTCAAAGTTTGGATACCATACATTGATCAAAGCTGCACAGATCTATTGTGTCCACCATATATCGTTGAGGTAGTTGGTAAAGCACAATCATTACAATGTCTTCTTTGTAAATTCAGAGTACTTCAGAGATGTTAGATACCTTTTTGAAGGTTAGCAGCTATTTTGGTTGCCTCCCCAAAATGTTGTTTAGTGAAGTGGTTTACCTAGTTCTTGTAAATTGCTAGTGATCAGGGAACCCTCAAGGTTTACAAATGCAATGCACCTATATGATAGCTGCATTGCATTAGTAAACATTAATTGGATTCCATGTTCATTAACATCTTACAAGGACTTCACTGAACAACATTTTAGGGAAGCAACCAAAATGGCTACTAGCCTTCAAAGAGGTATCCCAGTCCAACAAATCATTTCCCAAAAAAATTAAAAAGCATAAGGTTATTAGAGCTGTCCTTCAAAACAAGTTTGGTGTGAATTAGACAATATTGTTTTCTACCTTAACAATGTCATTAAAATTCATAATATACTTTAACCCCTTAAGCACATTTCAATAAATTTCATATCCGATGGGTACATCTGTCTACTACCCACTGTATGGTACAAAAAAAGACGGACCCATGCATAACCACATACAAGTACTGCTCTTTCAAACTCACAAAGGTGATTAAATAATTAATAAATATGCGAGTGGCCATATTTCATAAATGGAAAACATTGGATATACAAATATATTGCAATTTTGTGTATTTGAGTTGGGAAGAATATATATGGGAAATGGTATCTCAATGTGAAGAGGTAAGGTATTAGGGTGGTACAATTTACCATGAAATGACCCAACTTCGAGTGCTTGCTATAGATGTGGAGGAAAGCATCTACTAACAGCGTGCAAGTATCCCAGTGATGTCGAGTGTTTTGTGTGCAGCAAAAAGGGCCATATCGCACCTGCCACAAGGCGAAGGAGTGGGAAGGCAAAACAGGATGTGTAAGGGCCGACTGCAGACTGATATGATCGCAAAGCTGCAAAAAGCACACATGCTGACAGCAGAGGTCAGCACTAATATTCAGACTGCATTCATCCCGTTAAGGGTGAGAAGGCAATGCCTATCATCATGATGATGCTCACAGATGACAAGGAACTTGACATGGAGGTTGACACTGGTGTGTCAGTATCGATCGTTAGCAATATAACGTTCAAGGAACTCTGGAAAGGGAGCAGGAAGTTGAAGAGTCTTGCGCTCACATGCTAACCAAATCATCAAGATGTTAGGAGTGTTGGACGTGACAGTAGTGTATGGTGACCAGAAGAAGAGCCTGAGTTTGCTGGTGGTAGCTGGAAAGGGTCTAAGCCTGTTGGGATGAAACTGGCTTAGGCAGGTTAGGCTAAACTGGAACGAGCTGTACAGGATAAATGGCAAACCTGCACCAACACAGAACCAGATCCTACAAAAGCATCGTGAGGTCTTCAAGGATGAACTGGGATTGATGAGGGGAGTGGGTGTGAAAATTCATGTCGAGCCTGATGTGAAGCCACGGTTTTTCAGACCACGTCCAGTACTTAGCATTGAAGTCCAAGATGGAGGACAAATTTGTGGTGCATCGTAATTAAGAACTATTGTGATTAACAATTCAATTATTAAATACCATTTCTAGTTAGGCACGGTATACGTGTACTCTGTGTCATTGAATCATGCGTAATACCAACCCAACCTTAATCCTAACCCTAACCCAACAGGGTGGGAATTCCAAGTTGGAGACAAGGTGATGGTGAGGGACTATCGTCCACATTGGCAGCCAGATGTGGTCAAGGCAAGAATGGGACATAAGTCATATAGAGTCAGCCTACCTGGCTCTGCTGGAATTCGGAGGTGTCATGCAGATCATATGGTTGATGGGCCGATTTCAGAGAATCAAAATTAATCAATAGAAGAACAGGAAGATCTCCAGACTGAACTTGAACCAAATCCAATTGCTGACATACCAATTGCAACAAGTCAGCAAAATACTGGTACTCACCTGACATCTCCAAGGAACCTAGCACGCAGAACAACTTACCACTTACAGGAGGATCAACATTTATTCCACCAATTCCTGTGGAAGCCGCATCATACACGGCTCGTCATGGGAGAACAGTTCGTAAGCCAGCTCGCTACCAAGATGGCAGTCTCGAATCAGAGGGGAGGAAATGTGGTGTATCATAATTAAGAAGTATTGTGATTAAAAATTCAATTATTAATAACCATTTCTGGTTAGGCACGGTACACGTGTTCTGTGTCACTGATCCTTTTAAATCGTGTGTAATACTTTACAGAATTGAATCGGTTGCTGAAGGATGGAATATACAACCTGTCTAGTTTTCAGATTGGGCTACACCGGTCGTACCAGTTGTCAAGGGTGACGGTTCCTTACAACTGTGTGGAGACTACAGGGTTACAGTAAACTGTTGCACCAAGCTCGAGGAGTACCCATTGCCTCATGTAAAGGACTTGTTTGAAGCCTTGGCAGGGGAAAAGGCTTTCACGAAGCTGGACCTGACAAACGCATATTTGCAACTTGCACTGGATGAGAAATCCAAAGTGCATACGACTATCAAAACACCAAAGGGGTTGTTCCAGTACTACAGGTTTCCAATTGGAATATCGTCAGACCCAGCCATTTTTCAGTAGACGATAGAGAGCCTGTATCGGGGACTACCACACATCGTGACGTACATGGATGACATGCTGGTGACTGGTAGAACAGAGTCAGATCATCTGAGCAACTTGGAGGAGGTGCTCACCACACTGGAAGCAGCAGGGATGAGACTCAAGGCATCAAAGTGCAGGTTCCTCCAGGCAGAAGTGCATCACCAGTGAGGGAGTGTTTCCTACTGAGGGGAAAGAGAGCGCAATCCAGGACGCCCCAGCACCCCAGAGTGTGCAGCAGTTCTTTTTTGGGCAATATAAACTACTACGGCCCTAACTTGTTCACAAGACTGGACCATTACATGACTTGCTGACAAAAGGGAAGAGGTAGTGTTGAAAAAAGGTGCATCGGGTGCATTCCATGGTGCCAAGTGTAAGGAAACCATCTCACATCAGACCGATAAATGAATCATTCTAATTACAGCACAACACCCTACATGGTTAAGTTATTAAACTAGTATAGTCATTTCCCTACATCCTGCCTCTCCCTTCTATTTTGCTTTAGGATCCCACAGGTACTTGTCATATGGTCGAGATGGAGGTCTCCTGGTTCTTTGTGGACGCTGTTCTGAGATACTTGCTGGTGGTACGTTGTTAGAACTTTGATCCACCTGATTACTTGCCTCCCCTTCCAGGCTATGCTGAGGACCTTGAGGCCACCCCTTGGGTAGCTCCTTCCCAGGCTCTTTCACTGTTTGATCTGAGACACTCTCAGGTTCTGGCCTTTCATCTGCCTCTAACTGATCTTGTTGTGGTTGGTGTATTGCGTTTGGCTGATAATTGCCGTGTTGTCTGACTGCAAGATCCTGCATAGAGGGTGGGGGTTGGGAAACAGGGTCCAGGTTTTGCCTCCTTGGATGATAGACATGTTGAGGAGTGTGTGGGTGCAGAAGCTGCTCCAGATTTTGGGACTCCGATTCCGGTTCTGCTGCAGTTTTGGGGTGTGTGACCTCTGCTTCCTCACTCTCTACATCAGATTCTGCCATTCTCTTCCTTAGCTGGTCAGCATGCTTCCTGCGTTCAATTCCATTAACATTCACAATGTACGATAGTGGTCCCGTTTTCCTCATAACAAAACCTCTTTCGTATCCTTTTCCTTCTGGTCGTTCAACCCAAACTAAATCTCCTATTGAGAAGGATGAAAATTTGGCCTTAGTATCATGATATACTTTTTGCTGAGTTAAAGCTTTGTCCATGTAGTGGTTTATATCTGGTTTCAAGAGGTCCAACTTTGTTCTAATTCTTCGACCCAGCAACAACTCAGCTGGTGAGCGGCCTGTTGACTTGTGGGGTGTGTTTCTGTAGGAAATCAAGAAACGTTGCAGTGTCAGATCCAAATCCTCCCTATGCATCTTTGTAGCTGAGAAGCGCTCCTTAAAGGTCCTCACTGCCCGTTCCGCCAGTCCATTTGTTTTTGGGTGATACGGGGTTGAACGAATGTGTGTGATGTTATTGGCAGTGCAGAAATCTTTAAATTCAGAGGCTATGAACTGGGGGCCATTGTCCGAGACTATGACTCGTGGCAAACCAAAACGGCAGAAAGTTTCACGCAATGCCTTTATCGTTACTGCAGCAGTGGAAACGTGCATTGGTTTTATCTCTACCCACTTTGAAAATGCATCAATGACTACCAGCCAATACTTGCCCTCAAAGGGGCCAGCATAATCTACATGGATCCTGGACCAAGGTTCGCTTGGTGTGTTCCATGCAAAAAGTAGACTTTCCGGCTCCCGTGGACGATTCTGCTGACACGGGCTACACTTCTTTACATATATTTCCACTTCCTCATCGATGTTAGGCCACCACACGTAAAATCTTGCAAGGGCCCTCATAGCCCATATTCCTGGGTGCCCATCATGTAAAGTGGCCAAAACAGCACCACGTAACAGTTTTGGTATGACAATCCTTCCTTGCCAGAGCAGAATATTCTCTTCAAAAGACAAAGAATCCCTTTTCTCATAAAAGGTCATGCATTCTTGAGGTATGAGCTTCCTGTCATTTGGCCACCCTCTCTCCATGTACACAATAACCCTTGAGAGCAGTGTGTCTTGTCTAGTCAGTCTCTGAAGTTCCTTCTTCGATATGGGCAAGTCCCCTACCCGAATGTTCAGGAGTGCTTCACTATAACCAGCCTGCTCATTTGTGGATACATCTGTAGTGCGTAACGGAAGACGTGACAAGGGATCTGCCAATAAATTGTGTTTCCCCTGGACGTACTCAAGTTCATAAACATATGCACTTAGAGTGATTGCCCACCTTTGCAAACGATTAGCAGCCATTTTAGGAATTTCTTGATGTGCTCCAAGGATACGTTCCAGTGGCTTATGGTCCGTTTTGAGAATGAATCGTCGGCCATACAAATATTGGTAGAATTTGGTGACACCAAAGATGATGGCAAGAGCTTCTTTGTCAATAACAGAGTACCTTTTCTCTCTGTCCATCAAAGTTCGCGAAGCAAAAGCCACTGGTTTCTCAACACCATCTGGCAATCTATGCAATAACACTGCACCTACTCCGTTATCGCTAGCGTCTGTCATAAGGACTAGTGGTAAAGCTTCATCATAGTGCACTAAGGTGTCCTTGGATGATAACAGCTGTTTCAGGTGCTGAAAAACCCTGTCGCTCTCTTCTGACCACACCCATCTTGTTGCATTCTTTGTGAGTTGATACAAAGGTGTACATAGTGACTGCAAGTTGGGTAAAAATCTGGAATAATAGTTAATCGCACCCAGGAAAGAGCGCAATTCCTTCACATTGGATGGTGCTGGCATCTGCTTTATGGCCAACACATGCTCTTCGGTTGGGTGAATGCCCTCTTGATCAATGCGATAACCCAAGTAAGTAATTGCTGCTTGCATAAATTTACACTTTGATTTCTTTATCCGAATGTTTGCCTGCTTCAACCTCTCTAAGACTTCCTCCAAAAGTTTCAGATGTTCTTCCTGTGATGTTCCAGCCACCAGGATGTCATCAATGTATGCAGCGGTTTTTGGTATGCCCGACAAAATTTTATCCATAGCTTTCTGAAATATGGCGGGGGCAAAACTAACTCCAAATGGCAGTTTTTTGAACTGGAAATAGCCCAGATGGGTGGCAATGATCAAGTACTTCCTAGACGCAGGGTCCACTTCCATTTGGAGATATGCATCTGACAAGTCTAACTTGGTGAAACACTTGCTGCCGCTGAGCTTTGATATAATGTCCTCAAACCTTGGTAAGGGATGGGGGTCAACATACACTTGTGGATTAACTGTGGCCTTAAAGTCAACGCACATCCTAATACCCCCACTACCCTTTGGGACACATACAATAGGAGATGCCCATTCTATTGGTGTGGTTGCTGAATCAACACGTTCCAATACATTCTGCTCCACTAACCTATGTATCTCCTGTTCGGCAGCCTTTCGCATTGGAAAAGGTAATGGGCGTGCTGAAAATAGCCTAGGAATAGCACCCTCTTTCATGTGAACTACTGCTTTATGACCAATGATTGTGCCAGGCTTCTCACTGAAGAGCTCTGAGTACTGATGAAGCAGTGCCCCCAATGGTGTAGATATGGTGTTTCCATTTGTAACTGGCGGCAAGGCTGATCCTGCTTGTGGTCCCAACTTACAAATGGTGACTCCCTTGGGCATACGAATGTCAAATTCTTGACACCAGTCTAACCCAAACAAAGGTTGATCATGCCGCTTCACCACCGTCACTGGTAGTTCCTTCCGCTTCCCAAATGCCTGCACCTCAATAGTGGCTTCACCTAAGGTTTCGACTACCACATTTGTGTATGCCACCAGAGTGTCTGCTGATGACAGGTAAGGGGATCCAATTCTTTTCCAGATTTGTTCGCTGATGACTGACCGTGCTGCTCCTGGGTCATAAAGCATTTGCACCCTTACTCCATTTAATAACACCTTCAAACGTGCTGCCTGGCCTCTCAAAGTCCTGATTTGTACTGTGTTCACTTCTCTATCTCCACTGTCATCCCCATCTTGCATTGACTCTGTGTACTCCTCATCATCTGGACCAAATGCTACTGCATTCACACGTCTCTGTCTTGGTAGCCTCCCTTGGCCAAGATGAGTAACTGTTGCTCTTTTTGACTTCATGCATACCCTAGCAAAATGATTTGAGGCCCCACATGAATTGCAGATTACTCCTTGGGCTGGGCACTTCTCTCCCGTCCGGTGTTTCCGGAATCCGCACCTTAGGCAGTCTCGCCCTTCTTCAAGTTTCTTAGGTGTAAAACCTGACGTATTACCCATGTTACCACGTGCGTGTGGTGTGGTCTCTTGTCTCACTCTTCGAATGCCAGACTCTGTTCCTGTATCGTTTTTCCCCAAGGCTTGAATCTTCTGTTGCTGATTGTGCGCCTGTTCCAGAACCAATGCTGAAGCTTCAACTTCTTGAAGGGTAGCTTCATTGGTGGTGTGTAAACGAAATAGTTCTCTTTGCCAGTAATCGTCGTTAATACCAATAGCCAATTGGTCACGTAAGCGTTCGTCTAGAGAAGGGCCAAAACCACAATTTCCAGCAATAGCGCGCAATGCAATAAGGAACTGTGATACAGTCTCTCCTTCTCTCCTATACCTAGACGCGAAAGTGACTCTTTCCGCTAGAATGCAAATACCCGCCTGATAATGCCTTTGCAACGTGTTTTTCAAAAGCTGGTACGTTTTGGTTGTAACTGCCTCAGGACGATGGTGGTCAACCAGTATTCTAAACGCTTCCGGGCCCACCTTCGAAAGTAGTAGGTTTTTTCGAGCTTCCGCGGTGGCATCACCAGAAAGGAGGTTGTAGAGGGCCAGTTCAGTCTCGAAACGCTGAATGTAATATTCCCATTTTTCCTGAACTGGGTCAAAACGGTCGAATTTGAACCGTTGGACCGCATCTCTAATCTGCTCCGCGTTCATTTTCACCCTCGTCGCCAAATATGTAAGGAAACCATCTCACATCAGACCGATAAATGAATCATTCTAATTACAGCACAACACCCTACATGGTTAAGTTATTAAACTAGTATAGTCATTTCCCTACACCAAGGACCTGCTGTCCTCTTCCAGGGTGCTGATCCACCTTCGTGCTTCATTCCTGCGATGCATCAACGCATGGTGTTGGTGCAGTGGGGGTGGACCAATGAGTAAAAGCATCCCAGAGGAGGCAAAAGAAGAATCCTGACAGAGGGTCTAAAGGAGCAGAAATTTGACATGGAAGAGAGAGTGCTAGTGAAAATTTTGCAGTGGGACCTAAGTGGCTGTTAAGGGTTATCACAAGGAGGAGAGGACCCATTGCAGTGAAAGTGCAGTTGGAAATGGTCGTTACACGCGAAGACACTATGACCACATTCGTGCAGATTTGGGTACTACTCCATCCACTGTCCCAGTCACTACTCCATCCACTGTCCCAGTTGTTTAGCCTAAGGTAGAGATTCCAGCTGATGAGGGGTTCAGGTATGATGTGTATTCTCAGCCACAGAGGGAAGTGGTTGTGCAAGGCACAGAGGAGCCAGCACAAGAGTTAGATGTAGCACCGGATGTGGAAGAGGATGAAGGTGAACTACAAATAGATGAAGCACTTCAATTGGAGCCCATCCAAGAGGAGTTCACACCACATAACATCCCTGTGGAGAATCCACCTCCTGCACCCCCACTTAGGAGGACAACCTGGCCAAGAAGACCAACTGTGAAAGTTAAGGAGGGGAAAAAATGTGGTATCCTGAACTCTCAGTATACATAAGGAACCACAAGTACCCAGCACATGATCAGCTCATGTCTGGATGGTGTGATCGAACTAGTCTTAGCATGCATATCTCATTGTATCTCATGTGTATATATATGCTGGTCTGTACTGCAGTGTAGTGGTCTTCCAAATATACCCCTTGTGTTGGGGTAGTAAATTGTGTAGTATCTAGCACTCGCATACATGTAGCTACAGCTTCCAGTATTGGACTACTGGTTTAGTCACACCAACTAAGTTTCCTCAAAGGAGCAAAAATGCATGTGCCTTAATCTAGCTAGGGTCCCTTATTCCAGTCAGAGATCCCCAATTCTCCAGAAATTTGGGAATGGGGGTACAGGGGCCGCTCGCAGATCGGGAAAAGTAACACCTCGCAGATCGGGAAAATAAGGCATATTCATTGCGAGCTAGGAAAACTGTCAGTTTTCTTTGCTGATGGGTGTGCTACCCACTAATCAGATTCATTCTTACCTCTAACAAGTAAATAAAAACATTCTCTACGAGAAAGTTGGTGGGATATAGGATTTGATTATGACATTGGTGGTATAAAAAGCAAGGAAACAAGGTCTTATCAGAAGGGAAAATGTCATAGTCCTATATTTAGCACATTTCTAGGGCATGTGTTGTTTGTGTGCTAAATATAGGACTATGACATTTTCCCTTCTGATAAGACCTTGTTTCCTTGCTTTTTATACCACCAATGTCATAATCAAATCCTATATCCCACCAACTTTCTCGTAGAGAATGTTTTTACTTACTTGTTTTCTTAATTTTTTTTCATATATTATATAAAAGCGAGTCCTCCAGCCGATTCTGAAGCTATTGGTGAAATTTTCATCGCTTAGAAATGTTCCTGTCCTGAGTTATGCGTTGCCAAGAAGGAGAAGAAGAAGAAGAATAAGAATGAGAAGACGACCCGCCCCTTGTTCCGAGACTGGGTACGAGGACGGGCAGTACACTCTTGTTCTCAACAACCACGCGGTTCAGCGACATGAAACAAAAACGAAACTACTCATTTTTGACTTCTAGATCGATTGCTAAAACAAGCTACACGATCTGATCGTCGGGAGTGTTGTTACAGACGGGTCGCATTTTTTTAATGACATTCATAGTCGGGGTCAAATCCTATATGGAAGTTTCTAACGAAACTTCCGATAAAAGCGAGTCCTCCAGCCGATTCTGAAACTATTGGTGAAATTTTCATCGCTTAGAAATGTTCCTGTCCTGAGTTATGCGTTGCCAAGAAGAAGGAGAAGAAGAATAAGAAGACGACCCGCCCCTTGTTCCGAGACTGGGTACGAGGACGGGCAGTACATTCTCGTTCTCAACAACCACGCGGTTCAGCGACATGAAACAAAAACGAAACTACTCATTTTTGACTTCTAGATCGATTGCTAAAACAAGCTACACGATCCGATCGTCGGGAGTGTTGTTACAGACGGGTCGCGTTTTTTTAATGACATTCATAGTCGGGGTCAAATCCTATATGGAAGTTTCTAACGAAACTTCCGATTAGATATTCCTGGGAATGCGGTGGAGTCAGTGCTGACCTTTTCTTACTAAACAAACTAGGAATTGAATTTTAATATAAATGAATGCCAAGGCTTTCTTACCATCCGTGGGAGCTAACCTATAAGAAATACATACACGCATGCGTAATAAGACTTACCAGTGTTAGATCTATAGTTTTGCATTTTGCAATTCCTACATTAATGCAACCAGCAAATCGGGCTCTCATTTTACCTAACCTTGTGTCGAATTGCATTTGAACCATAGGTATACATGCTAATGTAATCACCTTGAGGCATTACAACCAATTGCATGACTGACCTACCCGTGAGGGTGTGCACGCAAAAAAAAAAAAAAACTTCCTATGGATGTGCATTAGTAATGACTGCATCTAAAGAAACAAAAACAATTACACAACTCGCTCAGGCTGTAGGATAGTGTACGGTACAAAATACTTGAGCATAAATTCCACTATAAAACTTACACAAGAGGACAAGTTATTTCTCTAGTTCTTGTAGCTTACATTGTAAGCATCACGTGAATTTCTGATATTACAATTACATTTAATTGGAGTTGTTATTGTCGTGACCTTGCCGTTCTCAAGTTGCCAAAGCTTTGTGTTCAATCAAGGTAAACGTGAACTAATGGTAACCCAACTACCCGTGATTACTACGTTTTGATTAGTTATTTACGTACCAGATCGAGTAATAGCCGCTACAGGGTACTTTCAAAGTTCAGTGTATCTGCATCTGCAATAGACGTGAGGTAAGCTAGGCCTAATGTATGTGGGAATTGTCACAGTAATACCGTATTGTATACTCATGAAAATATTAGGGGGCTCATCGTTTAGGTAGCCACAATTATCAACATGGCTGCGCATTCTAGCAGCAGTAAAGGTACATGTAGAAAGAATCTTGATGTTCAAGACAAGATGAAGATTATTGATGAGCTGAAGTTAGGGAAAAGCATTCCTGACATATGTACTGAATTTGGTATTTCTAAATCGCAAGTGTACAGAATATATAAAGGAAGGGACACATTTATTGAGAATGTATCAAAGGGCAATATTCCAGTCCATTCTAAATTGAGTGTAAACAAGGCCAAATACCCAGCTATTGATAATGCAGTTTTTGAATGGTTTTGTTCTCTTCGATCGCTAAAAGGAGTAAGAAAACCTCTGCCAGTTACAGGTCCGCTTATTAAAGCACGAGCCCTCCATGAAGCCAAACTGCAAGGAATAGGCAACTTTAAGGCTTCTGATGGGTGGCTATGGCATTGGCGATCAAGATATAACATAGGAAAAAGTGTACGGCTTCATGGTGAAGCTGGTGAAGTAAATTTACAGGTTGCTGAGTTAGAAATGGATAAATTAAAGAATTCAATTGGTTTAATGGGTTACAAACCAGAGAACATCTTTAATATGGATGAAACTGGTCTTTTTTTTAGAGCAATACCAAACCATACTTATTTAATGGGAAGTGAGACAGATAAACGGCAAGCTGGGCGTGGGTCGAAAGCTATAAAGGCAAAAGATCGAATAACTGTTATCTTATGTGTCAATTCAACAGGCACTTGTAAGATCCCTCCAACAGTTATAGGTTCAGCAAAGATAATCCTCCAAGTGTGCCATATTTAAATCAAAAGAATGCATGGTGTGACAGAGAAATTTACAACAAATGGTGGGCAGACGTATTCTTAATGGCTATTCGCAAATGGACTGTCGATCCAGTTGCCCTAATAATAGATGGATTCTCAGGGCATGACCTAAATTGTGTTGATTCCCAGGTGCGGATGTTTAAATTGCCACCAAATATTACTTCCGTATTTCAACCACTTGACCAAGGAATTATAGCTGCCTTTAAAGATGGATATAAAACTCGGCTTTTAGAGAAAGTTATCAGTACTGCTGACTCTTTTCAAGAATTACAGGTTATGGCTAAAACACTTCCGACTGGATCTGCAGGATTAGATTATGCATGTGCTGCTCATGTGCGTGATGCTATTGAGTTAGTTAAACATGCATGGGATAGTTTGTCTCCTTCTGTGATCGCTGCATGCTGGGAACATGCCCACTGTCTGCCAGTAGTAGACACAGCTGAAGCAAGTAGTAGTGGAAGAGACTATAGCAAAATTGTGGAACGTAACACAATCGACTTTATGTGTAGTAAGTTGTCAGCTTTGACCTTAACTAGTCCAAACATTGTTAGTATGCTGAAATTCAATTGCCTGGAAGAGCTTGTTCACAATGTGCAAGACATTTCATCAGCCATGTTGAGCAATTGGCTTCAGCTTGAAGAAGCTGTGGTTACTGCAGTTGAAGAAGAGGATGAGGAAGAAGAGAATCCAGTGGAAATGCAAGGAACAGCTGATAAGTTAGAGCTACTAAGGCAAACCTTGCCACATTTGTACAGCATGCATGACTTAGGTGCGCAACTTAAAGACAGCCATATGATGGCTGTTGTGCGAGAGTTGTGCGTTCATATGCAAAAGTCTTGCTCAGAAATTGCTACATCAAATAATAAATGAATTGTGTTGTGTTTGCATGTTGTGTTTTGTTTCTATGGTTTACGTTTGATGCATGTCAGTATCTTTGACAATATTGATCCCGTTACTATGGTGAGCACTGTACACAGGCTACCCTCAGGGCACCAGTACTTGCTTTGTGTGACATGCATATGCTGACGTTCATACCGGTCACATTCATATCATGTGCGCAAGTTGTGTAATTCTTTTTGTTTCTTTCATTACTAATACAGGTCTATACAAATAGTTGTTTGTTTGTTTTTGCATGCACAACTTCATCTGTAAGTCTTATACAGTGTTTGATCAGAAAAATAATGTTTGTGATTACATTAGCATGTAAACCTATGGCTCAAATGCAATTCGACAAAAGGTTAGGTAAAATGAGAGCCCGATTTGCTGGTTGCATTAATGTAGGGATTGAAAAATGCAAAACTATAGATATAACACTGGTAAGTCTTACTACGCATGCATGCATGTATTTCTTACAGGTTAGCTCCCACGGATGGTAAGAAAGATTTGGCATTCATTTATATTAAAATTCAATTCCTAGTTTGTTTAGTAAGAAAAGGTCAGCACTGACTCCACCGCATTCCCAGGAATATCTAATTAGAGGTAAGAATGAACTGATTAGTGGGTAGCACACCCATCGGCAAAGAAAACTGACAGTTTTCCTAGCTCGCAATGAATATGCCTTATTTTCCCGATCTGCGAGGTGTTACTTTTCCCGATCTGCGAGCGGCCACTGTATCCCCAATTCTAAGTGACTACAGAAATTTCTAATATGTATTTGTTTGCTCACAGATCAATTACAAATATGGCAAAAGAAGCTGGCTGGATCAGATGTCCAAGGAGGATGAGTGGGCTGCAGACAGAATACAAATGAGGAAGAATCTACAGACGAACATATCAGGATGGATACAGGTTGAGCCACTCTGACTTGTGAACAGACTATTCCCTTCCTGGTTAAGGAAGAAAATGCAACACCTAATATAAGCTTTACTGTACATAGGATTAAGAAGATCGTTATAAGCATTGGGAGCTACCTGACAAACGAAGTCATTGAAGTAAAGGGGTGGCCAAATAAAAAAAGTACATTTTCACATTAGAAGTATCAATGCTTGTGCTACAGCGACATTCATGATAGCAGATCTTATTGCACGGTCCAGTGTGGGACAGGGTTATCAGAAACAAAGAGTAACTCCATGAATGTACATAATGGATGTACATGTGCTGCAACAGATCAAGCTACATGGCAATAAGTGATTTGCGGAGAATACATGTAATCTTCAGATATGCTGTACATGTACACATTTGATCCAGTACCATTCTGCCTTCCAGATAAATGGGTTCATCCTGTCCAACGCCAAAAACCGCTCAATCTTCATTTCCCTTCACTTCACAATCCAAACAAACTTCAACACAGCAGCAATGAACCAGATACAAAATTAATGAACTTCTCTGTTGGCTTACTCTGCAATCCCTGGATGGATTCTTTGGAATCCTTTAGAGAACAATGCTTTGGGCTGTGTTGAAAGAGGTTGGATATGTGTCCCATTCGTAGTGGAGGCATATGGAGGCTGGGTAATCACTGCAAAGGAGGCTTTATCAAGAATTGCTAGGCGCTTGGCCATCCACTCCCACTCATCCAATTCTGAAACGCTAAATGCAATGTATTGTCGCCTCGGCACTGTTTTGATGCGGCAAAATGCCCGAGCCCTCCTGGCTCGATCATCATTTTCATGACTTTTTGTTGTTTATTCGGTATGGAAGTGTTAGCAAAAGCATTAATCAATATGCATATAAAATTCACGAAAATTGATTACATTGGTCGAAGTTTGAAGTTTAATACAGGTAAACTCAAAGAAGAAATTGTATTTGGCATTGACATTTGACCCTCTGAACAACCGTCTAGTCCACAAACATTACATGTTAGTTACTTAAATTTCTTGGTCTAAAATTTTTTTTACATGTATAAGTAACAATTGCAGAATATCATTCCAAAAGGAACTTTCTACAAAGGATTCATACACCAGAAAATGTTGCACATGTTTCATGCCATGGCCCATTTTCAAGTTCAGCCATACACCCAACTGCAGTGCCAGGTACACATACTAATGAGAACAAGGACAATATACATGTAAAGCTATGGCTAGTGAAGTATAAAAATGTCTTAATGGCTGCACATTTTCTGGAAACAATTTGTAGTATTTTAGAGGAATTCGTCCTGATGAATTTATATTTAATGAAATGAATAACTATAGACATTGTTGGACCTTAGTGAGGAACGCAAACCTTTGGATCATCTTCTATTGAAAAATACATTAATTCCTTATTTCAATGTTTAGGTATGCCGAGAAATTTTATGTGGATTTTATATAGAGGAATATAAGTCAATATTGTTCTAAACGAAGTGCTCACCTTGCTTGACAAACAAACTGTCTGTGTGATAGCCCCTGATTAAGATGATTATATAACTCTATCAACTAGCATTCAGTTTCTGCCAGTCTACCGCTTTTTTAGCTTGGGTTACAGCTAAGGAGGTATATATATTTAAAAGCGAAATAGCAAAGATGCTTGACAATGATCAATGTGAGACACGGAAAGAGGAGACCTTATACAAACTTAACAATAAAAGACATATGTGGGAAGAATCACATATCAATCCAATCCGGAAAAGGGTGAAGGAATACTTCCAACTGCTATAATGTATGTGGGTAACCTAGAAAGTGTTCCAAAAGGATGCTGCATTGTCCAAGTTATCTGCAGCTCATTTGAGATCAATACTTCGTTTCCATAATTGTGATGCAACTGGACTAAAAGATGAGGTGGTAATATATCAATATACTTGCTGAAACATGGAAGATCTGCTTCATTTGCACGAGAGGAAAGGCAACTTCGTGATTTGATTAAAATCGTACATATGATCTAATCAGTTCTCAACAAATTCTTAATATAACTAGACATATACATGTATACACCACAAGGACACATACATCTGCACCGTCAGCAGGTAAAGGCCCATGCCCATAATTTGTTATTTGCCCTGAAGATTTGCATAGACTGATTGATGCACTTCTTAAATAATTAAGCACAACAGTACTGTAACGTGATTCAGAGACACCTAAACTGTTAACTGATGACCTTATTGGTAATAAATGTTGTACCCTTCCTACTATGCTCTTGTCATGTTCCTATATATGTCTGGACCCTACGTAGTCAGTAACACTATATAGTGATGTCACATTGGTGTAGTCGGCAGAATAGCAACCCGACCATTAGTAATGCCAGAAGTTTTCAACAGCAAAACCATTTGGGATCAGTGGATCTACCATTTAATGTTGCAGAGTGAACAAATGAGACGAAGCTGACAGCTTGTGCTGGCTGAAACCACAACTGACAGGCCGTGCTCAAACAGCCTTCCAACCAACACCTTCAGAACGAGGTGACATTGGACTACAAAGTGGAGCTATTGGTGGAACGACAACGTTATCACAGGAAACAATTTTTGCGTATGGGCACGTACATGGGACTTAGGTGCACTTCCTAATTGATACCAGGCTGCTGTGCCACTGCCAATATATCTCCTATGTTTGTAATACCAAACAATAAACAAAGGTATACCCTTCCACTATCTACCTGATCACATGCTTTAGTTTGGACCTGCATCGGGGTTTAACACTGAAAGGTAAGACTTAATTCTGGCTCAGAGTCTGTGACACTGCTAATCATTCTTTAGATGTGAGAGCTATAATGGTGCGATCAGGTCTCGTAACATATACGGCAATAAACATGCTCCGAGCAAAGACATTGCCAACAGTTTTGCAATCCAGGAGAGCATAAAATTTTTCTGTTCAGGAGGTCGTTTCGATGCAATGAGTATTGGTTTTGCCATTTATTTTTAATAATGACTCCTCATCAGGTGTGGTGATGCCTGCTACAGTTATATTAGTCGCCAGAAGTTGTTGAGTTCCTGACAGGAATGTCACCTACTAGTGATAAAGCCATCTATAGTCATGGGGCACTTTGTAAAGTGATCAGTCGGCTTTTGTTTTCACTGTGTTGCTACATGATGGTAATACTCTGCAAACTTTGATCAATGTACGTAAGCCAGCTAAGTTGGGATCTGTGTTGCTTCAAGTACATGGACTTGGGGAGATGTCTATCACATCTCTAATAGATGAACATGTTGACTACAGGCTGCTTCTCCCGCCCACCATTAACCTGCAAACTCATGTCACCTGGGGCAAAGCAACAGTGACAGCTGGGTAATTCTACATCCAGTGGGCCCATTTATTGACACCTATGTTTCAATTTTACGAAACATTTGGTAAACTTGTTCATTTCATTTATCTTAGTATATAGTTTCAATCTATTATAACTTACAAGGTTTGGTTCATTAACTATAAGGTGTGAAAAGTTTGACCACAAATGTAAACAACGCCCGGTATCTATTTAACCGTAATGGCTATGGCCACAATGGTTTTGAAGGCTGTGACAGTCACTGAGGCTTGAAGTTGGTGCAATGGCATGGCCATAGCTCCTACTGGGCTCACACCAAGCAACATTTTATTGTTTCTTTCATTTATATCTTAAAAAGTACAATTTCAAATATTTTTATTTTTAGAGATAATGAAAGTGCAGGTCATTCTGTACTTGTTTTTGCTGTTTCCAGGACGGGATGAAACTTGGTTTCACTGATATACTCTTTTGAACAAAGACTGTCTAACTTGAAGTTATTGTTGCTAATTGAATTAGTTAGTATAACAAAGAGTGTATCAAAACTATTACATACTATGGGTACCAGTATAAAAACCACCTTTTAGCACATCAATTGAGTGCCGCAGTAACTAAAATACATCTATTCAGTGCATGCACACAAAAGCGCACAATCGGCGCTCTGTGCTTAGGGCAGCTCATTAGCCCAAGCGCACATTCGCCGTTTTGTGCTAAAGAGGCTCTCTTTTGTTTCGATGTACCGTACTATATGCGACTATAAAAAAGATTCACACACCACACCATTTTTATAGTGTTTTCGCTCGTTTAGTTGCTTTTTTTATGTTCAGCCATGTCGTCAAGTACCTTTTCTCGTCTGCGTTGTTGTTGCGATCCATTCAAATGCCACCCAAAGTCCGCAAGGAAATCTCGTACCACATACAGTGACCTAAGGCTAGTTCCGAGGAATTTAATAGCAAGCTTTCCTTCGCTCAACCTAAACCCAGCAAACAAGGTCTACTTAGTGTGCTGTAGAAAGCTGTATGCACTGCATGGTTCCCACACCTTGGAAAGTCAAGATAGTCACGTAACTCTAGACGCTGCACATCAAATACCAGATAACCAACCTGCAGTAAGTGCAAGTGTGTCTTTAGATGACCAGTCTGCTCAATTGGATACAGATGTACATTGTGAGGTTAGCATGGAGGTCAATCCTGAAACCAATGTTGAACAAATGGAAGTGGATCTAAATCCAGCTCAACTTACCTTGGCTCAGGGGGGTGATGAAGTGAATCCAGAGCCTGATGATTCAGAGGATGCTGATGATGGTAATGCTCCCAGCAGTAGTTCAAGCAGTCAGGATGCCTTGAGTGAATGCAGGGTATTGAATGAAGCCCTTCTTTTACTTGGAGTATCACCTATTTCAAAACGCGAGATCCAAAGGCATGGAAACTCATACCGCCAGATGAAGCTGGAGGGAATTCTAAATTGTTTATCCCAAAAGCTGGGTGTAAATCCCAGCCTTGATTCAGAAAGTGAAATTATATCACAACTGAAAGAAAAATTTAAATCCACAACTAAGAGGAGTGAATTGCTTCAAATACTAACAGTATTACCAAAGAGTTGGTCGGTACAAAGAATAATGAAAGAATTTGGTAGTTCAAAGCGCATGGCCAAACGTGCCAAAGATCTAGTAGATGAAAAGGGCATCCTTTCAACCTCTAATACAAAGGTTGGCAAGTCTCTCCCAAATGCAACAGTGCAACTCGTGCAGGATTTCTATAGCAGTGATGAAGTAAGTAGAGCAATGCCTGGTAAAAAGGATTATGTATCAGTAGGTAGAAAGGTGCATCGTCAAAAGCGGTTGATCCTGTGCAACCTAAAGGAAGCATATGAGCAGTTCAAGGCCTAACACCCTGGCGTAAAGCTCAGTTTCTCTACATTTGCAACGTTACGACCCAAGGAATGTGTCCTAGCAGGAGCCAGTGGCACACACACGGTCTGTGTATGCACACTCCATCAGAACACAAAGCTAATGTTCATAGGCAGTACGATAGCCCCACTTAGTGATGGTGCTTTTCTACACTACAGACATTGTCTTGCTGCAATACAATGTAATCCCCAAGCATCAACTGCTATTTAAGCAAGTGTAAGCAATGTCCTGGTGCAGCAGTTTTAAACCAGAAACTGCAAGATATCATGGAAGAGAAAATGGTTGATAATATAGAGTACAAACAATGGGCATCTACAGATCGCTCGACCATGGAGACAGTTACTCAACCAGTGGAGGAATTTATTGAAACATTTGTAGCGGCAGTTGAAAAGCTTCAATACCATGATTTTATAGCCCATATGCAAGCAAATTATGTTAATGAAGCTAAGATAAATCTCGGACCTAATGAATATTTAGTTTTTGCTGATTTTTCTGAAAATTACAGCTGTGTGTGCCAGGATGCTGTTCAAGCGTTTCATTGGAATAAGGTGCAGGCAACAATTCACCCATTTGTATGCTACTACAGAGATGAAAGTGGAAATATTTTAAGCAAGTGCTATTTAGTCATATCAAAATGCACAAAACATGATACAGTTGCAGTGCATCAGTTTCAAAGAAAACTAGTAAAATTTTTAACAGCTACATTTGAACGAAAGCCTAGTAAGATAATCTATGTGTCTGATGGATGTGCTGCTCAATATAAAAATAGAAAAAACTTTATATAGAGTTTAAGGTAGTTAAACGCAGTTAACCGACCATGGCGCACGTGTCGTATCGCCCGCCGGGAAAGTAATAGGTATATAAGGTCCTGGCGCATGCGTCAAACACACGTGCGTTCGAACCTAGCGGTCCAGACCTCGGTAACATTGCCAGCGCAGTTTTTTCTTTTTCGACTGAAATGGTGGAGAAACCTACCCGGAGTGGAGAGGAGACGCAAGAGGTGCAAGATGGCGAAGACTCTCCTCCATTTAGCGAGCGCCAGTTGGCATGGATGGCTAATTTCGTGGCGCGTAATGGCCAGGCCTCATCTTCCTCTACGCAAGCGTCGACCTCCTCTTCCCAATCGTCGTCCTCCTCCAGTAAGTCCATTGTTAAGTACATTTATTAGTCGTTGCTATAAGAAGACGCATGAGAATGTATTCGATCGATCGAGTGTTTTCACTCGTGACAGAGAAGCGGTATGGAAGGTTGTCTAAACCAGCGTCGCCCGAATCCCGCCCGAATCTAAAAAATCGACATTTACAACGGCAGCGTGGGCATGCATAATCAGTGTATACCGTGGTGCATATGTGTTGTATCTCTATATTTATAGATTTGACCACCAAGGCTCCCCCCGAGACGAGCACCGAGATGCCAATGTTTACGCCACTCGGTGAGGCAGGGGTCACCCTGCTGCAACAGCTGCCAAGAGAGCCCGCAATCGCCGTGCAACTGGCATTCGACCCGGTCGCGACACTACCGGCGCGCTTGGTCAAACGGATTTTGGACTTCGACTTCGTCGAGATGTCCGATATGCTCCCCGATGCATGGCAGGAAGACTCTATTCCGGGATACGACCCGCTATCATCGTCGCGCCGAGTCGTCCGAAGGGCACCGATCACGGAGATCACGCTCTGGCTAGAAGGGTTTGGTCGGTTGGCCTCAGTCCTTACCTCAAGGTACCCCGGCAAGGCAGCCGAGATGTGGGCGTACCAGTCGTCGATAATTCGTGCCGCACGAAACTACGACGGTACTGCGTGGGTAGTCTACGACCGGCAATTCCGTCGCGAGGCCCTGGCTCGAAGGGACCTAAATTGGTCGGTGACCAATGCGCGGCTATACAGTGAAGGATTTACCGGGCGCGCCAAAGTGATCCCTCGTTGCCGTTATTGTCTCAGCGAGACGCACGATCTGCGGGCCTGCCCCGTGAACCCTGACAACCTAGACCCGACGAGTCGGAGGCAATCGAGTCCCGGCGCTTCGGGGAACGACGTGTGCCGCAACTATAACGAGGGGAAATGCCGGTACAGCCGCTGCAAGTACCAGCACGTCTGCCGAGAATGCCATTCCCCCCATCCATGGTCTTCGTGCCCTAGGAACACACGTACACATCGGGAGGACCGTGATGGTCGGGACCGCTCCCGCCCACCTCGCCTATGACAAACTCGGGACTTGTGCATGTAATTGTTTACCGCGGGTGTTGGAACACATGGAAAATCACCTCTTATTGATTGGTTTAATGGTTTAAAAGGGAAGGTCGTCCGTAAATCACCTCTTATTGATTGGTTCACTCATGGTTTAAAAGGGGGAGTTGCCTCCGCTCAGTTGAGCGTGAACGCCTGCCTTGACAGGCTTGTATTGCTTTGCACCGTCGTTATTGTATATATTATTAGACGCATGCATACATAATATAATCATTAAACTGCATAATACGCCTGCAGATCCCTACACGGCCGAACTCGTCGCCCTGCAGTCGTGCATGTCGGCACCGATGCTTCTAATAGGGAGCTTCGAAGGTGGTCGTAGCCCACTGAAACCCATGGCGTGGGAAATGGCTTTGGCTGGCCATCCGGACAGACGATTCGTGTCTTATATATGCACGGGGCTCAAAGAAGGATTCAGAATCGGGTTCGATCACCACTCGCACCCGCTGAAAAGCGCCGCAGCCAACATGTTCTCGGCACAGCAGCGTCCGGAGATTATTCAAAACTATCTCTCAAATGAGCTGAAGATGGAGAGATTGCTGGGTCCATTGGGTACCAATCACCATCACGCGATTCACGTCAACAGGTTCGGGGTTATCCCGAAGGGGAACTCGGGAAAATGGCGCTTGATCACCGACCTATCTTACCCACCGGGAAATAGTGTCAATGACGGAATCGACCCCAAGCTATGCTCACTGAAGTATACATCAGTGGAGGACGTGGCCGGGACAGCCGCAAAGCTCGGCCAAGGAGCGCTAATGGCCAAAGTCGATATTGAAACCGCTTATCGGCTGGTTCCAGTCCACCCCCAGGACCGCCCCCTCTTAGGTATGGAGTGGAGAGGAGACGTTTTCGTGGACCCGATGTTGCCATTTGGTCTCCGATCGGCTCCCAAAATCTTCAACGCCGTCGCTGACGCGTTGGAGTGGTGCATTAAGGCCCGGGGCGTCACCTACGTGCGGCATTACTTGGACGATTTCGCAGTCATCGGCTCACCAGACTCCGACGAGTGCGCGGAGGCATTGACAACGCTCCGGGGCGTTTGTAAGGCACTGGGCGTACCCCTAGCTGAACACAAGACTGAAGGCCCAGCAACTCGGATCACTTATTTGGGGATTGAGATTGACACTCAGGAGGGCCAACTAAGCCTTCCTGCGGAGAAGCTGGAACGGCTGCAATCTCTGCTGGCAAGCTGGGGAGACCGGAAAGTATGCTCGAAAAAGGAATTGGAATCCCTAATCGGCACACTGAATCACGCTTGCAAGGTCATCCGCCCCGGTAGATCCTTTCTCAGAAGGATGATCGACTTGCTCAAACTGAACGAGAAGGCGCATCACCAGATCCGCCTGAATCGGGAGTTTCGGTCCGATCTGCAGTGGTGGACTATGTTTTCCACCTCATGGAATGGAGTTTCTTACCTAACCGTACGAAACACGGTGGAATTTGCCACAGATGCATCGGGTACGTGGGGGTGTGGCGCCCTCTACGGAGGCTCATGGTTCCAGCTACAATGGGACTCGAGTACTTTGGACCTGGCAATAGTCGTTAAGGAACTGCTTCCTATCGTGGTAGCAGCCGCGGTGTGGGGCTTGGTCTGGCGAGATCAAACAATCTTATGCCACTGCGATAACCAAGCAGTCGTGGCAGTTCTTCGTTCAAGGACGAGCAAGCATCCACGGCTAATGCACATGCTGCGTTGCCTGTTTTTTATCGAAGCCTGCTACGGCTTCGAGTTGTCATCGGCATATATTGCCACTAGAGCCAACCATTTGGCCGACGACCTCTCGCGTAATAACCTATCTTCCTTCCTGTCAAAGGTTCCGTTAGCCCGCAAGTCGCCAGTCCCAATACCCTCACGACTGTTGGAAGTTCTCCTAGACCCAGCAATGGACTGGACATCACCAGGCTGGACGCGGCGCTTCAGGGCTACTATTACAACGGCCTCGCCCCATCGACCCACCGGTCATACGATTGCGCATTGAGGCATTTCAATTCCTTTTGTGTGGAGTATAATGTATTCGACCCCTTCCCAGTAAATGAAAAACTACTTTGCTATTATGCAACCAAGCTGGCCAATGACGGCCTCGCCCCTCAGACGATTAAGGTTTACCTCTCAGCTATTCGGAGCATGCAACTGTCCATGGGGCTTCCACCCCCGCGGGAAGAATCCACACTGCTCGTGCTAAAGAGGGTGCTAGATGGGATTCGCAGAACTAGGGTGGCACAAGGCCGGAGCACACCGCGCATTCGTCTGCCGATCACAATAGCGGTGCTGAGACAGATTAGAGGGGTAATCGACAGAGCACCAGACCCCGATAGCCATGTGTTCTGGGCTGTAGCCACCGTTGCATTTTTCGGTTTCTTCCGTCTCGGAGAGCTACTGGTGGGAAACGAAGCCGAATACACGACCACTACCCACTTATCATGGGGAGATGTAGCGGTGAATAGCAACTCAATGGCTTCCATGGTCAAAATACATTTGAAGAGGTCGAAGTGCGACCAGTTCGGAGCAGGGGCCGACGTACTGTTGGGCCGCACCGGATGTGACGTGTGTCCAGTGGAGGCGATAATAGCATATGTGAACCAAAGAGGCAAATCACCGGGGTACTTCTTCATCGATAGCGGGGGGAATGTTATCACGAAGCCACGGTTTATCACGAAGCTGAGAGACTACTTAAAAGCTATCGGGCTGCCTAGCGATCAGTTCGCAGGCCATAGCTTCCGTATCGGCGCCGCAACTACAGCTGCACAGGTTGGCATCGAAGACTCAATGATTCAAACTCTCGGCCGATGGCATAGTGCAGCCTTTCTTCGCTACATCCAAACACCTCACGACCGATTGGTGGCGCTCTCGATATCACTAGCGAAGTGACACGGACTGCATTGTCAATGTATTATGTATTCTAGCATCTATGCATGTACTTAGTCTAGTGATAAATCTAGTTAACATCAACAGTTTGGGGGTGGACGAGGCACGCCCCCTTCCCACAGGGGCACGCCTCTTCACTGGGCAGGGTTGGCACGCCCACGGGTGGGCTGTGCCGCGAGAGACCACACCCCCAAACAGATGGGGCGTGTACCTAACCCCTCAAAGCCTGGAGTTGGCCAATACATGAATGGGATAAGGGTGCACAGTGACTGGGCTCCGGTGCTCACATCCGAGTGAAGAGGTTAAATAGAGTTTAAGGTAGTTAAACGCAGTTAACCGACCTTGGCGCACGTGTCGTATCGCCCGCCGGGAAAGTAATAGGTATATAAGGTCCTGGCGCATGCGTCAAACACACGTGCGTTCGAACCTAGCGGTCCAGACCTCGGTAACATTGCCAGCGCAGTTTTTTCTTTTTGTTAATGGATAGTCAGGGCTCCGTTACTTACAAAGTAACGTGACCGGGCAGGGTTGGCACGCCCACGGGTGGGCTGTGCCGCGAGAGACCACACCCCCAAACAGATGGGGCGTGTACCTAACCCCTCAAAGCCTGGAGTTGGCCAATACATGAATGGGATAAGGGTGCACAGTGACTGGGCTCCGGTGCTCACATCCGAGTGAAGAGGTTAACAACCTGTGCTATCACATGGAAGATTTTGGTGTACAGGCAGAGTGGCACTTCTTCGCAACTTCACACGGAAAAACATGTGCAGATGGGATTGCAGGTACATTGAAGCGCATTGCTACAAAAGCTAGCCTTCAAAGCCTATATGAAAATCACATACTGAATTCAAAACAACTATATGAATTTGCAGTAAGAGAAATAAAGGGTATGTCGTTTTGTTATGTGACAAATGAAGAATATGAGGATGAAGCAAAATCCTTGAAAGCCAGATTTGCTCAGTCAAAAAGGATAGAAGGCACACAGAAATTGCACTATATTAAACCAATTTCCAAATCATTTGTTCTAGTCAAGGACTACTCCAGCAGTATGATAGGTAATAAGAGACGTGTAACTAAAAGAGCCTAAAATTGTTGAATTTATATAGTTATGTTGGAATTCTTTGATTAGATTAAACGTTCAACTTGTATGAAAATGTCAGTTGCATAGCGGCACTACACACATGCCTAAATCATTGCATGCTGCATGCCTTTAATGAGGGTACAATGTGATCATCACGGTTACACTCACTGACCTCTGAAAGGTCGGTACTATAAACGTATTGAAAATCATGAGTAAAGCTTTAAAGGTTTGATTGTTTATATAGGCATGCATATGTTATGATAAGATAAGTATGAGGCCATACTAATTCAATTAGCAACAATAACTTCAAGATAGACAGTCTTTGTTCAAAAGAGTATAACAGTGAAACCAAGTTTCATCCCGTCCTGGAAACAGCAAAAACAAGTACAGAACGACCTGCACTTTCATTATCTCTAAAAATAAAAATATTTGAAATTGTACTTTTAAAGATATAAATGAAAGAAACGATAAAATGTTGCTTGGTGTGAGCCCAGTAGGAGCTATGGCCATGCCATTGCGAAACATAGGTGTCAATAAATGGGCCCACTGGATGTAGAATTACCCAGCTGAATGTGACATCGTTAATGTGGGTGACTTTGTGCTTATAAAACGGAGCTGGGCCTCCAGTAAGTCCTCCAGATAGTGTATTCTTTATTACATGTGCAGTACTATAGATGGAGGTAGGATCCTACTGAGCTGCTTTCAAAGTAACAGCACCTGCTACTGTGTAGTACAACATATGGATCGTGAAATGGCCAGTGGACAGCCATGCCTCAGCGAGTTTGACTGCCCGCTTTCTGAAGCTTACAAAGGTCCTTCGGGTCCTTTCTCCTACAGCCATTGTTCGTGCAGTTTCAGTGGTTCAACAGTGCACCTCAACATGTGTTGTGAATTTTATGCATATTGCTACCAGGAGCGACGGGGAGTAACTGAAAACACACTGCGTTTGAAACATGACTGGAGTAATACTATGTATTGTTATAATGTTTACTGCATTGCAAATGATGTTTAACAAAATAATAATAAAAGCGAAAAAGGCGAAAAAGAAAAAAACATAAATGCGCTCAATAAGGGATACGGTATACTTTGAACTTCGTTGATGATTCATCAGCTATACGGACATGAATCAGGTGCGGTAGATAATGATTCACCCCAGATAATTTAAGAACGGTACCACACTGCACTGCCAAAAGGATCTGATTCGCCCACGTGCTAATGGAGACGTTATGCAAGCATTAGCAGTTCTGATTCGTTGCCAAAAAACTGGCCGTGTACAACAGGTACGGCATTTATACACACATATGCACATGTGCACAACATATAGGTCAGAGTCCGTCAGACAGTCACATGTTTTCAGGCGCCAGCCTGGGAATTATACAATTTGTTCTATCACTGGTCTGAATACAAGTTGGCATGTCCATCAGACTCGTTCGTCGCAAAATGTCTAGCAGTTTATTGCATAACGAATCAACAGGCATAGTAAAGGTGGTGGTTGATTCTGTTGGGACAGTTGGGACACTCTGGACACTGCTGAAGGATAGAGTGACAAAAACCGATGTTTCGGAATTGCGAAGCGAACAAAAAAAAAGACAGAAATGTTGCGGAGCGAACTAAAAGAAGACACGGCAATTTTGCGAAGCGATAATAAAGAACTGCGAAGTGAACACAAACAGGACAGGGAAATTCTGCTAAGTGAACTGAAGGAAATGCGAACAGAATTATTGAAGATGTGCAGAAATTTGTAAGCGAAGTGAAGTGAAAAAAAGACGTCTCCGAGTTCAAGAGGAGCCTGTCCGGACAGAAGGATCGCATTCAATTTGTTCTTCAATATCGTTTGTGTGTCATTCCAATATTTAGGTACTGTTTAGGGGGCTAAACTGTGTTTAATGGGTTGCTTAGTAACTACTCATCAGAGCTTGTGGTTGGCTAAGAAGTGTTAACATGTAAAGGTTGCTTAGTAATTACTGATCAGAGCTTGTGGTTATACAGGATGCTGGCTGGTGCATGGGGGGAGGGCGTGCGCTAGCAGGGTCCTTCCCTTTGTCCCTTTGTGCATTATGACCAGCTTGTGGGGTTATACGCACGCACTAGCAGCTTCCCAGCACTCTCAGTGCTTCAGGAGAGCTGTTCTGTTTCTTTGTATCTAATGTCCAAAGCAAAGCGTAGCCGGTTGATGCGCTTAACTGCAGAGGTCTTGTGCCTTCGCCTCATGCAGGCAAACCTGGTGGCCACTGGTTCTAAACAGGCCATGGTCCAGCAACTGTTAGACCACGCCGAGGACAACATCACCTCGGACCAGGAAGAGCAAAGCAATCCTGCCACCCCAGTCGGCCAGTCGGACCCAGAGCAGGATCACGAGTGTCGTGTTCCCGCAAGGCGCAGCTCACTTAGCTCGCGATCCAGTTCTTCTACGCCGCAGCGTGGGGGGTTCCGCTCGCTGCATCGTCCTCGAGCAATTGTGGCCAGCTCATCGCCGTCGGGGAGCGTCGCCTCTCGGTCCCCCGTTCCAGACGCGGATCGCTACACAGGTCGCCGCAAGGCTGTCGCTACAGCCGCACCTGTTCTCCGTCTCGATCGGGTACAGAGGTGTCACCGACGCAGGTCACGGTCAAGGCCAACTCAAGCAGACGCTGCGCGCTCTCCATCCAGCCGCTCAAGGGCTCCTCCGAAGCGTAGATCCCGCCGTTCGAGCTCTCAGGAGGGCCATCGACCGCGGACACGCCGCGAAAATAGGGCTAAATTGGACAGCTCAACCAGCTCCTCCTTCTCCTCGTCCTCCTCTTCGTCGTCTCACGATCGAGAGGCAGTCGTCACCGGAGGCACCATCGCCGCCGCCGTTCTAGCAGTTTGGAGGAATTCCTTGTGTCCCTGTTGCCCACCTGCGCGATTACTCCGTCCAAACACCTCGTGAGGAGAATCAAAAAAGGTAAATTCACTAATTTTGATTGCCTTTTGGGCCCAGGGAACGAGGAGGGTTGGGGTGCCCTCCAGTTGCAGGGGAAACGCGAGGACAAGAAGAAGGCGAGCAAGCGGTGCGTAGGAGACTTCGCTTCTTGGATGGAGGCATGGAACGTGTATTTGGCCATACACATACAATCGGCTCCCCGCTTGGTGCAACAGCTCATCAAGTACCAGGCCATAATTACACAGCTTCTTTCTTCATACCCAGTGAATGTGTGCATAAAATATGACACCTGTTTCCGTCAGGTAGTGGCCAGGGACAAGGCCCGCAGCATTCCGTGGGACCATCTGAAGGGAGATTTGCTGGTCTGGTGCGCGACCAGGCAGCCTTTTCACGCATTCAAACCATCTGTCCAGGGTCTCAACACCGCCCGCCAAACACTCACAGCTCTAGGAGCCACCCAGTCCGGAGCACGCACCCTCCACGTCGCTTCAGGGCAGGAAATCTGCAGAAGGTACAACTTCGGCAACTGTGCTAGGGCGGACTGCAAGTTTGCCCACAAGTGTTGGACAGTTGGGTGTGGTGGGGACCACCACGGGAAATCCTGCCCCCGGGCCGCCCCAGCTCCGCCTGGCTGAGAAGCGGGTATGCACCCCGTTACGATGCTCTCAATTCGAGAGTGAGTTAGCATCACATCACGACAAAGCCTGGGTCTCCTGGCTGCTAAATTGAATAACACACAGTGTTTCTATAGGTTTTTCTGGTCCCCACACCCCTTATGTCTCTAGCAATCTACCCTCCGCTGCTCAGCACCCACACATTATTACCGCTGAATTGGCTAAGGAAGTGGAAGCAGGCAGAGTACTGGGCCCCTTTGCTACCATCCCCATGAATACATTCAGGTCCTCAGGTCTGGGGGCTATCCCGAAAAAGAACAACAAATGGAGGATGATCCTACATCTTTCAGCCCCATTTGGATCCAGCGTCAATGACAGGATCGACAAGGACCAGTTCCCAGTCCAGTACTCCACAATGGACGACGCAGTGGAGCTGATCTCCAGGTATGGCACCGGCACCATTCTGGCAAAGATTGATCTGAAGGCTGCGTTCAGAATGGTGCCCATCGATCCAAAGGACCGGGACCTCCTCAGCATGAAATGGCAGGGGAGCTTTTACCTGGATACGTGCCTGCCGTTTGGGCTCCGGTCTGCGCCTTACCTCTTCAACCAGTTTGCAGAGGCATTGCACTGGATTTTAGACAACAACTACCAGGTGGATACTGTCCACTACCTGGACGACTTCCTGGTAGTAGGAGCCCCAGGGACAGATCAATGCTCATCCGCAGTCCAGCAGACCCTGAGTGCTTGCAAAAGCTTGGGCATACCTGTGGCGTTTGACAAACTGGAGGGGCCTTCAACACGCATCACCTTTCTGGGCATCATGCTCGACACGGAGGCCCGGGTGATGTCCCTTCCTCAGGGGAAGCTGGAGGAAATCCAGTCCAAGGTTCACTCATGGTTGGGGCGCTGCAGTGCAACCAAACGTGAGCTGCTGTCCTTGATTGGCACTATGTCCTTCGCCACAAAGGTTGTCCATGCTGGTCAGCTGTTCCTGCGTCGCTTGATCGACCTGTCCACAACAGTCGAGCGGTTGCACCATCACGTCCATCTCTCAGCGGAGGCCAGGGCTGACCTCGACTGGTGGGCTCGCTTCTTGCCCACATGGAACGGTCGGGCAATGTTCCTTGAGCCTCAATGGTCTGATGCAGACAGCTTGAACCTGTTCACCGATGCCTCTGGTGCTCACGGTTTCAGGGCATTCTTTGAAGGGTCCTGGCTCAAGGGGCACTGGCTTCCCCACCAAAGGCTGCCGCACCCCTCCATCAAGTGGCAGGAGCTGTTATCCATCCTCGCAGCGACCAGCACCTGGCACAAGAGGTTGATGGGTCGTCGCGTAATCTTCCACTGCGATAATTTGGCTGTCGTCCACGCTTAGACTAGCCAGTCATCACGGGACCATCCCTCATGGTGTTGTTTCGCGAGCTATTTTTCATTGCCACCCAGGGGAATTTTTCTATCAAAATGGTGCATGTCCCAGGGGCTTGCAACGTACAAGCAGGCGCCTTGTCTCGGGATAGAATGCTTACATTCTTTACCCTCGCTCCACAGGTCGATCCCCTCCCATCAATGGTGCCCCCAAACTTGGCGACGTTCTAGAGGCCCAGCTCAGATGGTTGATCGATAGGTCCTTGGCACCCTCCACTGCGGCAACTTATCGAGTGGGTATCCAGTGTTACCTTGCCTTCTGTAGCAACCTCCACGTCCGGCCTGTCCCGACTAGCAAGCGTCTAGTCGCAGCATTTGCAACACATCTCTGGTCAACTGTCACCCTACCGACCATCAAGGTGTACCTGGCAGTGGTGTCATTCTTATACCACTCAGAAGGCCTTCAGAGTCCAGTTAGAGGTAACCAGATCCTGAGGCTGCTATTGAGAGGAATCCGGCGCTCCAATCTGGCGAGCTCACCAAAGAGTTGCTGCAGACACCCGATTACACCCGGAATACTGGCTAAACTGCTCAGTTCATCACACACTAGCAGATCACTCCGGAGCCAGGACAAGCGTATGTTCCAAGCAGCAGCAACACTTGCCTTCTTTGGGTTTCTGCGAATTGGAGGCCCAAGTTTTTAGCGGACAGTACTGTTTCTATCTTGTGTGCTAGTATTGTGGATATTAGATACTGCGTGTGTTCTCCTGCCTATAAACCTCCTCCCCTAACGTGTTTGTACCATGTGCAAATGTGATGGTGATTATTATTATTATTACTATTATTATGTATGTATGTATGTATGTATGTATGTATGTATGTGTGTGTGTATATGTGTTAGTGGACTTGAAGGCTAAAGCGAGGGAAAGCAAAAGGTTGGAATGGGAAGGAGTTACACACGTGGGAAGGGGGAATGGGGAGGAGCTTACACACGTGGGAGGGGCTTATACAAGAGATAGCACACCTGTACAAAGTATAACCGTATACATACCATACAGCCCACAAACTCAGGATCCATCATGGCTGGCTCTCGATCCTGGGGTTTGTGGCAACTGATCTCTGAAGAGAAGGTGGTGCTTATGAGTTAGCTTTAGAGGAAGTTCTATTTTGATCTCATCGTAGTACTCTGGAGTCCTGGATGGAGCTTACAGCGCCCCCCATACCCCCTTGGCTGAGTGGGATGAGGTGGGATCAGCCCCCTCACACACCCACACCCTCACTGTTCGTTCCACCCTTATTGTTGTCCCGAACCCCCCCCCCCCCCCCCCCCCCCCCCCCCCTCCTCTCCTCCCCTAGGTAATGGGGAGGAGGACATGATGGAGGAGGTAATAGGGAAGAGGTGATGGTGGAGGTATTGGGGAGGAGAAAGTGATGGGAGAGGATAGTGGAAGGAGGTTATGGGGAGGAGCAGTGGCGGTGGGAGGGGGGGGAGGGGGGGAAGGGCATATGCCCCCGGGTGCCGGTCAAGGGGGGGCACCGTCAGGATGTAATTTCTAAGTTGTCTAACAAAAATAAACAAATTTTGACGAGGAACGAGCGGATAAATTAATGATGTCATGTAGACTACATAATTGTCATAACCGCAAAAAAAAATGAGCGGAAAACTCAAACTGAGTGGTGCTCAGGGAAGAAAGCGTAAAGCGGAGGAAGAGGAAGCAAAAAAGTTGCGCAAGACTATGGCTGCTTTCATTACCGTGAACAGAAGAAACGACCAGTCTGGAAACGACGATGAACCGAATCAACCGATAATGTCTAGTGAAAATGAGAGCGAAGAAGAACAAACGGTGAACAAGACCACTGCATCCAGTGTAGAGGATGATCGTCCTGAACAAGCCGCGGTGGTTACAGCTGCTACAGAGGAGGATGATCCCGTTTTGATAAACAAAGATGTGGGCTACATAAATTTCTCTGCAACGGGATAAGCATCCATTGGCCAGCTACTTAAGGAAGCTATGGTCAGACAAGGTTACAACTGCTTCCAGAATGCAGATGCAAACTTTGCAAAAGAAGAATTTGGAAGCAAAGCTACTGTTAGAGGTATGACACAGAATTGGTTTGTAAAACAGCTGAAAAACGGCATTGTTGCTCCACGAACGTGGTTAATGTATTCGCCACACAAAGAGGCAGCTTTCGGTTTCTGTTGCTTGCTGCTTCCAAGCAGCCCACTGAACAGCAGGTCATCGTTTGAATTAGAAGCTGGCTTCAACAGCTGGAAAAAATGGATAAGCTCAAAAACCACGAAGAAAATTCTTACCACAGACAATCATTCGTCGAGTGGAAAGAAATGGAGCGCAGGATGAAGATGCATGGCATGACTGGCGTAGACGATTTATTAAGTAGTCCGATTGAAGCTGAAAAGGATCGTTGGAGGGACGAGTCCTGGAGGTGATCACACAAAATCTCACGTTCAGAGGTCATGCCGAGACTTTGGATGCTGCCAACCCAGGAAATTCCTCGCGGTTTTGAAGCTACTTTCTACTTATGATCCAGTGATGGCTAATCATTTCGTCTACGTCCGTCAAAATCCACGTTGTGTGTCTTATCTTTCACATGATATATAGAATGAGTTCATTACTTTACTGGCTACAGCAGTTCGTGGGAAGATCTTGAATGAAATACGAGAAGCCAAATATTTTGGTATTCTGTTTGACTCCACTCCAGATATCTCCCACACAGAGCAGCTGTCAGAAGTAATTCGGTACGTGCGACTGGATTATGAAGCTGGCCAGGTGGATGTTCGTGAGGCATTTATTGACTTTTTGGAACTAGATAAGAATGGTGCAGCTGGATATGAGGAGATCCTACTAAAGAAGCTGAACGATGACGACCTGAAGTTTCGTGATTGTCGTGCTCAAATGTATGATAATGCAGCTGTAATGTCAGGACATATCAGTGGAGTGCAGGCAAGACCTACTGATTTGAATGCAAAGGCAATCTTTGTGAACTGTGACAATCACTCCCTAAACTTAGCTGGAGTTCATGCTGCTTCCGTGGATCTGCTCATAATTACTTTCTTTGGCACCGTTGAGCAGGTGTACGTCTTCTTCTCTGGGTCTACAATTCGGTGGAAAAAGATGTAAGAAAAGCTGAACTATACTGTGAAGAGAGAGTCAAACACACGGTGGAGTGCGAGGGAATCAGCTGTTCGTGTTATTGTTCAATCGTATGATGACATCATTGAGCTGCTTCAGGAAATGAGTGAAGATGCGCTGCAGTCTGCTGATACCAGAGAGAAAGCTGGAACTCTACATAATAGTCTTCTGACGCTCTCCTTTGTTTGCTTTCTTATCCTTTGGGAACAAGTCCTGCACAAGATTAATGTTGTCCAGAAACGTTTACAATCTCCAAGGATGAATTTGAGAGAGGAAGCGGCTGATATGGACTCACTGATAGATCACTTTATCAACAAGCGTTCAGAACTGTGTCAGAATGCTACAGACAAGGGATTAAATGTGGCTGCAGAATGGGGCATACCAACAGAAAGACGCATCAGACGGAAAAAGAAAATGGATGGTGAGAAGGCAACTGGTGCCGGCCTGACGCTGGTTGAAGAGATTGACAGAGTCATGAAGCTGTCTTTGGATAGACTAGTGCAGGAGATACGTGACAGAAGCAAACGTCTTCAAGGCTTAAACTCCAAGTTTGGATTCCTCCTGGATGTGCAATCACTCATCGCCAGTGAAGATGTCAACAAAGATTCTCTGCTGCCACACTGTGTCGATTTTGCCATTGCATACAAAGGTCATGTTGATGCCAGTTCCTTGCTACTGGAAATCATGGACTGTCGGATGTTGATGAAGAAAAGGCCTAGTTCTGAAGTTCCATCAACTCCTGAAGAACTTCTCAAATCCACAATATAGTATGGGAAAGATGTCTTTCCAAATCTACGTACTACACTGCAAATTTTGCTAAACATCTCAGTCTCTGTGGCAAGCTGTGAAAGATCGTTCAGCAAGCTAAAGCTGATAAAAATGTACTTGCGATCACCGATGTGTCAGGAGCGATTGAGTAATTTAGCCATACTGTCCGTCGAGAAAGACACATATAACTCTATTAATTTTGATTCAATCATCGACCAGTTCGCCGAAAAAAAGGCGCGCAAAGCCACTATCTAGGTGTGACACTGAAGTACAAAATGCTTCTTTCTTTTGTACATGTATACACTCACTGCACAATCTTTTACTGTATATAAGTACATGTATAACTTGAATAAATCTATATAACCATGTTAAACCATCTAATTGGTGACAGTATGCATGTATATAATAGGCCTTCGGTCCCCATACACGAAACTGTGCTAGCCGGTCAGGCATGCGAGTTATAGCCTGATCACTTTTCCCCCCTTGCAAAACTGCTGAAAACGATTTATAATTAATAGGTATAAAATAATTATTTTAAGAATTATATTCACAGGTTACCCACAATCATTGCCACATAGCAAATTTGTTGCTAAAAATGCTATCGATTCGAGAAAATGCGTTAGCTTCTGGAGCTCCACCCCAGACCTTGCTGGGGGAGCTTACAGCGCTCCCCCAGACCCCCTAGCTGCTGCTTTGTTTTAGCTCTTAACTATTCAAGTAGAGAGGTTAAGGGCGCTAATACATTGTCCTGCCACCGGGCGCTGATAACCCTCGCGCCGCCACTGGGGAGGAGGGAATGGTATACAGGACAGAAGACCATGCCTCCAGAAGGAATGTGTGGGAGTGTGTATACAATGTGTGGGAGAGTGTATAGTGGAGAGTTCTTGTCTTACTAGGAGGAGCGCTGGTCGTCATTGGCTTGTTCCTTCTCTCCATCTTCCTGATCTCTCTGAGAGTCAGGTTTGATAGCACTGCATTGTCTTGGGGAGAGTATGGGAGATGGAGGTGACATGCCAGGCCTTCATCCAGAGTAAGGTTAGCTTGAAGCAGGCATAGGCCACAGTGACTAGCAAGAAAACAGGTGAAAGAGATAAGAGATAAGAGAGAAGTGGAAAATTAGATAAGTTGTCCATAGTTTTAAGTTGCTCACATTTCTCTTTCAAGCAGAATACAAGCCAGTTGCTGATCTAACCTGAGGCTAGTTCATTGCAAGATCTGAGGAGGGACTGAGGGAGGAGGGAGAAATAAGTTAAACAGAGTATATATTTTTGAGCATTCCATATGGAGTCCAGGTATATGTAGGGCCAAACTGTTTGAGATTGGAATAAAACACACACACACACACACACACACACACACACACACACACACACACACACACACACACATACACACACATATACACACACATGTACACAACACACACACACAACACACGCACATATACACAATACACACAAATATACACACATATACACAACACACACATATACACAATACACACACATATACACAACACACACATATGTGTGTGTTGTGTATATGTGTGTGTACACCCCCCAACTTTTCGTATTGGGCCAGCACCACCCCCACCCCCACTTTTCGTATGAGGTCTGAGCTGAAAATCCTGTATCCGCCCCTGGTACGAATTACGCAGCGCAAGATTGAAGGCGGGAGGGCGCCATTAGTGCATTATGTCCCCAGCGCGCCACATGGAATAGCCCGTCACGTGTGCCTAAAATTGCGTTCGGGACAACGTATCTACTTGTAAAACAGCTACTTCTATATTCTCCCTGTACGAATCCGCTTCTCAGCTCTATTTCCAAACCACCTTCCGTCAATTCTAGTATACGTATTTCTGCATCTAACTTACTAGTACTAAGAACACTAACCTTTACCAAAAGCACAGCGCGCTGTTGTCGTACGTTGGAAACGTTGCCTCGGATTACATGAGGAATTCTTCCAGCTGGGCTGCGGCCGGTGTCCAGCACGAATCCGCTTTTGTGCCATAAATATTAGAGCACTCTAATAGTAATACATGTATCTCTGGCTGTGCGTGCACGCTTGGGTCAAAAAGAGTATTATTAGAACATCGTACCGGAATAATGGCGACATAAAACTTTTTAAGGGTGGGGGGGGGGGGGGGGGGGGGGGGGGCTGTCAGTAATTACTCATAAATGGATGTGGTAAATGGATGTTCAATAACAACTTTATAAGTTTGAGCAGGAGGGAGGGGGGGGGGTGAGCATATTAACTGACAAGCGGCGGATGCATGCTGAAAGAATAAACGGGGTCTGGGGCGAAGCCCCATGCCAGCCGCTTTTTCTGTATTTCAACATAAAAGATCACCTAGCGCATATTATAATTCTCCAGAAAGGAGCATCAAATTAAAGTTGACGCTATTATAAGATGTACGCATAATTAAAAATTCAGGCCACTGTAACTCCATGTTGGACAGTCTAATTTCCAGTGCGTGAGAAAGAATTAAGTTGTAGAGGACATAAGTGTCTCTTAGAATATGAAATAACATGAAAATATGGGCTAAGTCCCTGTTCGCTGCACGATTCCATACATATATAGCTCTACAAATGTTAGTGAATGATTAACGTTTATATAGCAGTGCTAGTGAACTCATGGGTGAAAATCAATTGGTAGATCATTTCTCGATGCTGTTACATGCATGCGATGTGCAGTTGCAGTACAAAACTCTCTGAAAATAAGTAATTATGGACTCGTTCACTGATGGAACACGTGGTAAGTTTATGCACTTCTGTGATATCCCGACTCGCCTTAAGTAACGCACTGTGACAGTAGGCAGCTACTGCTTTTGTAAACTGTATTACTTTTAGCGTGCGGTGCGTGAGTGTGCACGTGACAATCTATGGTGCCAGTGTGTATCCTTTATGTATGCGTAGTGGCTATGTTAATAGTGAAATAGGTACACATGTCAGTCAGTATGATTGTATGCTAGAGTATTTGGCAGTGTGCATTTGTGTGTATGTGAGAGAAAATTACCGCGCGTTTGCGTGGGCGGAAACTGGTGATCTAAAAAAAATTGTGACCGTATTTCGATTCTCTAAGAGTGCTTAAGAAGACGCGTGCTTTGTAAAGTTGTTTGCAAGGACTTTATTACAGAAGAAAAGGGGTTGCACGATACACTAATGCTTGTTCAAAAGAGTTATAAAAGGAACTGCAGGAGAATGATCCCATCCTTTCGACTGATCCACTGTCCTTAGTGCGAAGGAAAGTGGATCAGTCAAATAACCCTGAAGGAGAGTTCTTCAGGAGAGAGGGATTAATTTACCGAAGGTGGAAACCCCCAGGACGCGGTGTCGAGTACGAAGTGGAGCAGCTGATTCTACCTAAACAATGTAGGAAGACTGTCCTAGAACTAGCAAATGACTAAGGCTTGAAACCTGTTAATTTTGAAAAAAAAACCGGTTGTAAGAGGTTCTTAAAATTAAAAAAACCGGTCGGTTAAGGTGATTGTTTAAAAAAATAACCGGTCGGTTGAGGTTGTTCGTTTTAAAATAACCGGTTATTGCCGGTTTAACAATTATTTGGGACAGTGTCCAGCAGAATCACCCTTCTGGCTAGTTTTTCAAGTTTTCAAGTTTTTTGATTTTCCTTGAACACCCATGAGCTTCTGTCAAATGGTCCTTACGCATCCTAAATCGGACTATCCATCACAAAGTTATTAGGCACTGAATTTATAATTAGCCATACATTTCAATGCGAGCGTTACTTTTCTTTTGCTTGTTCTGGAAATTTTGAAAAAGTACCATAAGGGTGATTTAGCTGGACACTGTCCCATTTATTGATTATTTATGCATAAAAGTTAAACCAGCACAACCTCGGGCTTTGCACATGGCAAGAAAAATGGTCCGCGGCGTACCCTTAAGGATCCCCTTGTTGCTAGTGTCCAGCAAAATCACCCTTCTAGATAGTTTTTCAAGTTTTCGAATTTTCCGTGAACTCCAAAGAGTTTCTAGCAAATGATCCTTACGCATCCAAAAATGGGCTATCCATCATAAAGTTGTAGTGTACTGAATTTCTAATTAGCCATACATTTTAATGCGAGCGTTACTTTTCTTTTGCTTGTCCTGTAAAATTTGACAGGGCCTGCGGAGGGTATTATAGTTAAAACGCGCTTATAAATACACAGTATAAGCAAAAATGCACAATATACCTCATATCGATCTATACAGGGTGATTGGAAAGTCGCGCAAAATGGTATAACTCCAGAATTGAACATGTAAATAAACTGCATGAGCAGTAACTTTTCAATTTGATCATGCTTGAACGAAGCCAAGTTTTCAAGCTAAGAGCGGTCGAAAAAGATCTTTCACTAACTGCCTTAGTAACTGGAAGCTTGCATGGATTGACCAAGATGACGTTTTTAATGACATTCATGATACTGCAGGATTCCTATATGGAACTTACTCGAGTAGGTTCCGATAGTAACAACCTCCGTAACAAGGCACTTATCACATCAACCACGTATGGCTATCCTCGGATGCAGGTATGTCGTCTGGTAAAGTATTGCCATCCAATGCATGCACAGTCATCATCTACATCTGCAGTACACGTGATTCATTACTCGAATTAAAAGATTCTGCCGATATCTTTAAGCATGGTTGGATTACTTGGAAGAACGTGCTATGCTATATACACTACTTTTTATAGAGATTCGCCCATTGCGGACCGACCCGGCAATTAGAGTTCGAATCCAATCGGTTGGCAGGCTATCTAACACAAGCAAATATATTTCGGAGTTCCCTAGCCTTTCGTCAAGCAAACAATCAAATCACTATAACGTGAGGTGGATACACTGCACAATTTAAAAAAGCATGCTTGTATGCCGGTACGTATTACATGCATAATTATACTGCATCGATAATTTATACATTTTTTTTTTTTTTCATACCCATTTAAATCTTAATCAAGAGATAAACAAAAACTTGTACAATACAGATAAACAAGCACATAACGTTAAATTACCTACCACCTAGACTAAATAATATATCAGTAGCCGGTGTCTGAGATGGCCCTGGACAGCAGAGCCCTCACATTTGCCCTAACAAGGGTCATGCTCAACCTTTGATATAGCGCTGTGACAGATGCAGACTTTGGGCAGTTCTGACGTGTGGCCAAGCGAGAGGCTAGCTGCGATATTGCCCACTTTGCTTCAGTGCCCCAACACCCATAGGTCTCCACAGCTATTGGGATGCATACCCAACCCAGTTCTGCACATTTGGAGTCATTGGCCTTATGCTTAAAAATAAAAATTATCGGCCAAAATAGTGGGGGGGGGGGGGGGGGGGGGGGGGGGGGGGGGGGGGCAGCTGCCCCCCTTGCCCCCCCCCCCCCCCCCCCGGCTCCGCGGGCCCTGTTTGATAGTATCATATAGGGGTAATTTTGCTGGACACTGTTCCAAATATAATAAAGTTACTGCAAGTATCACCATGCATGAGATGAACAACGAAGAGATGAATCTCTCCGTTGTTCGCTTTCGTCCGCTTATTGTTTTCTCACGCCCCGCATTATTGATAGATGTAAGACGGACGTGACGCCACTTGCAACTCCTCAATAAAATACCAACCGGTCGGTTGTGATTGCTTAATATTTGAACAACCTGTTGAAGCGGTTATTAATCTGAAACAAAACCAGTTGAGGCGGTTATTTAATTCTCGCGATCGGTTAACCGGCACAACCGGTTTCAAGCCTTACACATGACATTCCTATGACGGGACACCAAGGGCGAGACAAGACACGGCAGCGGATCTTACGGAGATTCTACTGACCGTCGGTATTTCAGGATATCGAGAACTTTTCGTATATGTCAGAAGGCTTCCAAACAGGGAAATTAAACGAGCTGCCTTCACCCTCTGTCAGAGGGAGGGTGAAGGCAGCTCCTTTAATTTCCCTACCTGTAATATCGGAGCCGTTTAGCCGAGTGGCAATGGACATAGTGGGTCCTCTTCCTCGCAGCAAGGCAGGACACCGTTACACCGCTATATACTGGTACTATGCAATTATGCAACTCGCTATCCAGAAGCCATTGCACTGTGCAGTATAGACATTGCTGAATGAACTCTTCTCGAGAGTGGGAGTTCCGAAGGAGATCCTCACGGATCAAGGCAGCAATTTTACGTCACAATTACTGGCCGAACAGTACAGACTGTTAGGAGTCAAGGGAATTTGAACAAGTCCTTATCACCCACAGACGGATAGTCTCGTCGAGAGGTTTAATCAGACCTTAAAGGGGATGTTGAGAAAAACCATACAGGACAAAGGAAAGGACTGGGACAAAATGATTCCCTACTTATTATTTGCTTATCCGGAGGTACCTCAACTACTGGGTTTTCTTTCACCTTTGAACTGCTTTATGGTCGTGATGTCAGAGGACCTCTGGACATTCTACGAGAAACCTAGGAAGCACGTTCTAAGAGCGACTTGACGGTTGTGAGCTATGTTTTGGAAACACAAAGGCGTCTGAAGGAGATGGCGGTCATCGCTGGAGAAAACATGCTCGAGAGCCAAGAGGAGCAGAAAAGATGGTATGACAGGAGGGCACTACTGTGTGAGTTTGGTCCGGTGTTAGTACTCCTGCTGACAACAGCAGATAAACTTATGGCACAATGGCAAAGTCCATATCAAGTGCTAGCAAGAGAAGGAAAGGTGACCTACTTAGTCGACATGCACGATAGGAAGAAACGACACAAGCTAGGTTTTCCACGTGAACATATGTTGAAAGCTTTCCACGTACATATGGAGGCTGTGGGTTATATGGAAGAGGATGTTCTGGGGGAAGGACGGGATGACATTCCTGTATGGAAGGAAGAGGTTGCTGTAGAAGCCAAATTTGGTGATGAACTTAGTAACTAGTGAAGGAAGTGCTGAATGAGTATCACAAACAGTCAATCTTCAGTAATCAGCCAGGCCCACCTGATGCAGCATCGCATCAAAACTGGAGAGGCTCGACCTGTGAGAATGCCCCAATACCGTTTACCTCATGCATATCGGGAACTGGTTGACAAGGTGTTACAGGAAATGGAGGAAGGGGGGATTATCGAAACATCGGCATCCAACACTTCAAATGTAGGAGGCTTATCGGATGTTTATATATCTCCGGAAAAAATGGTGATACATGAATCCTACATGGAGGTCCTATTCTCTAAATCATTTCAGTGCTTTCTTTTAAGTAGCCGCTTATAAATGAATCAAAAGCTACCTTTGCGAAAAGGAAAGGCAATACCCTAACACTTGCATATCCTGATGAAGTGGGGCTATTTTGCCACTTCTCCAACTTGCACACACACACACATGCACACACACATATATCCACACCACCACATGTAGATGTAAATTGGAAGATCTATGTTTGGTCTATGTAAGGTAAAGAATGCAATCCGGATGCATGCAGGTAGTGGTATCCAGTAATAAGGAGAAAGGTCGGGAGAAGCACTCATACATGTTTACAGAAGCCATGCCCAAACCCATGCCATAATAACACTTCTGGGAAAAGCATGTCAGGATAATATCTCTACCACCACCACCAATAAAATCCAACACAACCACCATTAGCAAACGCACAGACACTGTCTGTTACTGGAATGGTTCTATCTGCCTAGCAGCCAATTCTGCTTCCTAGTGACAGACTAGTGTGCGCCCCTTGCCTGATGGAGTGTAAATACACGTTCCATTGCAATTCTAAAATGCAAACTAGTGAGCCTACTCCTAAGCCAGCAAACTTCTGTATACATGTATTGACAATCAAGGATATTTAATTGATGCAATACATCCGGTGCTACCGGTACGGCGCGCCCTGTGATGACGTCACACAAGCACTATATTTGGACTTACAGTGCCAATTGTATCCTTTTCCGTCTATTAACAGCAGTATATTTGCCCGTAAGTACAAGGTGTAGATATTTTGTAACAGTTCACTCCACGGTGGTAAATTCTTAGATATTGCAACAGCAGAAGATGGCAAGCGCTCAGGTACGTTCGTGTGCATATTAAATCTAAATGGTTAGTCATGTTGATGGTACGTCACAGCATGGTCATGGAACTGTCAAGCCCGCTGCTCACTTTGACTCGGAGGCAGATGCGGCGGCTTTGAGGAAGGCTATGAAAGGCATTGGTACGTAAATTAAGCGCGTATACGCGAGAAAAATAGATTAGTGTAGCACACGTTCTCGTATACAAGTCTACGCGACCACAACGGACTTGTAACAATGGACTACAAGGTGTTTCATGAGCCTTTAAATCATTTTGAATTGTCTCCTTGTGTGCTGATGGGTGTGGTTATGTGGTATGCGGTTCGCATCTTGTAGGTACTGACGAGGCCGCCGTCATCCAAATTGTTGCTAATAGAAGCAACGCACAGAGACAAGAGATCAAGCAAAAATTCAAACTGTTGTTCGGAAGGGTAAGTTTACAAACATTGTGTTAATGTCTAGCTAGCTGCTAATGTGAAAATTTTCAATCTGTTCTCACGCGTGTTGCGCACGATACCGTTTACCGGGTACCTCTGCTATGATGCGTTGCTGTAAGAGCAGGAGAAGGGCTTAGGCCTTCAAAGCTTCGGCCCAAACAGATAAGGACTTATAGAACGTGGCAAAATAGTCGAACTTCACTAGAATGCTGAAATGCGGAACGCAAAAAACCGTTTCGCGTACCCCACGATGTACAAACGTGCCCCGCGGAGTACGCCCAGGACATTATACATTAAAAGGTTGCACTTTGACTAAAGCATTGGTATAGTTGACTTCTCAGAGTGATTAATATATCCGGATTCATTTAAGCTGCATGCATCATTTGCGTTTTGTGGCCCAATTGGCATCATGCCCCCTTCACTGGACAACCAATGTGGTAGTTACTCAAGCTGCAAGCATGTTTCCATCCTATTTTTAAAATATTTGGACACTGTTGAAATTGGTGGCCCCAAATACGAACGTACTGACCCTGGAATCCACACAACCCTGTAATACTAATATTCATGTGGGTGGGGGTTTGGGTGATGCATCTGGTAGTTGTAGCTTGTAGCAACAATCAGCTAATTTAGTAGTAACACATTCCACACTGATGTATGTTATAATTACCAATTGTGTAAGTGATACATTCCAAACTGAGAGCTGTATGATAGATATAGGTGTTGCTAGGGGTGGTTTAATCAGATTTGGCGATCTGCCAATCTACTGCTTGTACTATGCCTGCAATAAATAAGTGAAACCATAAAAACTACTAGATGATGCATGTCTGAAGCTCACACACATGTGCTTATCCAAAATGCATTCTTTAGCATCCAAAAGTACATACATGTAGTCATATTAAAACCACATAGGAACATTTTTTGTGTGCCTTCATGCAGGATCTCTTAGATGATTTGCGCTCTGAACTGGGTGGAAACTTGAGAACACTTGTTCTTGCACTGATGGAGTCGAAGGCTGTGTATGATGCACACTGCCTTCGTAATGCCATGAAGGGTGTGGGAACTGATGAATCAGTATTGATTGAGATCCTGTGCACCAGGACTAACCAGGTGGGCATTATCTGAAATGGTTCCAATTTAACAAATTATTTCATTCAGGAAATCAGGGACATAGTCGCTGCATATAAAACAGGTAACATTGTCATGGAAATATGAATACCTGCCTACACCCTGCTAAACTCTGTCTACACATCAGTATTGCAAAGAGATCTTGAGAAGGATGTAATGAGTGAGACCAGTGGACACTTCAAGAGGCTCCTTGTGTCCATGTGCCAGGTACGTATGATGTAGGATAAGGCAATGCCTGGTAGTTACCTCTCTCTCCCCCATAAATTTCTTCTCCCTCCATCCAGGGTGCCCGAGATGAGTCTACTGCAGTGGACCAAGATAAGGCTAAGAGGGAAGCCCAGGAGCTATTCCAGGCTGGAGAGAAGAGCTGGGGAACTGATGAATCCAAGTTCAACTTCATCATTGCAAGTCGCAGCTTTGCTCAGTTGAAGGCCACCTTTGATGAGTACACCAAGGTCTGTTATGTTTGCTTGTTGTTATGTTTTTTAAGTGATACAAAACATTGGCTTCCTACTACATTGTATTCCTACAGTTTTTGTCAACAGTCATTGTACCTTGTATCGATATGTATATTCCAGTCATTATGTGTCTGTGGCATCCATTGCACATAGCCTCTCACATTTATCATATCACATACACGTGATAAACATCCTAAGAGAGGGAGAAGATAATATCTGACATGGTAGTTTGATTAGTAGTGGTGCTGTAATATATCAAAGGTCATTATAAAATGATTAAAATATCTTGCTAGCTACATTGCCTTTGTGAGTGCACATCAGTAAACCACATACCTGTGTTGAATGCCTGCATCCCAGATATATTACTCGTGCATCCTAGACATATCAATACCTTGGCATGCTTGGTAACCTTTCACCCCATGTATAATATCATATAGCATATTTCCTATCACTGCAGTTGTGTGGAAATAGAAGTAAAGCCCCATTGTAGTTATTGCGCACTATTTTCTTGCACAAATGATGTACTCTGTTCATCTTAGATTGCCCATCGAGATATTTTTAACTCCATTGATCGTGAAATGTCAGGTGATCTTAAGAAGAGCTTCAAAACTGTTGGTAAGTTATAGGTGTGTTTTATAGGGGGAGGAAACCCACACACACTACTATGCCAACACAGAACCCCACATTACTGTAATAGTATCATTATTCCTCCTATGCATACAGTTCAATGTGTCTACAGCCGCCCAGCCTACTTTTCTGACAGGCTGTACCACAGCATGAAGGGAGCAGGAACTGATGATGATACTCTGATAAGGGTGGTGGTGACTAGGAGTGAGGTATGTCACTACCAGTATTTGCAATTGAATTGAAAGCAAGCCTTAGACGAACAACTTCAAATGCACTTTTCTTTCATTCAGATTGACTTGGTTGAGATTAAGCAAAAGTTTTTGGAATTGTTCCACAAGACATTGGGCACAATGATTGAAGGAGATTGTTCTGGAGACTACCGCAAGCTGCTGCTGGCACTTGTTGGTCCCAACTAGTGCTCACCTCTGTATAGCAGCTGAACTGCTAAATCTATTCAGCTTTGTAAGATTTACAAGATGTACTTAGTTTTGTGGTTGTTGTTTTACCTGTGAAACACAGTGCATTAATTTCCGTACGGACCAGCAGCTAACTTTTATTGATCATTTGCCTTATCCTGCTTTCGTAATGGTTGCACATCTCAGATCGAATAAATCGATCTTTTTGATGTGAATTTACAGGTTTTGGAATCCTGGAAAAGTTTGTACTAATCATTTAGATGTTTTCAAGGGCCCGGAAAAGTTTTGCAATATGCCTAGCCATGATAGTTTTGGAAAAGGCCATTGCTGATCGACTTCATGTCTTATGTACCGGCTGTGTATATTGTATATTTGTCTACCGCGGTGTACAGAAAATAAACTTATTCACGTCAGCGGCAGACCCAGGTTTTAGAGAGGGGGGGGGGGGGGGGGGGGCGGGGGCTGTCGGCTTCTGGCCCGATACGAAAAGCGGGGGGGTGAGGGGGGCTGTCGGCTTCTGGCCCGATACGAAAAGTGAGGGGGGGGGGGGGGGGGGGGGGGGGGGGGGCTGTCGCCTTCCAGCCCGATACGAAAAGTGGGGGGGTATGATCGCGTATCGGGGGGCCCGGGGATATAGTACAGTAGTAGAGTTCATGCGTACGGATATCAATACAGTGGCGGACCGGGGGGGGGGGGGCACCGTGGGCCCGTGCCCCCTCCCTTTCGTTCGTCTAATTATATATTCATAGTCGCGCAATACAGCGTTTTCAATTGCATTTTGAACGTACAGCTACCAAAAGCGTCGGGGGCATATCCCCCTCCCGCACCCACCCGCTGTCGGTGAACCACGCCCTTTTTCATTTAATTATAACTTTTTATTATTGGTGCCCCCCCCCCCCCCCCCCCCCCCCTTTCAAAATTCCTGGATCCGCCCCTGCAATAGGCAGCGCATGGAAGCGTGCAGCTATTATTATAAAATGTGGCCCGCGAAGTTCTGAATTTATATATGGAGGGGGGGGGCGTGCCCCGAATGCCCCCCCCCCCCCCCCCCCCCCCCCCCCCACCCCCCTTGGATCCGCCGCTGCACGTTCTGCCAGTTTAACATCCCTTTTGTATACTCAATGTACAGGTCTTTTGGACAGGGCCGTAGCGTCCAGTCCGGCCAGTCCGGCCATGGCCGGACCGGTTTTAGCCTAGCCAACTTCCAACTATTATGTTAATACTATAACTTACACCAATGGCCGGACCGGTTTATTTATCGTGGCTACGGCCCTGTTGGAGCTTGGCCCGAAATTGCCAGGGTCTAATTCTTTTTCTCTGGTCCCAAGCCTGAGCGTCAGAGTGACGTTGTTCGACCTCGATACTAAATTTAGTACTCGCTCGCAGTTAGTATAGAAAATTATATAGCAACCGCGCTTATCGCGATCGAAAAGCGTCATTGTTTTGTATAGTATGTGGATTATTGTATTTGGAAATCCTAAAAATAAAATAAAATTTTTACATATGCATGTCTATATAATTATGATTATATTCCTTATACATCCACTATTTTTTAAAGTATCCAATTCAATTTACAGTTGCATGCACAGATTTCACAACTAGGGGAGTAATGGAGGGCGTGAAGCATAAAACAAAAGTGTTACTGATAGATTCTTAGACTGAGGATTGTACCTTACCCTCAACAGTGGCAAGGGTGGCTTTGGAGATTATAAACTTTCATGTAGTGAATAAATATTAATAAAACGATCAGGGTGTTGTCCAAGGGGTGAAGGTGTCCAGTGCCTTAGTGATTAAATTATGGCTACTGCATGCATATGAGCTAACTATCTACAAGTATGTATGTCTATGCAATACCACATAACACTAGAGTGTATTCTTTGCTGGAGGGGGGGGGGGTTCCAGGGGGTCCGTTCATCCACTGGAACAGCTCACTGCTTAGTAGAAAATATAAATACATCATCGCCTGAAAAACTGTTGTTAGCTTTTGTAGCAAGCCCTATTTATCTGTACTGTGCCACGTGATATAATGGTCACACTACGTACATGAACACACCCTAGATCACAAAAGTGGCACAAGTTTGCTATAACGGTTTCTACAAATTTGGGATGAATATAATTTGTTTATTTTGTTGTGCGAGCCACTACTGTACCATAGTACAGTGTGGAATTGCAGGATCAAGATTATAAGAATGGCAGGAAAAGGTGCACTGGTTGTCAACTTATTGGACCATTAGAAAACACAACCTTGTAATACTCAGCAGGTAATATAATCAACACATACATGTACTCTTATGGCAACACACAGAGTCATGGCAGAAAATCCTTTTATTACAAATTGAGCAATAGTGTTGTGATCTGGAATGGCTTGAACTCGAGTTCAATTGCTCCAGTAAATTGCACTGGTTCTTCAAGTGGTTCTTCAAGCAAATTGCATCTGACAAGAAAGGTAAAATAAGTAATCTTTGGCAGTAATAATCAAAGGTGTTTCTCTACATAGGTAATTCTGCTACATTATTTAGTGATGCAAAAAATACCCTACATTTGACAATGGAGTGGAACAGCAATTTATATTAAAAGCAATCATCACCACACAGTTGGATTTGAAAGCAATGGAAAGTAATAGTATCTAAATCGACTAAAATGGCAATGCAGTGCATATAACAAACATGTACTAGTTAGTTACTTTTGAAAAGATGCAAATAAGCCTACTGCTATGTACATTGTAAGTACAAAATTGTACATAAACATTCAATCACACAATCAAGGCATATACAGCCAACCAATATCCGCCGAAAGCAAGTTTAACCTAGAGTTCACTAGGTTAAGCTAGTATATTCAAAGGTTACTTTCACGCGTTGGAGAACAATTTAGGTCTCCAAATGGCTTCACATGGTACACCTGGTTCTCATCTTGGACCGCATAGGTGTCTGCCTTCGAGATTGCTCAATGTTTCGGCTAGTGGAGCAAATTTGTGTTCAATCGACAGTTTGATGCATACGTTTGGAGCAGCGTGGAAACAGGGGCGAATCAAAGGAGTGGTTATTGAAAAGCCTAAGAAAAAACTGCAGGCAGAAAATTGGTAACGAGTCTAGTTGTCTGATCAGTGTCACATATTGGAAGAAGCTATCACAACAGCAAGTTGTAAATAAATGCTTTCTGTTATTTCTCCTGACATCAGGACCTTTCCAGACGGGCGTATGGTAGAAGAAGAGCCAGATGAACATCAGAGTGAAAGAACACTCCTGGAGAATGAACCTCATTAACTGGATGTCAGTGAAGGTAATTCAAACCTCGGGCAAGTGAGGATCCATTGTGTGCCCATGGTCAAAAGTGGTCACTACTCGTCGAGGGTGGTGGTGTAACACAATGCCAACGAGCTAAGGATGGATGGCTGCGTATGGAAACACATACAAAGTGGCCTGGGCAGTTGCAAACAGATGGGTGGCATTCAGAGTATGACAATGTTTCCTGCACCATTGCAGAAATGGCCATCTTCCATCCACCCTTGAGTGTAAACATTGGCAGTGTATTGGTGGTGTTACTAGGTACTTCATTGGCGTATGCTGCAACATTCGAGAGTTGTAGGGACCCAAAGATGGGTTGGAGCATTCAGTCTTGGAGGTAGGTTCAATCTTGCTCGTGATCGGTACCTGTCACGCAGGAGGTATCTAAAGCTGTGGCCCCATGACCACTCTGATGTTACATAATCCTTGGTACATGGTCCATTATTTAATTCATGCTTTTAACCAGAGGTGCAGAGAAGATGTGGAACCTGGGACTGAGTGTATTATTGATGAATCTATGAGGATGTGGAAACCTTTTTTTAAAAAAAAATCCCTGGAGGTATTCCATCTCTATGGAAAATTGCAAGAAAACCTCAAGGTGTTGAAATCAGAGTAGGTTTCATATACGTGTAAGAATGATAGGGTATGACAAATGACTTTAAAAAACATCACTCGCGTCGAGCTAGACAGCCTTCAGTCGGGTCACTTATCTCTTCATGCCAATCAAGCGATATAAAAAAAAAGAACAGTTCTGCGTTGCTTTCGTGTCATAAGACTGCGCACTTTTAGAGAACAAACATACTCGTGCCCATTGCTAGTACTCAGTCCCATCCAAAAATTCTCCTCCATAATCGTTGTCACCTTCTTCTACTTCTTCTTCCTTTGGGGTTAGCATAACTCACAACAGGAACATTTGTAATGAATGCAAAATGTATTAATCTGTCCGCATGTTACATATACAGTAGGAGACACGAAAAAGGTTACGTTCCGTTTACATAAAACGATCGTTGCGCGGTGTTGACTACAGCCTGTTATACGAAGTACAAATTGCGTCTGTAAGGTGTGTTGATGGGTGTTGATTGCGTACACGCATTCCATCGTTTGCACTACCTGGCTGCACGCTACCGTTGCGTTTGTGCGCCGCGTTCATCGTGAGTCGCTTTAGCTGTCGCGATGCGTTCTGAAGTCTTCAGAAAAAGAAAGTAAGTGTCTCCAAATCGAACGGAAACCAATCTAACAACGTTGTGATGGTTTATTTCCTCTTGCGCTTGATTCCAGAAGCTACGTATGCGTAGATACGATGCGCACGATAGTACAGACGTAAACGTATTCATACACGATAATTGATACCGTACTTGCGCTCGATCGTGTTAACTCCGTGTATACCAGCGTAGTTCGAAACTATACAATCGTACATATGGCGTGCTAACAATACGGAACGTAACCTTTTTCGTGTCCCATACTGTACCTTCTGTTAGACGCCTAACTGTTTAAGCAATTAAGGTAATTGGGGCCAATCGACAAGACAAACCAACGCTACCATACACGTAAGTCCTGACACTATTGTGTATTTGTTTTGGCCTAATTTGATTTCTACTTCACTGGTACCTTCTGAATTCCGTTGGTGGAACTACATACATGCAATCAGATACTACGCAAAGTCAGTCCTATTCAGCCTACAGCAGATATATGCTCCAATGAGAATGTGTCCTCTGTGCATCCCCCCCCCCCCCCCCCGCAGAAACAGAACCTGGCAACAGTCACTCGTACACCTATAGTGTGCATGGAAGGAAACATTCGTTATACGTCAGTTGCCTCCAGTGGGCCAAACTAATAAGGTTGGAAAACACATAAACAGTTTAAATATGTCAGCAATGTTCTATACAACGGTGCACAATTAAAAACAAGAGCTACATTATTCATAATAATACACTAGCCCAAACTATGAACAGTTGGATTTGTTCTGATCAGATAAGTGCGTGTGATCATTATCTGATCTGAACAATGACCACCTGCCCTTCCCTCACGACCTTCTGGCTACATTCAACTACAGCATCATCACTACAGCTGGGGGGCATGATAAAGTTCTGATCATCACAGTAATTACTTCCCTGATATACTATTTCCTTTATGACTTCATGGTACGAAATTAAAACATACTGAAGCATAAGAATTAATGAAACAAGTGAAAAAAAACTGTCTCTACAAGAAAGTTGATGGTACATAACAATGAAAGGCCATAGTGGTGTAAAAAGCAAGTGAACAAAGTTTACTGACTGGGAAAGAAACATTGAATTGACCTATATTAGCATAAAAATATGACATGCAGGTATATTTCATTTTTCCTACCCAGTCAGTAAGTATCCTTGCTTTTTACACCACTATAGCCTTTCATTCCTATAAACCACTAACTTTCTTGTAGAGACAGTTTTTATCTCTTGTTGAGTACAAGAACCTAGCAGATGTTAGGAATAATCATTTAGAAATTCAGGAGGCAGCTGAAATAATGGCAAAGAAGGCATACTATGATAGGTACCCAAGCCAGTTGCCCTTGTTCTCCGACTAACAGAAACACTACATGGTTCTGGTCGTGTCATACATGGAGATAGCGCCTTTGCTTCTGTTGCTTGTCGTACAGCTTTGCTTGAGCATGGACTTCATTTTCAGGTCTTTTGAAAACAGCCCACAAGGAATTTCCAAAGTTGCATTTCAAGCCAGTGCACAGTGTGGAGACACAGTTACCATTTGCACTACTAAACCTATTGGAAGTGCTACCAGGTACATATATGATCATGTGCGGAATGAGCCTGGAAGTGAAGGTACTCCAATGAAGATCATTGTGAGCACATGGAACCACACACTTCATGTCGATGACCACATCAAGAAGCGTTGGAGGCTGAACCCAGTGTCAGGGGAATCTGAAACCATAATGCGAACGGTACCAAGGACACAGATGATCAAGTCATATTTCTCTAGTGCATGTCAGAGAACCTAGTGATTGCTTGTCTTACTAACACAAGACCTGGTGCACCTACTACTGCTACCAAGCATGGAATTAAGGAAATGCAGGAGGCAGGATGACAGAAATGATACTGTGTACTACAGTGATGTGCAGCAAATAGAGCATGAGACTATGCCAATCACAAAGTACTTTGAGACAAGGCGGGTTAAAAATACCCTGACAATGCAGAAGAAACAGAAGATAGATGTCCAAACGTGGCATTGCTGTGATATGCAAAGAATATCCCAAGCCAGCACCAAATGACAAATACTGCTGCTCTCAGTGCTCAGATGAGAATGATGGAAATATCTGGCCAGCTTGTGCGGTCCCAAATCTGGAAGGGCGTGCATCCCTATTTATCAGAAGTCAATGTGGAGTAGTCCGTAGAGTATGATGTGCATAACTAATGGTTCATTGGCTGTAACCTGCTTAAAATGAAGTGAAAAAGTTTTCAATCTGGTTTATTTATGAAATGAGTTACAGAGGGTAGTATAATGTAAATAGCATTTATAAAGTGTTGCAAGTTCATAAAAAACGAGTCAAAACGAAGTTTGGAATGTTGCGTGCTTTACAACATTTGTTTAGTTAACCTACATGTAGCAGACACTAGCAGTTATCACTACCTTAACCTAGTGATCGCCAGGTACATGTACACCTAGCACAAAACAATACACATAGGTTTACTTAGCCGGCACTTAGTGGTTAAGGGCATAAAACCGGTCATTTGTTTCCAACCTACACCCATTAAAAAATGTTTTTTAAATTTTTTATGTTGAGCCATGTGTCCATCAAAACTACATGTATCAATCACTAATTTGTGCCCATAATGTTCATGTATCTGAAAGGGGGCAACAGGCGCCTCTAAACATTTCATACAATTGCACAATACTACTTCCAAGTTTAAAGGCCCTCACCTCTGATATGATGTAATAGGTAGGCAGGTTCGCACAATGGCAGGAGTGGTCCCTCCATAGGCCTCATACAGCCTGATCACAATGGCAAGCTTGTCATCTTCACACTATACAACAGTATGCAGGCGATATATGATAACGTGGCTATGAAAGATCAGGTTTGGTAGCATCTTACCATCTTAACAGTCTCCAATATCACACTGCGCACACTGACCTCAAACAGGATCTGCCTTTCACCAACTGCATATGAAAATAAAAACACAACTATAATCATATAGTCATACAATTATAGGTGCTGCATACTCATTATGTACGTAATAGAAATGGTCAGAAATGATTTTAACATCATGTGAAAGTCTTGTACAAAATAAGGAGCTATCATTACTTTTACTGGGTGAGTACATCACACGAAGAGGATTATTGAAGTTATATGATTCTTGGATTACTGATGCATCAGCAGCTGTAGGAGAGCCTGCATAGGGAGTTGATTGAAATGATGACACATGCCAGAGCATTTGTATACATGTATGATCTAATAAAGCATTTAGCTCCAATTAGTTAACATGAAATCATGTCTATTTTACCTTGGTGAGGGAACAAGGCATATGAAAATGTTTGCAAGCCCATGTCTGCATACTTGTCAGGAGCCTTTGGAGAGCGAAGTCTACATAAGTATAGGTAAAAGTTCAATAAATTATACATGTGTACTGTGTACATGTAGATACTGCACATCAGCATCTGCCATGCATGTAATGTACACAAATGCACAACTTTACCATGTGCAAAACTTACAATGACAAGCTCATAACATTGTCACGTGTGGAGTAACCATACTTGCAGTCATCAAGCAGAGCCACTCCAAAGGCACTATCTGACAGATCAGCCCATTTCAAGCCACAAACCTAGAAAATTTCAACACTTGGTAGAATGCAAGAGAACATATAGACACTTAGTGTACAGTAAAATAGTGTGATTCAATTAATACACATGCATGTACTGTACATGTACATGCAAATCGCTACTGTATGCGCACACATTCTCAAGTTGTAATCACACACACACACACATGTACATACATGTACAATGTACACAACACACATCCCATACAAATGTTTCACCCTGAGATACACCCCTTATGTACAGGTACACACCCTACAATGGGGAAACCTGCTGGCAAGCACAATGTACAGTACGCTCTGAAAACTCATGCAAATCAAAGAGCATCCATTATAATGCACCATGCACACATTACCTCAAACTTGGCTTGGTCCCAGGATGTGTTGGAATGTGTTGGTCTAGAGATGTGGCCAAACTGGATCTCATAAGTTGCCTCCATAGCACGAACATTCAGAGGGAACTCCACTTTGAGGAACTTGTGTGACTCATGCCACTCAACCTTCAAATGATGCAAGCATGCAATCCCTTGATTAATACAGTGCTAATGTACACCAGTTAACAACCAAATCAGTGCATGCTACATGTACATATGCCGATGTTGATCAATGAACCAGTAGATAAGTTTAAAAGTGATGAATCATATGTACATGTACACATGGCCAACCCACACATGTATATGTACACAAGATCACTCAAACATATAATGAAACATCACTCACACATGCATACATGTACAAAAGCATCTATACACAAGGCCACCGTACATGGATAACAAGGTCATGCACCCACACATGTACATGTATACACAAGGCCACCCACACATATGTATACAATACCACCTACAAGGGCATCCTTATAATGTACATATATACAACAAGACCACAAAACAGTAGCTTGCATTAAGCAGCAAGGCACACGACAAGAGCAGATCTGATCTGAGCAGATCGTGTTACAGCAAATCTTTAAGGAGTACATATACATGTGAGTACATTGGGAGGCTTTCCTATCTAAGACAAAGTATGTGTGCATAAAACAGCACACCTATAAGCATTACAATATTTATGCAAATTTTCTTGGTTCAGGCAGGAGACTTCCACCTCCTCCCACATATTTGTCTGAACTTCATGGCCACAACTTACACAATTGTACACATAGGGTGAGCTAGTTATGTAACTGCATGAACAACAGCAATTATGCAGCAACAAACATAAATGACCCATTACTATCCAATTACAAATGCCAAGATATGCAATGAATCGCTGCATAATTATCCACAGTTCCAAGGTGTTATTACCCCAAGTCATCACAGCAGTACATGTAGATAACATTGCACTTACAAATGTTTCAAACTTCAAACATGGACAATTTGCATCCAGCATGATGAACTGCTGAAGGTGGCTACGCTCACTGATATCAATGACAAGCTGCAGATGGTCAAGTTATAAGGGAAAATGAGTGGTAACAACACAATCTCACAAACCTTCAAAGATGCTCTCAATGGTCCTCTCTCGACAACAGCCAGGCTAGTACATTTGACCACAGGTTTCCTACAAAATACAATGCACAGAGTATACCATAATGAACTAGGATCTTGGCAAACACATACATGTACATGTATACTGGAGAACTATTTTAAAATGGTGAACAGGAAATACATGTATCATCAAACTCAATGGCTAATGTACAAATCCATCCTGAAATGATGCTAGTTGAACATCTTAACTCAGACCAGTACACCAAATTCACAGTTACGTAGATAGTTTTAAACATGAACCTTTTTTTTTTTGACGGGGAGGGATGTGTGTGTGCGGTAGTTTACCATACCACATACATGTATACATTTATTGATACAATACTCCATGTTCATACAATGCAATGAAAATTTGATGTAAAGGCCTGCTTGCACACACATTTACCTCGTTTCCAAGTGGTATTCCATTACATCCCACGCATCCCAGTACAATGGGACATCATCGTAAAGCACGAACTGATTGCCACACCTTCCAGGCTCTATAGCATCCCTGGGCAATAATGGTTATCAAAATAATGCACGTAAACAATACAGGTGGCAATTTTTTAAAAATTGATTTTAATAACTGAACTAATATAATTGAACGTGTGTAGGTACACATATTAATTTAATATATGTAAGCACGATGTATACCGAAGGAGAGAAATGGTGAGAGTACATACACATGTAGCTACAGTGGAAGTGTCATGGGGCTAACATGCAGGACATTTCTGCAGTCCCAAAGTGTACACCACACTGGTGTTAGGAAGGCTTGTACAAAGCCATCATGCATTTCTGCAGGTTCTGTCATTGCGACAGGTGGAAGAAGCCACTGCTCCTGCACAAAGAACCTTTCAGGTCTTTGGTGTTGATGTAATGGAATTGCCAGTGGTAACAAGTATGCCTGGTCAAAAATCAACGACTCTATCTGACCAATGAACAAACCTGTTGTCGCATCTGATGCTTGACCTGTGTCGTGCCCTGGGAATCAAGGAAGCTGGCAGGTGATGCTATCAGCACAATGTAGAAACAAGAAGGGCTATGATAGGCATGCCAAACCCACTACCTACAAGGCTGGTGACTGTATCCTGGTCAAGTTTCCTACAGAGTGCACATGGCAAGAACTGCAAGCTTTCACACAGCCCACATGGACTCAGCTGCACTGACATGGATATCGTAGCAGCAAAAGACTATTTTCCAGATGAAGTTCACATACATGTACATGCACAAATCCAACAGAATCACAATCTGTTTGCCCAATGGACTTCCCCAATGGTTATTACCAAGTCAGTCCAGTGATATGCCATGTCAGCAAAGGCTAGAAGCAGTGATAGAAAGTGCGGAGAGGCGAAACTGATGGACAATGGTGAGGGGGAGAAGCTGCGGTGCCAAGCTAGTGCAGTACAGGAGGAAACAAACACCTGAGATTGGGTTGCTGAGGAAGATACTGCACTTTTTGTGAAAAGACCCACCCCCCTTGTTGCGATTTGAATTAAAGCTCAAGTAGACGTTTCTTTGAGAAGATGGACATGATGTGATTTATGTATATGTAAGATTTTTGGTACATTGAAAATTAGAGAGAAGTGGAAACAGTGAACAGACTGCTACATGAGGTTATGTACATGTACATGTACATGAGGTTATGTACATGTACATGTACATGAGGATATGTACATGTACATGTACATGAGGTTATGTACATGTACATGTACATGAGGTTATGTACATGTACATGTACATGTAGCTAAAGGTGTTTCTGCACTAGCAAAGGCAAACCCGAATCGATCCGCATTGTAGTCAATGAATTTAATCAATGAGTACAGTGATCCTTCTTCGCTGGCTAAATTCATTGACCGAAATGTGGATTGATCTGGTTTGCCTTTGCTAGTGCAGAAACGCCTTTAAAGAGATCAATTTAACATGAGATTTATGGATGGCCAATATGTGTGTCCCTTTGTGCAGAACTTCTTACATGAGCAAGTACAAGTGATATTGTGTTTGTACAGGGTGCACATTGCACTGAGACGCTGCATACACAACATGCAGGACACATTTGGTACCTTTTTGACTGCTTGTGATATACTGATTTCAAGCATCCATCCTTAGAGACAAAACAACTGATTATGTTGTTGTCCAAAATAAAGCCTCCTTCAACCTACAGGTAATGAAAACACATCAAACACAACTTCCACATACATATAGGATGCTCTATGAGAAAATGGGTCTTGTGGATTTATATACATAGCATAAAAAGCAGATTAATATATCTTCCAACATATTACCACTATCGAGTTCCTATTTTTAACCCAACATACCACACCATTACTACATGTGAAAATCCATTTTGGTATCTTACTCATGCGGAATACTGACGTTACAAGGTCCGATACCTCATAGGGTTCAAAATGGCCACATCTTCAGGTACAGTGTAGGAGCATCCAAATCAATTTAAATTCGGTACCTACGTAGAAGGGTCCTGTTGCTATTGATTTGTTCTGTTTGTTAATTTTTACTTTTATCTGTTATGGAGATATAGCTGTGCAAAGTGCATGCACGGTTTCCCACTTGATTCGCGCCAATTATTTAGGCACTTGCCTCCCATACATTGAATGCCTAAATCATTGGCGCGAATTGAGCGGGAAAATGTGCACGCACTTTGCACAGCTATATCTCCATAACAGATAAAAGTAAAAATTAACGAACAGAACAAATCAATAGCGACAGGACCCTTCTACGTAGGTACCGAATTTAAACCAATTTGGATGCTCCTACCTGAAGATGTGGCCATTTTGAACCCAATGCAGTATCAGACCTTGTTACGTCGGTACTTCGCATGAGTAAGACACCAAAATGGATTTTCACATGTAATAATGGTGTGGTACAATGTACATGTATGTTGTGGTAAAAATAGGAACCCGATAGCATTAACATTGCGGGAGATTTTTATGCTATATATATAAATCCACAAGACCCATTTTCCCATAGAACATTCCATATATGGAACAGTGTCCAGCAAAATCATCCTTGTGATACTTTTTCAAATTTTCCAGGACAAGCAAAAGAAAAGTAACACTGACATTGAAATGTATGGCTAATTATAAATTCAGTGCCTAATAACTTTATGACGGATAGTCCAATTTAGGATGTGTAAGGACCATTTGATAGAAGCTGTTTGGAGTTCACGGAAAATCAAAAAAATTTGAAAACTTGAAAAACTACCCAGAAGGGTGATTTTGCTAGACACTGTCCCATATATATGTGGACCTTTCTAAAAGATTTTCACCCTTATGGATTTATCCAAATCAAATTGATATATCCTCTGAACTATTAACGCTACAGACTCCTATTTTCAGTAGTGCATACCACACCATTTTCACATGCTAAACTACATGTATAATGTTCGGTTCGCTAATTTTTACTCTACCCATTCGAAGATGTAGCTGTGCAAAGTGCATGCACATTTTCCCGCTCGATTCTTGCCAATGATTTAGACAAACCTCATCCCATCAAATGTATGGGAGGCAGGTGCATAAATCACTGGTGCAAAACAAGCGGTAAAATGTGCATTCACTTAGCACAGCTGTATTTTCACAACGGGTAGAGTAAAAATTAAAGAACAGGACAAATCAAAAGTTGCATGATCCCTATACGTAAAATTTAAATTTTCCTGCCGAAAGATATGGCGGGTTTGAACCCCTAGGGGTATCTGATGTTGCAACACTGGCACAAAGTTTATGCAAGACCCCAAAATCTATTTTACCATAGAGAAATGTTGTAGTGTGAAGCGTTGAAAATAGCATGTCAATAGCGTTTACCATTCAGAAGTTATAGCAATTCAAATATGAATACTTTTTATATCTATAGTTATATACATGGTGTATACAGGGTGTCCACGAAAGAACGCAACGCTTTAAAAAGGATATAATTCCTTAATGGGACTGTCAATCTAAATAAATTTATGAATGTACAATAACTACGTTTAGTCAGATACGAACTGCATTATATTATCTTTAATAGTTCAAATGATAAAATCAAATAGCTTGGAATTAATTAATTTGACACAATAATGTACAACAACTTTTAGTGATGGTTAATAAATTACTTATCCCATAACAGCTTCAACCTGAATAACTTTAAACCAAATAAAAATAATTATTAATTTATTAACAGATAATGCAGTTATACACAGGGATTTACTACATAAACTATACACTACTTGTGGTGTGCCCAATGCAGAGGCAGCATTGCCCTGCTACAGAGCAATGGACCGCAAATTGTGGTCTTTAATCAAATACAAACAACTTTATGGTCTTAAATGTTAATGGTCTTAAATTTTTATTAACTCTCGCCCTGCAGATGTCCTTGTTCAGGGATGGGACAGAGGAAAGCCTCAACATTACAGCCACTTCACCTCTTACCCCAGTCGCTCTGAACCATGCCAGTGCATCTGTTGGAACAGCAGCCTATGCAGCTGAATCCCGAAAGCATGCTGCAAATGACACCAAATGCCAGGAGTTAGGGTGGTCATGTATCCCCCCTAGCTGTAGAGACCTATGGCAACTGGGGGAAGGAGGTTCAGTGTGTTTATTCTCGCCTTGCAAACTCTGTTGGCCATCAGCCAGTCTATCCCTAAACCCAAAATGGTTGCCGAAATCTATGGGTGCCTCAACATATCACTTGTGAGATCTGTGGCAAGGGCCATCATGGGTAGGGAGTTAGTCCATGGTTAATGTACAGTAGTTGAACTGTATGTTCAGTAGACTTGTTTGTGACAAGTGTTGCATGTACTGCTTCTATTAAAATAGTATTGAACATAGTAACTTGAAATCAAATACTGCATTAATTATCAGTAATTACTAAAATCAATTATCTAACCGTAATCTTGAATAACTTTGATAAAGGGCTTTGAATACTTTAATTTATGAGGATTTTGATACAATTACTTAACTGCTTACAATTGGATTGTTAGTCTATGGCTAACTACTGCAGATTAATCAGGCAGTTAATTCATTTGGCTCCTGCGCTATAGTGATTTTAAAGTGTTGCATTCTTTCGTGGACATCCTGTATATATATGTATACGAAGGATATTTTTCGCGTGAACTGTCCCATAAGTACATGTACATTTCTTGTGGCAGAAGGGTATAATGTGTTTTTACATGCGCATACATGTACATGTACAGTACATACACACATGCAAGTGATTCACTAAGTACTACAGATGGCGGCAATGCATGTACCTCGGAAATAACAACAGGATCAGTTGGATGGCAGAATTTCACGGCCTCAACGGACATCCCTCCACAGGATACAAGAGCTGTAAATGTAGTTATATCAATATATGTATATCACATCCAGGACATCTTATACACAGTACAGATGCTGCATACAATGTACATAAAGACGTACTGTACAATAACAATAATCTGAATTGAAATTAAACAAGTGCTCCTGGTACACATGAAGAGAAGTACATGTAAATGTTGATGTAGAATTCATGGCTTAGTCAAACCAACTACATGTATGTAAACAGTATATGCAAGCATCATACATGTGTATGTAATTCAAGATGATTATGACTCTCCAGTAGGTTACATCATGCACAAGCATACACATATCATCATAAACAATACATGTCTTTACACTCAGCACAGGGAACTCACCAACTACGCTTTCGTCAACCAAGGTTTGAAGGCAGGTCAAACCTTCTGTTATTGCTTCATCTATCTGCGCAGGAAGGTGGACTACGTCCTGCCTGGCCCAGCTGAAGGTGTTGATTGCCACCAACTCCTTCTCTTTTTCACCCTTACACAGCTACAAATATGTGCCATATATGGGAACAGTAGGGTCTTTACTTGCACACATGACTATTACCATTGACAACATCAGACTAATCTTAGTTGATAGTAGGGTTGACAGCTCTGATTTGACTTCTGGAATGTTACAAAAAAAAAAAAACCAATGCAATAAAACCCACCAGTGTAGAATAACTTTTCTGGCTACATGTATGTACAATGACAGCATCAGAGCAATTAACTACATGTAATACAATACCAGGAGAATGCTCTTATTGTTTTTTGGCTTCACTTAATAACTACACCACTATACTGGCAACACTCATCATCACATGACATCAACAATATGGCAATGACAGTCAACTTATTATTATTTTTGGAATTTTTTAAAAAACAAAAAATGATGCCCCTTTCATGATGAAATTATACACACGTGGTAGACTCTATTATACCAAAATTATCAAAACATTTAAAGTAATTTACAAATCAAATGATGAATTATTGATTCATGGCTCCAAATTAAGAAGCATAACTATACAAACGAACCATACATGTACCTTCATGTTTCTCACAGCAAAGTAGTGCAGGTATAATGTAAATAAACATGCGTGTGCCTATGTTCAGAGCAGTAAAGTTATTGCCTGGACCCCACGTGCAGTGTGCAAATAACATATACAAGAATGGAATACAGTGAAAAATTCCGCTACATGTAGTTTCCTTCAACAGTGGATACTAAACTAAGGCTGCAGTTATGTACAGGCACGGGAATGTAACAAGTTCTGCAGAGGAGATTATGGCTACACAAGTACATGTACATATGCTGCACAAGTACATATATGCTAACTTCACACAGGAGTACATGTATCTATCCCCAGATGCCACACCCAACGTTCTCAAGGCCTGAGTTGCAGTATCTTGCTCTAACACACTTATGAACATGTATACATGTACGCGTAGGATCAGTAATCATGCTCTTGTAACTTCTTTACATAATGCACAAACACATCCTGATCACAATTACATGTACATGTAAGATGAGGGGGATTAGGTGAACATCTCTAATAAAAGGTACACATTTCACTTCCATGCTATGCAGCTTATGAACATACATGTACACTGCAATCTAGTCGTGTACTGCGAACAAGCCAATGATTGGACCATACACATGTGTAAATGTACAACATGCACAAGTGCAAGACTCACCTGAATAGTAAGACAGGGCATCCTTTGTAACCTAATAATTGAAAACAACAAATTATTATGCATTCTGCATGTAATCTAAAATGTTCTACACGTACACAGAAGCAATTTCAACAAGAATCATGTACATGGATATATACGCTCACAGATGTACATATAAGGTAATTCAGATACAAGTACAGTGGAATAATTTTGTTTTGTTCCAATTTTAATCTGTAAACTATAAGAGTATAATGGATACGTAAAATTAATGTGTATGCTGTTATAACATTTGTTTTCCATCATCTCATCCATCATCCCATCCATCATGTATGTACCATTTCAATTGAGCTTCCTGGAAGAACATCATGAAACTGGTTGAGCAGGAAAAGCTTCCAAAGAGGCAGCAGTTGAGCCTTGCGTTTGGCAGCCATGTGAAGGTCTTTGCTCACTTGCAAAAGCAGAACAAACAAGTGAAACAGTACACAATAGATGTACATGTATCCAACCTTAAATACATGTAACACTAACCCCTACAACTTCACATTGTCAACAAATTTTTGTGTGTATGAATTCAAACCACTGAAGTCCTGAAATATACCAAGTTGAAACAGATCATGTTGTAAGTCAATTGCAGTCCAGTAAGAGAGAGGGGTGGGGTGAGGCAGGAACAGAACCGTACACTCATCCCTTATACAGTGTAGCTACATGTATACTGGCCTAACTACCCCTGTAGATCATAAAAACACAACTGCATCAAAGTCAGACCAGGGCTAAAAAAGTCATCCAGGCTGAAAGTTGAAGCACAGCCTATGAGTGCATACATGTAATGCTCCCCCGAATGAAGATCTGTCCGATTTTGGTGACTCACCCATCTCTAGCTGCGACCGTTATACCCTGCATCTGACAGTTCATGTTCGCCAATGGTATCTCCCCATTCCATGCTTCCTTCCCTTTCATCCATCCACACAAAACAATGATTGTATCATCAGTTATAAATAACTTATTGATATCAAAAGATACCAATGATTGTTTACAACATCCAACAAGGAGACTATAAATTGGCTGCTAAAATGCTCTCTGCTACAGTTACACATAAAGCAATCAGTCAATAATGGCAGAGAAGTGCATTTTGAAATTGGCATTTTTTGCACTAACCTCAATAGTACATGCACATGCATACGGTACGTTTGCAAAATCCATAGTGCTGAAATGTGAAAATGATTCAATAACCCTTTAGCTGCTCAGTGCAATGTCTCCACGATTCCTAGTGGGGATACAACAGTCTACAACTTCTCCTGCATCAATTCCTGCTCCTACTGGGTATTCTACATATTGGACTATCCAGTGCCTATCAGTGGATCATGCAGATATACACTGCCCTGTAAAGTGGACACTGTAAATATCAACGATCAGGCTAAGGTCACCAGGAGTGAGCTGCAGGTTATAGGGTACAGAGTGGGTAACAAAGACAGTAGCACCTATGCTGTCTCCATCAATGTGACCAGAGGTAACCTGAAGATGGTAGCCCAGTGTGTAAATGGCACAACCTATATTGATGGAATGATGGTCCGAGTGGGTAAGTCACCAATATTTAAAGGTATGTGATTTCACTTTAAGGACTATCTCCCTTCGAACAGTTAACACACCTCATAAACCCACAATTGCAACTCCATTTCCTCTGTTGACTTCTACCTCCACATATTTGAGTCCTTCTACCACCATACCCTTGGATCCTTCTACCACCATACTGTTGAATCCTTCTACCACGATACCCATGGATCCTTCTACCACTATACCCTTGGATCCATCTACCACCATATCCTTGGATCCTTCTACCACCATACCCTTCGGTCCTTCTACCATCATACCCATGGGTCCTTCTACCACCATACCCTTGGATCCTTCTACCATCATGGTGGACATTGAACAGCCCACAACTACAGTCTCCACTGCAAGTTCAAGCATGGAGGCTGCCTCGACACAGCCAGAGCCAAAATAATGACTTGGGATAAATGTACATGTAATAATGGGGCTACTGGAGAGCAATCAACACAGTATATGCACACCTACACGTACATGTAACATATCAAACATTTGAAACATGTGCATATGCTTTTAAACATTGTAAATGTGCAAGCATGGAATTTGGTTTTTTAATGCTATAAAATTTGAACTCAATGCACAAGTACAAGTGTATGCTGTATAGTACATGTACACTGTGGCAGTGGAAGCGAATACGTGAGAGGGTGTTTCCTCTCCACTATTTACAAAGATAACAGATGTACTTTTTCTAGGTGTACATGTATGTAACACACATGCTGTCATACATCTCATGCTTTATACATGTACATGTACAGCGTATCAGGGTACACAACAGTACAGTTGGTATGAAAATGGATCTGCAGGTCCACCTTACATACATGTAGGTTATCAGGAACATGCATACACATCAGACACAACTTCTTTGCAGCTACATGTAAGATGATACACTGTAGTTACATATGAAAGATGATTGTACACCATGTAGGTCCACGTACAAATTTATGTGTGCTGCATGATACTTCATATGAGCAATAACACTTGCGTGATGCATGTACATGTACATAATGCAAACCACACATAAATATAAAAGCCAGGATAGGGTTATCATGGATGTAATAAATATACATGTGCATGTACATGTAGGACAGAAGTGTGAGGGGTATGTACAAGACCAACAAAATATATGAAATATTGGTCTGGTTGCATTCCATAGAAAGTTTTGTGCCATGTGCCAGAAGGTTGTGCAGTAACAATCAGATTGCATGTTAATTACATGTACATGCTCATGGTGTGTGTTTCTATCTTGTCTGACAGTGATGGAAGGTTTGAATGTTCATACTCTCAGTCTGCAGTTGAGCTGAAAAAACCTCAGTTTAACACTGCGGCAAGAATCAGTGCCATAACAGCAGGAACAAACACCTTTTGTATAACAACAGGAGGAAAGCCAATGAATTTACTTGTACATGTACTTCTTTTCTTTTTTTATTCACTATGGAACATTCAAGGCAAGGCTCCTACATGTATGTTCTAGCTGTGGGATGAGTGATGATTGTAAGACCCGTCACATAGCTATGGTACGATTATTCAAGTGCGGTCCCCTTCTAAAAGTGCTATTACTTTTGGTTCCAAACATTTCTTGTTACGTTGCACACATTCTAAGTTAGGTTACACTGACACAAACCTTTCTACAACCAGATCCATATATCCTATATGGTCTGGCAGTACATATAGTCACTTCATCACTGGTGCTACACGAAACACGATGCATTTTCACCCACTTCTGCATATCCACAAGGTATGAACATTAAAGGTGTACAACTTACATGCCACATTAACTCCTGCTACAAAGTCCATGTCATGAAGAAGTATTTCAATCTTCCTGTTTTCACGCTTCAACTTTAGTGAAAAGATAGCATGATGTTACTGATTCATCGGACATGTGCTATGTATGGTACATGTAGACACTGCACATGCATATCCACCCCTGTGCAATGGGTAAACAACCATTTGGACACACTGTAATTTACATACACCAAAAGAATGCAGACATTATTGCCAGACCTACCCTAGCTTGAGTAGTGTAGGTACCACGATGCAATTCCAAATAGAGTTCACCTTTCCATACACACAGCTTTGACGCATCGCTTTTCTCAACAGCTGAATAAAAGGCTTGGGGGGAGGAGCACACCACCCTTTTGTTACAAAGAGAGGGATGGATTTAAAAGTTTCAAGTTCACAACAATGTGCAGTATACAGGTACATACATGTACATATATATATACATGTGCATGGATGCAGAAAGTGGACACAGGGCTACATCTTCAATTATATGTGTACCTAGCAGCTTAGAAAATCACATTAGTTACCAATCCCTGTAATGTATACTTGTCAACCCACTCACTTTACAGGACAGCGTGCTTACTTGGGGAGGCCATCGACATTTTCCATTCGTTTCAGAAGTTCCAGCATACCTTCCCTGTAGCAAAAAATAATTATCAAGTACAGTAGAATAAGATGTGCACACATGTACATGTACATACTGTATTTGAAAATCTTAAAATATTTCAGAAACTGTACATTGTACGTGTATACGTAAGCCCAAAACCCCATGTGCAAGTGTGTGTGCACATCTGAACTGCTTTTGGACAGTTTCATACATGAGATATGTAATTACATGGACATGTACACATGTACTTTATAGGGTCATTCCAAAACAAGTGGGCATGAGTTCTGTATCACATGTTCAGATATTTTGATGCAACTTCACATAACTGTTTGTCCACATACGCTACATCGTTTGGTATTAATAACTTCAATGGTTCACAAAAGACAGCATTATGACTATTAAATTGCCACTTTGCAGGCTCATACTAGTCTGGGGACCCTAGCATGATGTAGGGTCTGGAACCACGCGTATACCAAACTTGTTCTGAGATTACTTTTTGTTATTTGTGTATGTTTATATGATATTCATGATCCGCAAAACCACTCTCGCGTGAATCTAATCAACAAGGGCCAAGGTGATTGATGTTGATTAGTTCACATGAGAGTGGTCATGAAATCTTATAAACATACACAAATAACAAAAAGTAATCAGAACAAGTTTGGTATACGCATGCTTCCAGACCCTACATCATGCTAGGGTCCCCAGAATAGGCTCATACATGTATCTTTGCCTTTCATTGGCAGCATAGGTAGATATCTGGTATCAGATTGAAGCTAATATTCAGTACAACTAAACGATGCATTAATTTTTTGCGTTGTAAAAGGGTTAACCATTAAATACATTGTATACAAAGCATAAATTGCAGGATTTGGTAAACTAGCCAGCTGAAACTTTATTTAATTCACATTATGGTGGACATCATAACAAAGTTAAGCTCTTAGGACCACACCCATTTAAACCTGTGGGCACCATTTATTTTAGTGCCACTACAAAGTGTTGTTTTTGTGTTACATAACTGATTATGCTTCTATCTGTGGTTTTACCTGGTAAAAGCGGTAATCAGTTATGTAACATCACTTCTATTTAAACAACACTGTGTAAGGGCTCTAAAAAAATGGCACCCACAGGTTTAGATTTTTACTCTATCCGTTGCAAACATATACATGTACTTGTGCAAGTGGGAGCACATTTTCCCGCTTGATCCCGCCAATGATTTTGGCAAACCATGTCTTATCAAATGTATGGGAGGCAGGTGAGTAAATAATTGGCACAAACCGAGAGGAAAATGGGCACGTACTTTGCACAGCTATATCTTCGTAACAAATAGAGTATAAATTAACAAATAGGGCACATCAATAGCAACAGGACTTTTTTATGTATATAATTTTGAAGCTATTGGGACTCTCCTGCAGAAGGATATTTAGGTTTTAAGCCCTAAAGGGTAACGCCTTTCTATGTACTGTACAGAGAGGACCTAAAGGACATAAATAAAGAATGGCATTGTAGACTGTGTTGCAGATAGCAAGTCAGTAGCGTTATTTGTTCAAAAGTTATAGCAATTATACATAGCGATACAACATTCTCGCGTGAACTGTCCCATATATAAATGCATACATACCCGTAACAGTGCACAAGGAATCTTCGAAGCCTGACTACAACAGGTTTAATAAGTTATAACACAGCCACACAAACTGGCCAAGGGATAGAGGTCGTACAAAAGGGGAGAAAAGGGTGACTCACGTAGGTCCGCCTCCTCCATCACCATGGCCAAAGAGCAGTATGCTCTGACGACTCCTTCCCTTATCTTTGAACTGTTTTACTGTCTTCACAACCTACCAGCCAAAGAACACCCAAATCATCACAGGGTTCAGCAAGGAGGTAACCAGCAACTAGTTCATTCCATGGTTGTAGGTGTAAAGCCTATATGACTTAACCTTTATTCTTGTGTACACAGTTTACACTGTAACACAGACATGGTTTCTAAGGCCCAACACACATGGAGCGACATCGCCAATGATATCACTGGCAATTCCCAGATTTCTTTTTTCTTTTTTCCTGTAATTTATTAGACTATGAACAAATTACGGATAAAATGCAGGAATCGCCAGCGATATTGTCGCAATATCGCCCCGTGTGTGTCGGGCCTGAGTTTATAGTGATGAATTGTATCTGGTTCCCCATCCCGTTTGATTAACACCATATAATTATTGCATTGCATTGCAATGTAACAGTGTACACAAGGATAAGAGGTTCTGTAACATTGACTCTACATCTACATGTACAAACACAGGATGAATCTAGTTACTGGTTACCTCCTGGCATCATCATACAGTACCCGCTCGGTCATAGAGAAAATTTGCAGCTCGATCATAGAGAAAATAAAGCGTATACATTGGGACTAAACCAACTATTAGTTTTCATAGCGGTTGCTATGAACACTGATGGTTTCTTTAGTTACCAATGTATACGCTTTATATTCTCTACGATCGAGCTGCAAATTTTCTCTACGACCGAGCGGGTACTGCATACATGTACGAGACAATGCACATGTGCATTGTAATTGTGAATACCGAACAACATTGTCATATCGCAATGTATCAGGCAGAAAGCTATTTTTAACATATCAATATGATCTTTTATTTGGGCAACTACATTGACAAGTAGCAGTGATCTCAAACTGAACTCAAATTGCATTACACATTCAGAATTTCATTTGTATCACCTCCTACATGTATTTGTACTTACATCTTCCACTCCACCAGTTGAAGAATATGTGTTTGCAGGAGGAAAGTGAGTAAGGACTCTGAGGACAGGCAAGGAGACATAATTATGTTCACATACAATGCATATCCAAAATAATTCGAGCAACAGCAACAGTGAATTGCAAGGGACAACCACATTGCATGTAACATACATGCACATGTGCATATGTACGTCCATATACAAGTACATGTTACAATTGTATATGCAGAGAGACAGTAACTAACCTTGTACCATCAATTCCTTCCCATAGAAATGTACTATGCTACAAATGAAAAAAGATAACTTTTTAAATGTAAACCTACATGTACAGCTGCATGTGTATACATGTACAAATGAGCAGTGACGCCGCAAACAAGCCTGTGCACATGTAAATGTGAGGTGCAAGCACCATAGAGACCACAGAGTATCAATATAACCCCGCCCTCCCCCTTCCCCCCTGTGCCCCCATCGTTAATTAAAAAAAAAAACGCCTCATGTTTCAACAATCACGTCTCCCATAACTGTGAGCATTATAGCAAAGTGTTTTCAATTAAGATTGTACTCATAAATGATTTTGAAAAAAGGATCGCAGAATGGTCACAGTTACGGAGATATGATCATTTAAACATAAGCCATTTTTTCCCGATGAGGGGGGGGGGGGGGGGGGGGGGTTGGCTTATACATGTATACATGTACATTACGTCATACTTTACAGTATGTACATGTACTGCATACAAGTACAAGTTGCAGTGGGAGATGTCTAATAGGGATGTTACAAAATTGAGATGTATATAGTGGACCTACACAACAGGTGAATGCATAACTCACAGGAAATGGATTTGTAAGGTTCCAGCTCAGTTTTTGAGTGAGGAAGTATTTTATACCAGACCCACTCATGATCTGAGGAAGCTGGGCTGAGTAGCCAAATGTGTCTGGCAACCAGAACTGTGACACAAAAGAGTGTAAGGTAAAACATAGCTTTCTACAGTGCATATGACATACACATATAATGCTGCTACATACATGCATGAATTTAGAGGTCTTGTGACCGTATACACACAAGTACTCCAGGCAATCTTCAAGCACTGTTACTAGCCATATGCTGTACAGTAATGAATTGCATATAAGCCCGCCCCCTCATTGAAAAAAAATTGGCTTGTGTTTGAACAATTGTATCACCACAACTGTAACTGTGAATGATTCTGCGAATTTCAGGAAATAAAATGATACTCCAACATGATTTTGAAAAAATGTACATGTACGGCAGGAACAGATACAGAGATAAGCACCTTTAAGATGAACAGTTTTTTTCCAATGGGGGCAGAAGGGGCTTAGATGCTATACCTTTATGGTACATGTACTTGTAAATGAAAACTCATCAAACAAGTGGTCACATAACCGGCATATAACAGGGGCACTAGACTGCTCTGAATTAACATGGGTGGTATAGCTTCAACCATGCCATGGAAATAGCATACAGCTATAAGACAGAAGACACGTGTGAAAATGCACACGCATTTTGCTGCGTTAAGTGTCACTATATATTTAACCTACCTCTTCACAGTATGACCCAAATTCTTGCTTAAAGAACTTCTGCCCAATAAGAAACTGTCGCACAAAAGACTCTCCACTGGGAATGTTGCCATCCTATGGTGGAAGCACAGAAGTAATAGACATGTACATATACATGTAGCTGACAACTGACTGGGAAATGTGAATCATGCTGTACTTTGTGCATACACATGCTGCACAAGTATGGACCCCTCTATCCTTACATGTAAATGTACATCAGTAACATGTGTACATTTAAATGTACACACAATGGATTACAAACTATGTTACATGTGAAATAAATTCTCCACTGAATGCTGTGGCTTGCTGGGACCAAAATATCAACACAAATGTACACGTATGTACACTACCACATTAAAAATCACAGATGGCAGAAAAACTCACCATTTCGACCCACGTCCCACCAACAGGAATAAACTGTCCAGCAGCAACCTTAGCCTTGATCTCCTCATACATAGAAGGATACTTCAGTTTCACCCACTCAAACTGCTGAGCCTACATTCACAGGCAAGTACGAACATACATGTATGCAAAGTGCAACATTTGGAAGGTTGGAATCACCAACACGTACAGTACATGTCATGTCGGTTAAGTTTACACATAGACTGTAGTACAAAATCATGTGTATGTACACTATGCACTGATATTGCAACTGCATACTTAAGTATTGACCTTGATCATTAGGGCGTGGCACTTTCATCTTTACACAGAGCGACTGACATGTGCTATTAACACATGATAGGCTCAATTAACACAACAGTACGGTATAACTAGAACTATTAACTGTACATGTAAGGCCACTTTGTTGAATGCACAGTGTATCAAGCAACATAATTATACTTGTACGCACAAATTACAAATGAAATTTCATTACATACATGTACTGCAAAGTGATTCAGGACTCTCCTCACCTACCCTCACTCCTACACCCACACACCATCTTCCCTACCATTACACCTACCTCACCCTACACCCACACACCTCTTCCCTACACCTACATCCACTCCACACCTACACCCACTCCACCCACTCCACCTCTACACCCACTCCACCTCTACACCCACTCTACCCCTACAAGCACACACCCTCTTCTTACCCCACACCCACACACCCTCCACCCCTACACCCATACACCCTCTTCCCTACCCCTACACCCACTCCACACACTACCTGCATTGTTTATTGATGTACTATAGCATAATGCTTTTACAATGCATGAGCTGTGTTTCTATGGACCCTGTCTTTAGAACACACATACATGTAGATACACTGTATACATGAGACTACATTGAAAGGGTGGTCAACAAAAAATACCTGTGAACAGGCAAACTTGTATTGTGGGTATTGCTCCATCAGCCTTAGTGTGGTGGACCAGCTGCGAGCACACTTCCTTACAGTTTCTGAATATGGCCATAGCCATGCTGCAATCAAAGGTGCAGAAAGACATCAAGATGAAAATCATCAATTATCAAACCACACTAGCTAACAACCACTGGTTGTTCCAAACTAGATAGTAATATTACTTATTACAAGACAAACTTGCAACAACATTATAATTTGTTCAGTGCTTTAATGTATCAAATGATCCCCAATAATGGAGGATAAATTCACATCATACACTTGTAACACAGTTAAAACACATGGACACAAGACAATATAATTGTATTTGCAAAACACTGAATTCAAATGAAAGCAAAGGAACTGTTTGTACATGAAAAGGAACACAGACTTCAGTACGTATAGTTTAATTTGATGAAATTCAAATTCATGACATTCATTACCATCCTATTCATGCTTTATGGATTGGTATTATTTTAGAGAATGTACATGTACATGTACATGCACAGTAAACTATAGTGTAATGGCCATATGAAATGAAGAGAAGAATTGCAACTAGAGAAGTTAAATTGGTACTACATGTACATGTCATGTACATGTAGTATTCAAGCTGTCAGACACTCACCCTTCCTTACCCCTCCCATGACCCCTGCTTTGTACATGTAGGATCAATAGGAAGCTGAAATACAGTGGCGTACATGTATGACAGATGTACATGTAGTGTAGGATACTATGGCCTTAAAATGACAAGAATAAAAAAGGTACTTCAAATATGCAGTCCCTCTTACATATACGTGTAAGCCCTTTCATTTTGAAATCTTACTACGCTTAAAAAAACAAATCCATTAACCCATTCACAAAGACACAGCTTCCGATAATTTTTATCAACCTTGGTTGTCAGAGTACATTATATGTACATGTATGTAAAAGCAACGTACATGCACAAGTGTGCAACAGGGTCGAGCACACGTGCCAAGGGTATTGAGATAATCTAAATCTTAAAACGAACTTGTGGCCATGTGACATGCACATGCAACCAGGCATGTTGGCATGCACATGCCTCCATAAATGTATGCTCAGCTACTCTACCAATACGTTTACATGTGTGGTACCCCATATGCTACAAAAGTAATTCTTAAAGATACACATTAGTCACAAAAAACAATGACTTATGTGAATCAAATTCTGCCTGACCCTTTCCACGATAGATAATTACCATAGTAACTTTTTTCTCTGGTACATGTACAGTACATGTACATGTACATGCTAAAGTTCCACATGTTAAAGTCCCACATACTTCGTTGCTACATTCATTGAAGTTTTGAAAGCCAACATGAATATATTTACTAGTAACTAAGATAACCTACATGTAAGTCACAATACCACCATCAATGTATCATTAAAAGCATAGAAAACAGCTACTATGCCAGAGCACATGGAGTTAGTTAAGTAAGTTAAAGTTCTTGCCTACCAGAAAAAATACCGATTGCCATGGATGTAAAAGGGCCCATAAAGACATGTCTACTGTATACATACATGTACATGCACAAGCACACAAACAGTAAACTTAACCAGTATCTATGTGGCAGTGTCCAATTGCATGGATCACATGTTGGGAGTCACCATTCTTCTCACTGAAGAACTTGCGTGAAATGGCCAGGCACCTACATGCAAGAGCAATGCACAATGTTGTGAGTGTCGACACACATCCAAATGTTTATAGTGCTTATGCAAAGTGCAGTTTATCACAAGCAAGTGTACATGTCCATGTCTACATGAAAATGTACATACATGTAAAAAGAAGTAATGAAGAATGGTACAAACTATACGTTCCGTTGCCCCAGTCACTATCGCAATAATGCGTGATGAATATACATTGTAGTACATGTATTATAACCATCGATCTTCACCTCACTATGGTGTATTACACGTGTGTAATCCAGAAAGTTTACATTGTACGAAGGCAAAAATTAGGGTAACACTTACAATGGTGTATGCTGATAATTAACTCATAACTCCACAATGGTAGTCAGATTTACAATGCACAAGAACCAACTACATATACATGTCTCAGATTGAAAAACATGAAAAACAAAGCAGAAGCCTCTGGATGATCATATAAGGCCAAGTATACAAGGTACAATAGCCAAGAAGAGCATGCAGAGAGGGACAGGAGGGAAAGAAGGGTGAAGGCAGATGGGAGGGAGATTGAAGCACAGCACATGTACCTTTCAAGTGTGGACTTGTCAAATGGGTTGCAAGCATTGATGATGTCATTGGCAGTGTACAGCGCTTCATATGCTCGTGGAGAGTCACTTGGCAAATACTAAGGAAAGCAGCAATTTGCCTTAATGTCACTACTACACATGCGGGTAAGATACACTATGTCACCCCCACCACACAGGAGTGACATGTCATGTGTAACTATCAGGAGTGGGATGTCATGTGTTACTACATGTACCACCACGCAGGTGAATATACAAAGGAAGGGAAGGGGAGAGGGGGGGGGGGGGGACGTAGACTTTATTTTACCTTGGACATTCCAAACAGTACAGTCAGATCTAATAGAAGTTCATTCACAACATCTTCAAAGACAGCTATTTCCACACAAGAAACGGAGTAGCACTTTCTAGGGTCAGGAGGGTTAATTAACCCATTGTGTCCTGCTCCAAACATTCCATTAGCTGCTGCCTCCAGGTACAGCACAAATCTGAGCAGATACAAATCAACTGTAACCCTCAATGCACATAATGTATACTGCATACTGAATTACCATTGTTACATGGAATGATGTACAGTTCCCACCACAGTGTCAACCACATGCAAGTCCATGCGTTACCTTTGCATTTACTCATGTAATACACACGTACATGTATGAGGCTATAACTGTAATACTACCAGATACCACATTCTTGTGACTTGGTAAACATACAGATTACATGTACAAGCTTATCATGTTCATTCTTTGCCTGTTTGGTTCCAGCTCAGGTATCACATGCTAGTATCCATAGGAATCAAGATCATGTTGCAAGTACCACGCTGCAATACCTGGTTTGTTTACCTCAGATACATCAACATGACACAGTCACATCAACTGGACACTCTTTGAAGCAACAACAGAACACATTCACCATTTCCTTTCACATTTGTGTGGATGTGTATGTGTGTGTGGGAGGGGGAGTATGCTGTGGAAGTGCTATTAATTTTTTCCCTTGATCATATGCATTCCAAAAACTACGCAATGGTAGCAGCATCATACGCTGTTAGTTTTTGAATGCCGCTCCTGGCCCTGAGTTTGAAAAACTAAGCCATCCTTGAATGGTCTAAAGACCACACTGCCTATCTGTCAATCAGGGTGCGATAATGATGGCAATAGAAGGAGTTCTTACTGTTCTTGTTGAACATACTCTGAAAGCTAGGGTACTGGCATGTTTGAAGTGAATGCAACTAAGTACTGTATTGCTTGTATGGCTTCTTGCATATTGAAAGCAAAATTCCACATCCTAAAGGACATTGAACACAGATGGCTATCCCATAATCACTGGGGAAAACTGCCTCTGTAAGTGTCCACATCTTAAACTATTTGAGTCAGAGATAATACTTGACATTACATGACATGCTGTCGAAGTGTAAAAATTGGTCGGTTTTGCTGCAGTACTATAAACTACACTGCTTCTTGAGGTCCATGCAATGGGTAGATGTTGGGGGAAATGCTTCTGATGTACATCCAGTGTGGTGCAACAAGAACAACACACACAACATGTATATCTACTCTAAATCCAGGTGGATTTCCCCTCCCCTCTTTGCAGGAATACACATATACATGTAGTAGGTGGCTTCACACCACCTCCACACACACCACACCCTTTTCCTTGAAGGAAGGAAGCACAATATTATAGTTAGCAGGTTTGTTAATTGAGAATGATAAAGATAAAACGTACAGTTGCATAACCTAAACATTATTTGCATGAAAGGATACCACAGACCACTGCACACATTGAAGGTTACGTATTTGGCCAACAACAGATTCCCCTGATCAAATACTATACTAAAACAGGACCATTATTCCTACAAGATATATGCAACTGCTAACACATGTACATGTACGTGGGAATGTGAAACTTCCACCTAAGAGTCACATGACATCACCAAACATTGTCAGAGTACAGCCAACACCACTCACCCCCATCCCCTCCCTGACTTACGTCTCCCCTCCTTGGGCGCGCTTCACCAGGGTGAAATCAGTTCTGATCTGGTTCCCATCAGCACTTCCAGTCAGACCCTGTGAAAGGTGCATCCGTGTGTTATCAGCTATCCCTGGAACAATGCATACATTTTTGTTAACTAACCTGCACAGGCTTCCCTTGAAACCAGATCTGTGAAGATACATGTACACATCATACTACAGTAATTCCACGCAAGGTTTCATTTCAACACTTATATAGGTGCACACCCCCCCACCCCTTCTTCCCCACAACAGCAATAAGTATGCACTTCACCTCCTCATTCTATTTCAAAACACCAATACATATGTGTGTCACCATACCACTGCAGTGTGGGTGCACATATTGATATTTAACACTGGTACCATACATGAACCTTGGCACACACACTCACACACGCACACGTGCACACACCACCCATACGCACATACACACAAATGCACACATGTGTACACACCACCCATGCATGCAAAAAGGCACACACACACACACACACACACACACACATACACACATGCACTGACTTACAACTGCAACTTTTATGGATAGAAATACTTACCATGGCTTCACAACCAGAGTCCCAGCAAAACACAACTTTCTTCCCTACCCATTCAGCTGGGACACACACCTCACATCGGAACCAATGCGTGCTCCACCTAGAGTAAAGTAGCTTATTAAATAGTGGGTCATAGCGAAGTGGCTAAGGCAAAACGTGTTACAGGTAAGCGTTACTCAGAAGAGGGGAAGGGGTGTGGCCCAATGTATAAAGCTAGAGCCAATATTTGCCATCACGGACGGGTCCACACACTAAACAGAGTACTCACGCTGGACCGATAGAGACACTCGAAACCTCCACATCAGAAGCGCCTTCAAGAGCTGCTACCGCCGCTTCGTAGTTTATCGGGGTAACGGCCTTATGCCACCTCAATCTTCGAAGAGGGGCGTTGGCAGAATATAACCTGAAGTAGTCGTCGAGTGTTATCTGGTTCTCTGTACCTCAAATGTAAGCTCACCTTCCTCTCAGGTTTACATCGGTGAAATATGTGTCAGAGATATATTTCTCAACGCGCTCCTGTGTTGCCCTCCAGTGTTTTTGCACAGGAGTATCCATTATGCTCAGTGCAACTGTTTTACGGAGCACGCGCACTGTACCGTAAATTATAATCTATCACCGCGAAAATGACTCTAGATTCTCCCCTACCTGAATGTAGGAGAGTCTCTAGAGTGCATCTTGCCTAGATGTGAAACGCTCTGGACTGTTTCTTGACTGACAGGTAGGAAGCACTCTCCTTAGGTAAGAGGTACTCTATACTTGCAGTTAGTTTAATATATACAACAGGCGCATATAATTTCTTGCAATTGCATGTGCCTTATACTATAGCAACATGAAGTTAGATCACTATGAAGACTTCGTACCTTTTTAATTTTATGAATTAGTGCCATAATTATAATATCTGAACCTGCGGCAGCATGCTATAGGATTGATTGAGGGTTGATAAAGTCATTAATAAAACTTCACTAGAGGGACAACGGAGAAACGGATCGCTTATCTCTTTATCGTGATGGAATGAGAGCACAACGATCTACAGTTCTACGTTGGTTCCGTGTCATAAACGGTGTGGTTATAGAGAAACAAACAATTTCCTGTTTCTCGTGCCCAGTCCTAAAATAATTCTGGTCGTCGTCGTCGTCGTCTTCTTCATCTTCTTCTACTTCTTCTTAGGAAGGTATAACTCGAGCTACGAACAGTTTTGAAGAACGGCAATAGTACCAATCGCTTCAAAACTTACCGGCACGTTATCCTTACATGTCATATAGAACATATCACATCTAGCTAGTTCTACTTAATAATGATATTTAATAGATTTTTATTAATAATTTTAGGCAGTATATGGTTAAAAAGACAAATGCACGTACAGGATAAACAAGTATTTAACTAGTAAACTATGCAACTATGTATGAGTCAACCAACTAAGTAGAGGTCTGAGACTTTAGCACGGGGACCTGCCCTTGCAAGAAATGCTCTGGCATTCGAGCGCACAAGGGAAAGGTTTAGTCTGGAATAAATGCTGTCCAGAGTGGTGGAAGTATAAATACTCTAACCTGCACTAAATTTATTTAATATCGCAGTTTAGTTGTTACTGTACTTAAGTTGTTTTTCCTTCGCGTAATCAAAAGAAGAGATCTAAGCAACGAGCGGAATACCTCCAAAAGCAAGACGAGAAGAAAGCTAAAGCCCGAGCGCTCTACAAGGCCAATCCCGAAAAAAAAGAAGGCCTCGAAGGCCTCTGTACGCTACAGCTACAAGGCCGATCCCGAAAAGAATAAGGCCTCTGTACGCGACAGCTACAAGGTCGATATTGAATCTAAGCGATCTGCTAAAAGGTGGCGATATGAAGAGAACCTTGAGGAGAACCGTGCTGCTAAAAGGCGGCGATATGAAGAGAACCTCGAGAGAACCGTGCTGCTAAAAGGCGGTGATATGAAGAGGACCTTGATGAGAACCGTGCTGTCCGTGCAGCTAAAAGGTGGCGATATGGACCTTGAGGCCAACCGTGCTGCTAAATTAAAAAGGCGGCGATATAAAGAGGACCTCGAGGGAAACCGCGCTGCTAAAAGGCAGAAATACGAGGACAATTCAGCTGCCATTTGAGCATCGGAAAGGAGTCGGTATTGGAATGATCCCGCTGTCCGATTGGCTTTAAATGTGCTACGCGGTACCGCAGGGGTCACAGAACTACCACTACCACCCAAAGGTATATTATGGCATGTTGTATTAACATTAAAAAGCTGTGCATGCAACCTTTGTACAGCATAGTCAGGCGGTCCTAATTCCGCGTTTGGTCGGGCTTGTCACCGTTCTACCTGACCAAACGCGGTAGTATGGCCCGCCCGAGTATGTAGAGCACGGATCTGCACAAAACCATTCACTTCACATGTAAAGCATGCATGGTAGTAGTGTCTGTTGTTTTAATCTGATGTATAAAAAGGTTTCCTTATCTGAAGGCTTCCTTATTCTTGTCTAGCCATGTACTATGTATGTTGCAACTGTATGAATATAATTGCAGTTGCAAGGGCTGAGAACTAGGTGAAATGAAAATAACTGCAACCATACCCTTCTCCCATATAGCTACTCCTTGTATGAACCCAAATCTCATGCACTAATGGATTTGACCAATATAATTTTAGCATAACTGACACACATACACCCCTTCCTCCCTGTCATTAATATGATGGAATTGGACCAATAGAATTATAGCACAGTCTGCACACGTGTTAAGGCTTTGCAGGTATAAACGCCACTCACCCGCTGAATAGTGCACTTTGCAAAAAGAGGTAAAAATTTAATAATACTCTATGTGGACGTGTAAAGGCTTTGCAATTTAATCATACTCTCTGTTACGTACATGTAGATGGCTGACGACCTTTGCAGATTTTTCACCAATGAGGGGTCGGAGGAGGAAGAGGACATTCATCCTCCGTCTCCTCTCCCCTTCACCCTGCCACCTCCAGAAGCCCCGCTCCTGCCACCACCACCAGCAGCGCTGCCCCCACCACCACCACCAGCGCTGCCACCACCACCACCAGCAGCGCTGCATGGCCACTGCCACCCTGGCCCAACCCAGCATGACGAGGTGGCCGGGGAGGAGGACATCCCCGCAGAAGAAAAGGGCGCGGGCGAGGACATATGATTATAAATACAACAAATTCGTACAATTATTATTATTATTATTATTATACATTTGTACAATTATTACAAGAGAATACATGAATAGGAATACAATATTTAGGAGGAGAAACAACATGCATGAATTATTAATAAATCATGCTACAGTTCAATAATTATTATTAAAGTTTTTTGTTATTGCATTAAGAGAAAATTCTATATGCTCTTCCTACATTTGATTATTGACTATGATACTGCTCTGACAGGGTGAAAAAACGTATGAAACAAGTAAATAAAAACATTCTCTAACAAGAGAGTCGTTGGTATATAGGATTGACCAATGGTGGTGTAATAAGCACAGAAACAAGAGTGACAGAAATTTTACTGGAAATTTGAAATAGGCCTATATTTAGCCCATTACTCAGGCATGTGTGTTATATTGTATGCTAAATATAGGCCGATTTCAATTTTCCAGTAAAATTTCTGTCACTCTTGTTTCTGTGCTTTTTACACCACCATTGGTCAATCCTATATACCAACGACTCTCTCGTTAGAGAATGTTTTTATTTACTTGTTATTTTTCATTGCTTTAGTTTAAATATCCACATGTGAATGAATGTAATCAATTATTTATGCTTGCTGGAATAAAAATTGCATTATATTTAATAGGTCAAAGGACATAAACGTTCGCAATACAGATACAAGTAACCAATTATAGATTACAATGAAGATTCATTTAGCACCTGATCAAATCATGGATTAAGACCTTACGGAACTTCCGTAAGGTCTTTAATCTATTATCAAATGTGAATTATTATTCAAAAGATAGATGCTACACTTATGATGTGTTTTTGAAGCAGATCCATACTTGTCAATTGGACATGTGCGATATGCATTACTGCTGTGCTGACATTGGTTTATTTGACTTTGCAGTTGCTGGTGGCTTGTAATAAACAGAAATATTGGTTTCAAGAAGCGTTGCCAAGGTTACTAGTTCAATGTCTGTACCCCAAACACCGTCTTGCTTGTGGTTTTTTTACGCACTCCTCAGCTGGCTGCTGCAAAATATTACAAGAAAGCTTCCTTACATAGATCACAGGTCATAACCTCCACTGCAGCAGCTCAAATTGCTGTGTGGTTATTTTGTGAAAGACAGACATTTTGACTAATAGCATGAAACAGGCAATTGCCATCTCCAATTATTTTATCTGGTTTTCCTAAGCAAGAGTTAGTTCTAGTCCTTCTTTGTGAACACATTTTGGGCTTTGGAACAGTAATTCATATCTGATACAGAGTATCTCTTACCTCCCAGACGTATTACATAGAATGCCCTAACTCTTACCTAGATTGGAAGCACTCTAGAGAACACCTTACATAGGTACAAGGCACTCTAAGAGTACTCCTTACCTGGAGAGTGCTTCCTACCTCCTAACACCGGCTACAATCATCACATAGTTCAGTGCAGTGTGCATACAGGCAGTGTCTTGAGCTGACAGCTGCTTTATCAGCATATGTCCACATTTCCTGATTCCCAGCAGCTACCTCTATCACAACCATTCCCATACATGTAGCTGCCTTCCACTTCACTACATGTTTATTGCATTTTACAAGCCCATCTCATAGTCGACTTCAGCAACAACCTAACTTAACTATACCGCTACCATATCCATTGGACTCAGAATCACCACAGCCTCCTACGTACACCTTCTTCGCCTATTCTCCACACCATATGTTATTGCCCAGCAGTTGCCTGGTCAAACCCAACAGCCAGCATTAATCCCTGAACCTAAATCACCAGTATCCTCTCATTCTTCAAATCCTTCATGGACCCATTTCATCCATAACGAATGCCTCATTACACTGGCCATGATCAGAGCTTTCCTACCTGAGATTTAAATTGCTTTCCGCTACACAACCACAGCATTCCTACACAACCACCTCCACATTGTCTTATAACTGCCAGAGGACTGGTATTCTAAGTGCCAGAAGGCAGGTATTCTACTGTCGAATACTCGCCTGCTGACACTAAGAAGTGTTGTGTAGACAAGATCTCAAAATCAGTCCAACAAAAATAGGCTGAGCCTAAAATAATCTCAAGGATAACTGTCAGCCACATGACCAGACAGCTAAAGGCGATTGAGATCTTATGCTATGTCATTGGGAAGAGCTGGGTTGTTTGGTAAAGTTATAGAGTTAAACGGGTTAGCCCCCAATAATGATACCACCTGGCAATCAGTCTATAAGCATCCAAGCTATCCTCCACCTGCAGCCCCTAATACAAATACTCAGCCTATTTCTGTTGGACTGATTTTGACATCTTGTCTACACAACACTTCTTCCCAGAAGGCACTGCAGCAGGTCCCTCCAGTCGTGCCCATACAACATTTGCTGGATGCTATTCTCCTACCACTCATGTGCAGCATTTATAGTTTCTTTACCCACAGCTGGCTGTAGTAGTGCAGATAATCTTCATAAGACATTGGAATGCCTCCTTTTTAATTCTTTGTTCGGGACTTCTCTATGGCAGACAGAGCATTCCCATGCAGCATCATGGTTGTCTGTGGTTCCATCCCCTGTCTTGGGTCTGTATCTTGAACCCAATGAGCTTCAGGCCTCCATAAGATGGTGGTTAGGGTTGAACATGTATGGTGGTTCTATATGTCCTGTCTTCTCTGAGAAAGCCCTGGACCCCCCTTGTTTCAACTGTTGTGTATGAGCTAAGCATATTATGAACATAATATTGCTGTGGACTCTATTTGAGACATAAAAGAATATAGTGGTGCAGTCAGAATGTATTGAAACAGCCCACATGCCTTACATGTATATTCTAGATCCTACCCCCATCAAAGACACCAATAATGAGTTTGTTGTAGGCTAGAGATAATACCCTGCCCTAGTAGCCTCTGCCACTCAGGAACAGACCACGTTCAGGAGATCTTAATCCTTGATAGGCCACTTTCATGGGAATTATGATTTTAGGGGACATGTCACTGACCTGAATTACAATGCATGCATTAATCATAGATTGACCAAGAAATTGTGATTTAGAATTTGTGATTTAGAATTGTGACATACATCACAATTCTAAAATCACATTCAAACCTTTATATATAAGCAGTGATATAAATAAAATTAATGCACATTTATTCCTTCCAGGGCTAGGCCAGCCTTTGTACGTGTTCTATCAGCTTCCCTGAGATCTGTTCTGAGTGATAACTCAGAGGAGGTTTGGCTTAAGCTGTTTATGTTGCCAAAGTGCGTTCTTCCATCTTCCAAGCGCAGAAGGAGAAACCTTAAGCCCACATCCATTGAGGTTCTGTGCAAACTTTGGTCCGACAAGGAGTTTGGTCTCCTGTGGAACCTAGCGAAAGGAAATACCTCACACTTCCGCGGTAGACAGGTCTCTGCTGAAGAACCACATAGATTGATAGATTCAGCTATCTCATTAGCTAAGGCAGGTATGTTTGGGAAAGCTTGTGGCATTCTTCTCTCTGCAGGCATTGCTCCAAAGAAAGATGATACATGGAAGCTATTGCTTTCCAATCATCCAAGTTGCCCACCTCCACAGGTTCCCCAGGTTCCAACAGTGCCGATATCCATCGGTCCTGATTTCAACATCCTAGGAGTCCTGCAGTCATTTCCAAAGGGAACAGCTGCAGGTCCATCAGGCCTCAGAATACAGCACCTTCTAGATGCAGCAAGCATTCCTTTACCAACTTCCATATGTTCCTCTCTCAGAGACGTAGTCAATCTCCTGTCATCGGGCAAGGCACCTACCTCTGTCTCTACTTTTCTAGCTGGGGGCAGTTTGACTGCCCTGAATAAATTCAAACCTGGCTGTCTCCCTGACGTCAGACCTATTGCTATTGGAGAAGCATTGAGGAGGCTAACTGGGAAGTGCTTGTGTTCCTTGATAAAGTACAAGGTCTCAGAATTTTTTCAACCTCTTCAGTTTGGAGTTGCTTGTGCTTCAGGCTCTGAGAAGGTTGTAAATGGCCTCAGGGCATGCATGGATAAGCACTGGGAAGATGATGATTTTGCAGTAATAAAGGTGGACATGCGCAATGCTTTTAATTTGGTTCCAGACAGGCCATTCTAGACGAATGCGCTCTCCATTTCCCTGAGCTTTTACCTTGGGCCACATGGTGCTATGCTGCTCATCCCTTGCTGTGGCACCCCATGGGTCGCATCTTCTCAGAAACAGGTGTCCAACAAGGTGACCCCCTGGGCCCCCTGCTCTTTGCACTGGTTCTACAGAAGGTCTTAAATGCCATTGATGCTGATGATGACTGTATCCACATTTTATATCAAGCCTGCTACCTCGACAATGGAACCTTAGCTGGCAAGAAATCTGCTATCCTTTGTGCTCTTTCTCTGTTGGATTCTATTGGTCCATCCCTTGGCATTTTTATAAATATGTCCAAATGTGAATTGTTTTGTAAAGGTGACACCAGTGAGTTTCCCCCATCTATGAAGTCCTCCCATGTACCTCATCTTGACTTACTAGGAGCCCCTGTAGGGGACTACCTTTTCTGTGGAAAGTATGCAGCATCAAAGCGTTCAGAGGCCTTGAAGTTGTTATGCAGACTGGTAGAAGTAAGGGCATCGGACCCTCAGGTTGCCTTGATTCTGCTTCGTTTGTGTGGAAGCTACTGTAAATTAATCCATTTGGCTAGAGCTACCCCGCCAAGTTTAGTCTCAGAGGCACTTCAGCTGTTCGATGTTGAGGTTAGGCAGTGCTTCGCACAGAGTATAGCTGTAGAAGTTACGGATTGTGCATGGTAGCAGGCCCAACTGAACCTAAGTCACGGAGGTCTTGGGCTTCACTCAGTTTCCCACCACTCCTCAGCTGCCTATATTGCCTCCCTTTGTGCTTCTGGATTTGGTGATGCACAGAATCCACACCTATCTCACACGGTTGATCTCTTCAACAAGCTTGTCTCCCCATCTGGATGCTATCACTAAGGTGTAGGTTGAGGCCACGAGAAGGTATGACCAGTAGCCAGGATGCAGCATGAGGTGCTGACACAGAGAGCAGCCGAGCCTTGTCGGCAGGGGATGATGCTTCCAACAACAAAGAGAACTGGTGGTCCTCTAGTTTCTTTGACAGTACCCTTTGGTGGACGGGTGAGGTGACCCTAATGAGCTGCAAATTTCCATCCAATGGTGGCTATGGATAGACACAGCTAGAGGCTCCTCGTGCTCTCTGTGTCCTGGCTTAGCTCTTGACTGCCTTGGCAACCACGCTACTACCTGTAAACGGGGTGGTGATGTCGTTAACCGCCACAACCATCTGTGTAACGTGATTGTTGAGTTTGCCATTGTGCCCATCTTGGAGTGAGAGAAGAGTCGGGCGGTGGCATTACACCAGACTTAAGCCGCACCCGGCCAGCGGATGTACTTGTCCTCAATTGGGAGAGAGGGAAACATGCTGCCCTTGACATCACGGTGACCTCTCCCTTAATCCCTTCTATCCTAACAGCAGCAAGCTTGTCTGAAGGGGCTGCAGCGGAGGAGGCGGAGGTCAGGAAGCACAAAGCAAATGACCCAAAGTGTTCAGAGCTGGGTTGGGTGTGTATCCCACTTGCAGTAGAGACTTATGGAAACTGGGGTAGGGAAGCCCAATCTACTAGCTTCTCACCTGGCCATCATCACCTCTTCCCATAAAGGTAAGGTGCTCACAGAGCTATACAGCAGGCTGAACTTCACCCTGGTTCGGGCTGTGGCTAGAGCCTTGTTGGCAAGATGTGCTCCCTCCCTTGGCCTCCAGGCTATCGTTTGAATTTTCTATGTAATGTGTTTTCCTAATTAACTATTTTTACATGTAAATACTTATTGAACTTAGTAACATGAAATCAGTGCACATACAGAACTATGTTATTAAACAACATAGTAATAATAATAATAATAATAATATGGCCGGTTGAATGTGGTCCTGGTTCGGTCCATTGCTAGAGCCATCCTGGCCAGGGAGCTTCCACCCTCCTAACTTGCTATTAGTAGTTTAATTGTGTATGCATTTAAAATAGTGAAAATAAATGTGCATTTATTACTGTTTATGTATTGTTTTATAATAATAATAATAATAATAATACAATACTCATATCTGGACGGACACCCAGGCATCTGTTTTACCCCTATTGCCTATGAAACATCAGGAGTAGTTGGTCCTCTTTCCCAGATCTTCCTGAAGGAGCTAGGTCACAGGCTCTCAGCAACAACCGGTGACACAAAAAGTTACAGCTATCTGCTCCAACGTCTTTCAGTGGCTGTACAAATGGGCAATGCTGCCTCCATCCTAGGAACACTTTTTTCACCTTATACTACTGATTTTTAAGGTTATTATAATAGTGAAAATAAATGTGCATTTATTACTGTTTATGTATTGTTTTTAAAAAAAAAATTTTTCCAAATTAAAAAAAAAAAAAAAAAAAAAATACAATACGCTGATTTATAATTATTGTCACTGACCTCTACTTAGTTGGTTGACTCATACATACATGTAGACATAGTTTACTAGTTCAATACTTATTTATACAGATCTATATTATAATAACAATAAACATGTACACCTGTAAATTGCTGAAGCATTAATCCACAATAAGTAACTATTATTGTCACTAAAAATATTCTATCCTATGTTTTATACAGCTATAACACTAATGATAATAATAACACTAAAAATAGACATAATCTAGGACCTAGACAACATCGCCCTAGAGTTTGCCCTCATCAGGGAGATGTTTAGCCTTGCATAAAGTTCAAAGGTTGCCATGGACTTTGGCACACAGCTATGGACAGCAAGGCGAGATGCAAGTTTGGAAAAAGATTGCTGAGCCTCCTTGCCCCGTGCCCCATAAGACTCCACCACAAGAGGGAAGGACACCCACCCCAACTCTGCACACTTCGCATCATTGGCAGTGTGCTTCCTGGGCTCAACCGCCTCTGATGCTGCACCTGCTCTTGCTATTGCTGCAGACAAAACATTTGAGTTTAGCAGTGAGACAACAGAGATGTCAAAGGCGGCTGGCTTTCCTCGATCCCCATCCTGTACAAGAATATCTGCCGGTCTTGACTGGGAGAGGTCTGTGCTGAGCCCTGCACCTGCTTCAACCTGGACAGACAAATGTGCAGTATAGAAGGATTCTGCCAAAATATTCCGAAGATTGTTATGGCGAAATATAGCATCACCCCCTCTTTTGCAAGTAGTGGCATGGTGGCCTAGGGGGTCAAGACAACTACCAGGGCATAGTACAGATCTAATTGATGTGGCTGATTGTTTAGACAGATAACAACACTTCATTGTATATGAATACACTTAGGATATTATCGCGCTTGAATTGCTTCAAGAAACATCGAGCATAAGGGCTGTTATGGATTGCTCGCCCTTACATTCATTCTCTTGTAACAGCCTCAAGCTTCGGGTTGATAAAGGTTTCCTATAGTTATAACTTCATCACATGCATACATGTATGGGCTTCCTTGCATGTCCTCTTCCCGAACACTGAATATATTGAGTTTTTTTTGAAACAGCCCTCCTTGCCTTTTCTTTGCTAATTTATTGCCTCTAACTTTATCTGACTTAGTTTAGAACTACGTTATTTTTTATAGAATAGACCATCTCTACCATGAGACCGAATAAGGGGCGTTACTTCCCCTCTATGTTATCCACGCCACGTTAAGATTCATGCCTGTATGTTAGTACAGTAAGAATGTACATTCATTGGTGTTCAATTTCATGTACATAAAGTCATAGGTACTCGTAGAAAATTCTACAAGTTTTACTGTTCAAAGCTTTGTGACTTAAGTCAAAATTCTATGTTCCGCAATGCCCGATTGGAACGTCTTGTAACTGCTGTAAGAGATATCTCCGAGCAGTTCTAACGCTATATTATGAGAGCAGTATCTGTATTATCGTAATACGCATTTTTAAAGTAACCTAGTTGATAACAGATTTTAAATTTTAAAATGTGTTGTGACTTTTAAGCAGTGATGCCGCGGTCTCATTAATATTCAATCCGGCCAGGAGTTGTTAATCCTGTTACTCTTGATGAAGCGCCGGCCCAGACGGTCTGTTCGGCGGTTCTCACGGCCTTTATCATAGGCCGTGAGAACCGCCTAACAGACCGTCTGGGCCGGCGTTTCAACGAGACCGGCAGCACGGGGTGGAGTTTGAATTAATGAGACCGCGGCATCACTGCAGTTTTAAGTCACAATGATGCGCGTTTTATGTGAGATCGGGTACAGAGAATGCCAAGTACCGGTATTGTAAAAGTTATACGTTATATTTGCATACTAAGAACACAAATGCATCCAGTGTGTGAGGGAAGTTTCAAAATCACAATTTGTTATTTTAAAATTTGTCGTATTGAAATGTATTGTGACTTAAGTCACACAGCAAAAAAAAAAGGCGCAAATCGTATTTTGATTTCACAAGTGATCTGTCTGTATAACAGTTTTGATACAGATATGAAAAACAGATCACTTGTGGAATCAAAATATGATTTGCGCCTTTTTTTTGCTGTGTCACAGTCTGGTCAATCTATGGCTAAGAGTTCTTTTAGTATATACTCACAGTGCCACCAAAGCTATCTTGCACCGGAATTTGCAATTACATGTATAGCTCAATCGGGGCTAGTCTGCCACATGCATCTTTGTTAAATTGAATAATTACAAAAGCAAGAAGAACTTAGAACTGGAGTGACAACCAATGGGCGCTGAGGGAGGAAGCAGAGAGAAACCCTCTGATTTGTGTGTCACTCAGTGTGTCTGTGAGTGTGTGTGTGTGTGTGTGTGTGCTGTGTGTGGCCTCCTATGCCACCAAACTAAGAAGTTAACTTGCAATGTATACAATCTCTCCTCTTAGAAATGCATAATCTACATCCCCAACCCACAGATAATTGAAATCAAAGCTTAATCTTAAAGAAGGTAGTACTAGCTTATTATTGTATTGCTAAAAGTCAAGTTTTTTGCCAGCGATATTTATTACTAAAGCAATGAATATGAAATATGAATATGTCATTGCTTTAATTCGCTCTGCAGATAACATTTGTACAGATGTTCCTTCATAATAAGTAACGATTGTTGAACTTTGTCCGGGCACCAAATAGTACATCCTTTGTAATAAGTTGAACAGAGCATGTACATATATATGGATTCAGCTCCCAGTGTGGTTGAATAATTAGGCATTTTTACACCAGCACAAAATTCACTGCTTGATTGCACGCAACTCTGAAACATACATTGATCATGCCAGAGAACCAGATCCTGAGATGGTATAGCAGAGAGCCAAGCAGGAATTGAGAAGCACAAGGAGATAAGGCCTCACAAAGTGAGCCTTGTCTAGTACAGAGGCTTATGAAATTGTCTTACAAATCTATATGAGTGATCTACTCATGTATAATGATATAAGACAACCCTTGGCAATGCATGTGTTATTATGATTGTTATGATGTACAATATTCATGGACAATAATATAACATAAAACAGCTACACACATGTAAAATGATTAGAACCAAACAGCCTCTCATTTCTGGTCGCTTGGAGCATTACAATGAACATTATCACAATTGAGTGCAATCAAAAAGCATGTGACCTTAGGGTTAGGGTTAGGGTTAGGGAACTACATGACCCTTTCCTTGCCCATTCATATATGATGCTGATTTCCACGACTGGCTATGACTGACACACCGATGTATTTTGAATCTCGCATATCCTGAACTTCAATGGCGTTTTTAGTGCATCTAGAAAAAAAAAAGAAAACAAGAATTGATTATAGTGAAGCAATGAGGTAGTAATGACATACTCTTCATTCACCAGAACCACTGCTGCATATTGTCCTCTACGAGTTAGTCTTCTCCTCAGAATAATAAGTGTAACAGCCAGCAACACTGTTGACAGCACTGCCACTACTATGCCAATAATAATGAATTTCTTTTGCACTGAAGAGAAAGCCTCATTAAGGTCTGCAAGGAAAAATACATTGATTCTAATACTATGTGCAAAACAACTTAATGATTATGGTAAAATATTTCATTGTCACAGTAATCCAGGGAGATTAAATCAATATTTTTGTCACTGCTGGATAATTGTGCTTGTGACATTATGGACTGGAATGCATGTATAACTATGAAATATGTATTTAAGCCCCCCCCCCCCCCCCTTCCTCAACATTATATATTTACCTTGGAGAGTTGGACATTGCAGTGGATCTATGCATGTTCCATTTTTATCTTCAGTACCAACTGGACAATAACAGCCAGACACACAAACTGCTGGGCAAGAAAGCTCTCTCCCGTAAGTTTCACATGTGGTAGGGCAGGCTGATCCACAGTCTGTGTACACTTTGCCTCCTGAACACTGGGTATCTACAATAGCGTTGCGTGTAATTAGCAACAGCAAATAATTGAACATGTTTACAGCATTAATGCACAACTGCAAGTACTTTACCTTGTGCATTCGGGCACTGAAGTGGGTCTATGCAGGTTCCATTGTGATCCACCATTCCAGATGGACAAAAGCAGCCTGGAACACAGTTGAACGTGCATGCAACGTTGCTGCTATCACAAGTGGGTGGACAAGCTGATCCACATGATGTGAACACCTTGCCATTGGAGCACTCAGGGTGTGCATCTGATGGAATCAAAAACCATTAACATAAAATATGTTATTAATTTCCATGTTAGCCTCACGCCTAGCCACTTCTTCATCCAGACCCAAGTATAGGGTATTATCTGAGCTGTATGACCTGCTCAATTTTCATTTAGTTAGGGCAAATGTGAGGGCTATTTTGTGCAGACTTTTTTCATGCCCTCATCAGGAATACATTTGAGTTTGCATGTTGTTTTGTGTTATTTATTCTTGAATAATGTACATACATGTATGTTCATGTATACTTGCATATTTGTAATAAAAATAATAATAAAAGTAAAAATAAATCCCAGTATTTATTTATTTCATTTCTTCTCTGGTATTATGGATTCTATACTTACTTAATTATTCTATGTATGTATTCCTTGTTTATTTAGTTATTCAAAGTAAAAGGACAACAAATTGAAAACATAATAAAACCCAGTGCTCTCCATAAATAGCATCAACTGTCCACTATTGTTAAGTTGGGTTGGCAAATCAGTGTGTGCATTCACAATAGTGGTGGCTTAATGAACAAATTCTTTTTTACATGTGCACTTCGGATCATTAGCATGGTTTCAACATTACTCTGATCAAGTAATAAGGTAAGACTCAATAAGCTTATGTCAGTAACAGTCCGCAACCTGGTACTACAGAGGTATTCTGCCAAAAAGAATGTGACATTTCACTTCTGCTACCACTCCATGGAGTAGTACGGTCCACATATAAAACCCGTACAACATCATCATTACCTTGTGAATCTGGGCATAGCAGTGGATCTATGCAAGTTCCATTATTATCCACTGTTCCAATTGGACAGAAGCAGCCAGCCATGCAAATTTGTGGGCACACCATGAGGCTTTCCCTGTTCTCACAAGTGACTGGGCAAGCTGATCCACAGTCACTGTACTCCTTACCTCCAGAGCACTGCGTACCTGCATTAGTGTCAAAATTGTATAATTGGTGCCAGGTATTACTAATATACCTGAAGCATTCGAGCACTGCATTGGATCTATGCATGTTCCATGGTTATCTACAGTTCCAACTGGACAGAAACAGCCAGATACACAAACTGCTGGGCAAGAAAGCTCTCTTCCATAAGTTTCACATGTGGTAGGGCAGGCTGATCCACAGTCTGTGTACACTTTGCCTCCTGAGCACTGGGTATCTACAATAGTGTTTTGCTTGTGATTAGCAACAGCAAAACATTGAACATGTTTACAGCATGACATGCACAACTGAAGTAAACTTATGTTAGTATTAAATTTACCTTGTGCATTTGGGCACTGAAGTGGGTCTATGCAGGTTCCATTGTGATCCACCATTCCAGATGGACAAAAGCAGCCTGGAACACAGTTAAACGTGCATGCAACGTTGCTGCTATCACAAGTGGGTGGACAAGCTGATCCACATGGTGTAAACACCTTGCCATCAGAGCACTCAGGATGTGCATCTAATACAATGGACAAAACTTATGTTTATGAAGCATTGAAAATAGTTTTTTTATAAATAATAATAATGTATTCGAAGTAAATGGAGCAACACTTCTAAAATTGAAAAATAAATAACAAACCAATTCTCTCATAAATTGCACCAACTGTTCTTTTATTGGTAAGTTGGTTTGGCTAAATCAGTCCATGCATTCACAACAGTGGTGGCTTAATGAACAAATTCTTTTACAAGTGCACTTCGGATCATTAGCATGGCTTCAACATTATTCTGATCAAGAAACAGGCTAAGGCTCCTGTAACATGTTTATGTCCGTAATAGTCTGTGCCCTTGTAATTTACAGAGGTGGACTGTCAAAAAGAATTAATGTGACATTTACTGAATAGCAGAAACACTTTATTTTTCCCCATTCCATGGAGAAGTATGATCACATGACCCATGCAAACTCATCATTACTTTGTGAATCTGGGCATAGCAGTGGATCTATGCAAGTTCCATTATTATCCACTGTTCCAATTGGACAGAAGCAGCCAGTCAGGCAAATTTGTGGGCACACCATGAGACTTTCCCTGTTCTCACAAGTGACTGGGCAAGCTGATCCACAGTCACTGTACTCCTTACCTCCAGAGCACTGCATACCTGCATCAGTGTCAAAATTGTATAATTGGTGCCAGGTATTACTATTTTAAAAGTAATATACCTGAGACATTCGAGCACTGCATTGGATCTATGCATGTTCCATGGTTATCTACAGTTCCAACTGGACAGAAACAGCCAGATACACAAACTGCTGGGCAAGAAAGCTCTCTTCCATAAGTTTCACATGTGGTAGGGCAGGCTGATCCACAGTCTGTGTACACTTTGCCTCCTGAGCACTGGGTATCTACAATAGTGTTTTGCTTGTGATTAGCAACAGCAAAACATTGAACATGTTTACAGCATGACATGCACAACTGAAGTAAACTTATGTTAGTATTAACTTTACCTTGTGCATTTGGGCACTGAAGTGGGTCTATGCAGGTTCCATTGTGATCCACCATTCCAGATGGACAAAAGCAGCCTGGAACACAGTTAAACGTGCATGCAACGTTGCTGCTATCACAAGTGGGTGGACAAGCTGATCCACATGATATGAACACCTTACCATCGGGGCAAGGTGAGGCTGGTTGAGACAAATAGGTATAAATAATATTTTAGATCAACACTTAATATCCTGGACAATCATAAACAGATTTTAGCTGTCTAACAACCAATTCACAATAATACCTCCAATGCAAGCATTCCAAATGTCCACTGTCATGAATTGGTTTTATAATGTAATAGAACTACTCCACTCTGCTGCACTTGTCTGCACGAGAACCTTTAACCAATAAAGGCCCAGGTCTAAGCCCTTGCACTGGAACATTATGTATATCAGTGAAATGGTCCTCCTATAACTGAACTTCCTTCTTTTAAATTTTTACTTACAAATGTTTAGAGTGCAGACTACACTGGACACACAAGGTGGCACTTCACATGAAACTTCCTGTATTGCGCAATCAAAACCGGCCGGACACCCTCCATTTTGAACAGTGCATAAAGCTTCACAATATGCTTCATGTGTTGGCTGATGGACTTTGCATCTATGACCAGCAGCACAAGTGACATTCTCACATGGATCTAGAAATACAACAAGAAAGATTTCAAGATACTAATACATCCTCGAAACTGTAATAATGGCATTGTTAGTCTTTGGAGATCATGATTACCACCAAGACATAAAGGAACTGTCCATTTGGACATATTCAATTGTACAATGGCTGTCTGATTTTAGTTTATCCGGTATTGTGAGAATAACAATAGCCTGACAAAGCAAAGGTAATAAATGATCCTGTGAGTAGAAGTGAGGTATCAAAAAATGAAGGCTACCACTAATTCTATTTTTGGAGTTCATAACATAATTGAACGCTACCACAGTTCTCTATTGTAAGTGCCTTGAGTTTCAGCAGCTATACGTAAGGTCTACATGCTTGTGTTCATACAAGTACATTCATATGGTCATGAATGATGAGTAAATACACCCACCTTGAACGAACTGACACTGTCCAAATGCAGGGTTGTAGGAGCATACGCCCGGTTGTTCAGGTGACAAATAGACTGATTCAGTAGGAGGGCAGGGAGGGGGTGGCAAGACCTGATACAGCCTATTACTGTGCTCCGTTCCACATAGCCACGACGTGTGACAATAGTTAGTCCAAGCCATACAGTCTGCAAAATAGATTATTAAAAACATGGTACGACTTATTCATTTGTGTATATCTATCTATGGGTTATTTATAATCCACAAACGCACATTCCTATTCCTGCACGCATGCAACAGATGAATGTACAGTCCTCCTTATATTCCACCGGTAAACATGTAGGACATATAACCACTTACTGGACCACGAACAATGTCCGTCTTGTACAATGCACTCTCCTGGTGGTATACGGTAGACATCACTAGAAGTCCGTGCACATGAAGGCTGCGGGCTGTTCATAAATGTCCAATACTCTGAAAGTGTTCCACACTGGTACGGTCCGTTACAATGATCTTGCCAGGAATGACAAGGTTGGAACCAATTGCAACTTAGTTCGATGGGCGTGCAAATTTCCTCGGGTGACGGAGGCGTACCAAGCAGATATGGACAACTAATCGTGTTTTCATATTGCTGTAGAGTGCCGCAGGCATACTCAGGGGTGCAACCGACCTGCCACGTAGCGCATGTAGGTACGATGCTGGTGAATTGGCATGATCCATTGATGAGCATACATACTCCAAGCGGTGAAGGGTTGGGAGTTGTACTAACGTTTTGACACCGCAAAGATGCCGATTCGAGCAAGAAGAGTTGATATTGTTCCTCCGTTGTACATACATACTGCTGGTAGTCGCTGCAATGGTTGATCCACGCTCTACACGGTGTTGGAAGGGCAGAAGCCCCACCCGTTGGTAAGTCAATGCAAATAAACAACGTTAGAAAGAGTGTTAAAAATGAAAGTTTCATTTCTTTGCCTGTCGTAGCGACTTGCGCCGTTAGCAACTTCCATATAGGATTTGACCCCCTCTATGAATGTCATTCAAACGCGTGCTTCCTTCTTCTCATTGACCGTGCATAACTCGGGATAGGAACACTTCTATTAAACAATGCAAATTAGTCTCGTACTCAGACCAACGCAGCGCGAGACATGTGTAGCTTAGTAACTGGTAGGCGTCGTTCTAATACATGCACGTACGCTCGATTTTATTGTCCTGCGGGGTTTAACCCGAAAATTATGGTTAATCACTGGATGTCTGGTTGATTTCCTCATATTTAAAAGATCAACCATGTGGTATTCATTATTCACGACAATTAACTACTACGAATGGTTAAAATTTGCGTTGTTGAGAATTTGGCTATGCAAAACAATACAGGGATAACAAAAACGGGCGCGGTAAGTTTAAAAATTCATTTCTAAAAATTATGACATTTACGTGCACACGTGGGCGTAATTTAGTCGTGGCTCATTATCCCTACAATGCATTCCCATCATGATACCAGCCACCGGCTTACATTAATATCCTTTCCAAACAAATCCTTGTTCTGGAAACTCTGAATGCTTTTTTACCGTGCGTGGCGCCTAAGGCCAGCCAGAGGGAGTTGCAGCGTTCCGCTTGCGCAATCAAACTGAGCACACACGCTTTTTAAAAGGGGCATGTTTGCGCTGATATAACATTGCTCATATATATATTATATGTATATATATAATTATTATTATAATTATTATATATTTTTCATTTTTTAAATAACATGAATATACAGAAACAACACTGATTAAATACAAAGTACAGCTCTACAGTACACGAGCTATCCTAGAGAGGATAGCTGTAGCATTAGCCCTGACCAGGTGGAGGTTCAGTCGGCCATAGATCTCATTAAGTACGATGGACTTTGGCCGACACATGGAGGTGGCAAGTCTAGAGGCTACAGAGGAGATAATGGCAGTGGCATCTTTTCCCCAAGCTCCATATGTTTCAACTACCATAGGGACACATACCCATCCTAGATCTGAGCATTTGGGGTCATTGGCGTGGTGTTTCCTAGACTCAGTGGCCTGGGCAGCAGCTGTGGCCGACACTCCCGCTTCCAACAAATTAACAGGGTTTAGCGGTGAGGTGATGGACACATCTAATGCTGCTGTTCTGCCCAAAAAACCAGTTAGGAAGAAGTATGTCAGCTGGACGGGTCTTACTGTGGTCTCTACTTAGGTTGTTGCTGACTTCCACCTTAACCCTATGTGAGCCCGACGACATGTCTCCACCAGGATGTCCCTAATCATGTTATGCCGAGTTACCACATCACCACCATACTTGCAGGTAACTGCAAGGTGGCCAAGGTGGTCAAGTGTACTACCTGGGCATAGTGCACATTGTGAGCCCTCTGAAACATCAAGGCCAAGCCACCATTTGATGGCTACCTGGAAAACAGGAGGATCCATGTGAAGCCCTAAGCTCTCGGAGGGCACAACTGAAAGCCAGGATGCTGCATGGGGAGAGGAAACTGACAAAATAATTATTATTATATACATTTTTTTGTTATGAATTCGTTACTTTTCTTAGGCAAATTAAGGCTAAGTGTAAATAGTAACGTTCCACTACTCACTATTTGGTACGAGTCTGAAGCAAACCAAAATTATATTCAAGGTTAACCCCGGTACACCGGACTGCAAGATTTTAAGCGTACAATCAGAATGATGGTGCTCCGTTACGTACTTAATTACCCACGCTCATTATTAACAATGTTAACTAGCTCGACAGCTACAATATAATACTATATTATCTCTGGTACTAAGCTTAGTCAGTCTATTCAAATAACTTAAGGATTTTAAATGGATCTCCAAAGCAGGCCATGGGGCATTCCAGAATTCGTCGAAACCAATATGGAATCGCATAAGCCCGACTGGCAGCGGAAAACCGCTGTGTATATCCTACGCGTCCACAGTATATTGAATTGAGCATACGATATAAATGTTGTAAAGACACCCACCTGTACGAAGGAAAGCCACTATGTCTATGATATTATGTTATAGCCACTTTGATCGAGAAGGCGGCGGAATCACGAAAAAAGTAGGCCTGTGTATGTTCGTCTCCCATGCAGTCCTTATTACCTATATTATAATAATTGAAGTAATGGCAAATCGGCTTGCTATCAGTGTTTCCTTGCCGAAAAGTAGGGCCACTGCTGACCTTTATGGCAGACTTAGCTATTCTGGTGCTGACTCGGTCCACAGCAAGAGCTATTTTGGCAAGAAGTCTGCCCCAATCGATCGTTTGAGTAGATTATGTTTTGGAACTTTAGTTAGTTTTAATGTTAGATTGTAACTACGCGTAGGCGCGTTAACATACACGTAGGCATTACAAATCACTTAATTAATTCCACCAAATGAACAGCCAGCCAACGCTTGAAATAACAACGATCACAACACCAGCATGCTGCTAGTGCTATGTACACTCGTGCTGGGGCACGCCCCCAATTTAGCTCGAGTTGTTCCGATTTAGCTAGAAGCATTCTTCGATTTTTAGGCCGATATAATTTAAACTCTTTTTGCCACACACGTTTCCGACTTTTATAACTCACTGTCATCAAGATCGTGGGCAATTTTTGTACGCTTCACCAACTCGATCGTGTATCTAAAGAGCCGATGGTTGAGTGTGCTCCGAAGTGGATTTAAAACGAAGCGCTATGCTTGTGTTACATTACTCGAGTTCAAAGTTTTATACGCCATTGAATGCGAGGACGTACCATAGGTCGCAATAAAACGCCTACGTGTAGGCCACTTTTCGCCTACATGCAAGCCGCGTTTGTTTGATCTATGTAGTGTGTAATATAGGTATATACAAGTACGTATTTATAGTGTATGGTGCAATGCCTCGGGTATTCTATTACAATAATAATAAAGATGTTGTTCCTCGAACGAAACAAGAAATAAAAACATTCTATTCGATGTCGGAGTTCAAGGCAATATCTAATGTGTAAAATAAAAGCGTCGATTGCAATGAAGGAATCGAAACCTATATTTAGCCTGCATGTATATAAATATTTAAGTTCCGATGCGCGGTGACATCGATGTTCGTGAATATTGTTATTGGTTAATTTTCGGTGAGTGGCAAAAATGAGGGCAAGGTGAGGATTTAAGTCTGTTGTCTGTAAGAATCGGTTTGAATATACAGTGAAGATGGAAATGTTTAAAGCTTCCTGCATGCTGCATGCAGATATATATAGCTATATGCTGAATCAAGTTTGAACTGATTTGTGCAGATGGATTTTTGGCAGCAGATAATTAACGCCCATGCCCAATAATTGATTCAAAGCATAGTGTAACATGCGCTATATCAATCCAACAACTGGACCATTGAATGTGACTTAGACTCAGACTGTGCTTGCGTCCTGCACAATCTGCCACACAATCACAAGAGAGACAATGTCACTTGCAACTTGCCAAGCAGAAAAAAAAGATTTATAGCATCAGCATACTTTTTCCAGCAATGAAATGTGAGCAGTACTATTGGGTCTCCAAGAATGTCTAGGTTAGGGTGGCAAACGTTACCATAGTTCACACTTCGCCAAGTTCATGTGGATGTCCAAAGAAGGGCCTAACTCCTGAACTGCAACTGCCTGAAAGAGTACTTGTAAGCGTTCATCATTAGCATCTATGCTCGAGAAAAAACAATGGACCGAGGTGGTCTCCTTATTTTTTATGCTTTCAGTGGACATTGCCAGCTCGTAGCAGCAGGTAGCCTAAAGTAGCGAGGGACACAAATTTCAAAAATGGATCACGTAATCGATCACGATAAAAGGAAAATTACACATGCCTGTACATTACGCATGTGTGTAGCTTGTACTTAAAACGCCAGTACATGTACCAATCAAAGTGTGCCCATCCTAATTTTATTATGCAGCAGAATAATAATATCATCAGAAGACGTTTGTCTACCTGGTTAGGACCATGACCAAACTGTCTCATAGTTTATTATGCCAATACACAACATCCCCACCATATATATCCATTCTTAGCCACCATTTGATGGCAATTTAGATTTCCTCAAGGTCTAAATGAAGTCCCAGGCCTTGAGATGGGACTTCCAACAAACACAACAACAATGCATGTGCAGTGGACACTGAACACAGACATAAGTCTTGCTTCCTCATGAACAGGTTTGCTACTGAGTAGTTAATAGAGCTTTGCAGCTTCAAATTTAGATGAGAGGGTCAGAAGTTGCTGTCGATGAGGCTGTTTAACAACCTTACTAAACACAATTGGGCTATTCATTTGCATTAAAGATCCACAATGCATGCAATAGGTGGTTATTGATGACCAAGGCAGAGCCAGTACTGAATATGTGCTGAGGAGCATTGCTAGGCAAATGACCTGAATAAAACTCAGCCCACCATGTCGAAGGTTCAGTTCAGCTTGATCTATGGTCTTGGGTGGCATCTCAATTGCATTCCGAGAGACAATTTATAACCTTAAGGTGATGGAGAAACTACAGGAGTGGGGGCTGTTTGGATGCTTGGTAGTAACCTGTAGGTCAATGATCCATTGCTAATGATGGAGGTGTGGTGTGAACTATGTGATATAGTTAGCAAAAACCACCACACATGCGTTAGCGCTACAAATGGATCCTGCATAGTATTTTCAAGCTCTGTTAATTAGTTGGAAGCTTTTGAATGTTTAGTTGTAATAAAGGTAGAACAATAATGGGGCATCAATAATAGGAGATACCACAATTTCGAGATTAGGACAGGTAGACCATCTCTGGTGAAAATAGCTTGAAATTATTGCATTTATTGAATTGCTCATATTTTGAAGGATCGAGACAAAGACCCAGTGAGGTACCAAAGAAATGGTTGCTCACCCATAACACCAGTTTACCCAAGGAAGTATCTCTGGGAAATAGATAGCACATCCATGTAGAAGTGCCTGACAAGCTCAGAGTAGAAAGCATTCTTTAGGTATACTTTGCAGACCAAAAATTCCAGTGGTCATCAGCCATCTGATGAAGAGCATGTACCATGATTGACATGCCATTTAATTCCATACGGAAAGGGCTGAAAAAAGGATGCTGCACCTGCCTGTGTTCTAACACAGAGAAATTCATCTTCAAACCTCTCCAACAGTGATAGGTCTCTCATCAGGAAAATCAGGTTCTTTGAAGCAGTTAACTATGTACTTGAAGATGGAAGAAGGAACGCAACCAGAGACAACTAGGGTGATGATATCTAGGAGCTGGTTGATGAGGGTATGGATATTCAGCAGCTGCAATGAGATGCTACATTCACATACCAGATTATTCAGCTATGTTTAACAGCAACGAAATACCAATGGAAAAAGTGGAAATTTCTTTGTTAAAACTTTAAGGTGATGGAGAAACTACAGGAGTGGGGGCTGTTTGGATGCTTGGTAGTAACCTCCAAATCTCAGTTAGTAGCAATAACAGAGGGTGTACGAGTTTGGAATGAAGATGTTATCAGAAGCATATAATTATCATACTTGAAGACTTTCATAGTCACCCCCCCCCACCCCCCAGCTTTCAGCATGTCATTATTGTTCTTGTGTAATATATCAGGAGCTAGAAGGTTGGAATTATACAGGGTATCCAAGAATGATGCGACAGTGTTTTGAAGCAGTGTAGGATAGAAATGATTTAACAACTTGATTTTATTAATATACATTACTGTCATTAAGCAAATACTAACGATCCAATTATTGTAAGTGCTGAAATAATTGTATCAAGCCCTATATTCCTCTTTTATTTACAAGAATACAAGCGAATACATCAACATTAACATTGCACACAACTAGGCTAATGTTAACTATACTTACACTAAATCACATTGATAGATGCTACATGAATTCAAGATTGAGGTTAGAGATAATTGATTTTAACAGCTACTAATGCAAGATCTAAATAAGTGGTGGAACAGCATTGATTTCAAGTTCCTAAGTTCAGTTGTGAGACAATAATTTGCTTTAAAGTTATTAAGGTTGAGGCTATTAAATTTAATAATATCACTAATTAATCCATTATTAACTGTTATAAAAAACACCATTTGATTAAATTATGTAATGGCGAGTTATTAATACTCAAATTGTAGTGAGCTTTTAGCATTTTCAAGTTTGATTTGTTGTTGAACATTAATTAACTAGTAAAACACCAATATTTTTATTTATCAAGGTCATTCTGCGGTTTTATCATTGTATGTTACTCTGTCAAATTAATTAATTGCAAGCTATTTCATTTGAACTGTTGAAGATAATCGAATTCTAATAATGCAGTTTGTATTTGACTAAACGTGGTTATTGTACTTAATAAATTCATTTAGATTGATAATTTCAATTCTAAGTCATTTAGCTTCAAACACTGACATTGGTTCATTCTTGGACACACTTTATTTCTATACTTTTCAGTTGTGATGAGAATTACAAAGATCAGAAACCATCTTCATTCTGAAAAGCTACAAAACAATAAGCTACCATTTTGGAATGCTACTTTTTTTCATGCATGCATGTGTGTGCAATGTTATTTTGAGTATCATCGCGTATACCATTGATATGCAAAGAGATTGATATGCTAATTGCAACGATAAAATGTTCAAGGCATGGGTCAGTTCATGAATCACAGTTAGAAGCAATTGATACTGGTGGCATTTTTAAAAAACCATTACTAGCTCGAGAAGACAGCAATGGACAACTAAGGAGGAAAATGGGACTGAGTTATGGAAATGGGTTATAGCCAAAGTAGAAGTAGGAAGAAGAGCAGGAGTAGGAGTTCATATCTAAATGTAGGAGCAGGAGTAAGAGCAGGAGTAAGAGTTGATGCCTAAGGGTAGAAGCAGGAGTAGGAGAGGACGCCTAAAAGTAGGGATGGGCTAGGAAGTTGCATGGATGCACATACATGTATGCTGAGCTCGACCCAAGAAAGACATTCAAACTGTGCTTCCCAAAGCAACATTGCTGCATTCTTTGCTGTGCAACTCTTTCTGGATATTGTTAGGTTGCCATGTTTCAATCACTTATGCACATGATGGTGGATTCGCCTTGTCAAGGTAGAGAAGGATTAGATCTACTAAGGCTACAAGCAATTGCTGTGACAGTCATGGAAATGAACAGCCATGATGCAGAGCATGTGTATCGGATTATTTTCACTGAAAAGCTTCCACAGGTGTGTTTGATGGCAAAATTTCCAGTATTCCCCCAACACTGCCAACACATTATATCTGCTCCATTTGTTAAGGAAAAGGGATGAATTATCAATACATACTTTGATTTATATTCATACACTGATCCAGGTAAGAGCTTGTAACCCTTTTACACCCTGTTTGTCAGACAGGCCTATGAAGAGATCATCAACTCTTACAGAGAAAGACCAAACCATTTAGTAATGACACAACACAAATAAAAAATTAGTTTCATATAAAGACCATGTTCATTACTGAAGTTCTGTAGGTCAGAGATATCAAAGATGATAAATATTGGAGAATTATGATGCACTGTATAACATTTATGAATCATGCCTACAACTGTAGATCACAAACCTGAAAGGAGAGGTATATATTTTTAAATTACGAGCATAACATACATACAAGAAATATCTTTATACTACTACAGAAACTACATCTGCTTTTGTACTGATATTCATAATGGTAAAACTAAAATTCTGGATTACATTCAAAACTAACATTGAAAAAAGTTTGATCGTTCGGGTCAGAAAATCCCATGTTCTTGCAGCTTTTCATCAAGTAAGGAAACTTTACTATAATAAATGCAATTCATCACACTGTCCCAGTCCAATCTTCAGAACGTTGTGTGGTAGAATTCATTTTGCTTCCTAATAAATCTTTTGATCAAATTAAACCCATTTTCCCAATTGCTATAAGGTTGTTGTGGAGCTGCATTCCCCATGACCGACCAAGTCAAAGAATGAAAGAGAAGATATTATTACAAAGAAAAGAAGACATTATGAATGCAGGGGCACATCTATTGTCCAAACCGCAGCCTTTTATAGCAGCAAGTCGTGGATCATACCATTCAACGTAGCAGCATTTGTAGGTGAGCAGATGGTTAATATGATTGAAGAATTACCAAGGGAAATAGTGCTATATGGCTTAAAGTATGAACTTGTTGGGTATTCAAATAACTGCAGTCATTGTGCGGAGGAGAATCCTATGTTTAGGTCCAACAGATCAAGGACTGAGCATCTTGACAAAGAGTTTATGAAACAAACGACTCGTTTTTCAACATGGATGTTATGGAGTATTCTGCATGTATATGTCTGAAATTCACTACTGATACTCAACTCCTACTTGTGCTCCTGCTCCTACTTTTAGATATCGAAATTCGTACTCCTACTTTTACACATCGAATTCCCTACTCCTACTCCTGCCTTTAGGCATTAACTTCTACTCCTATTTTTAGACATGAGCTCCTGCTCCTATTTTTAGACATGGACTACTACTCCCGCTCCTACTTTTAGGTATCAACACCTTAGTGCTCCTACTTTTAGCTACACCCACGAAGAATGGACACAAACATTCTTGGCTCGCGTTTTCAATTTGAGAAATGGGACAAAAGTGAACGTTGCCGTTGTATAGTGACAAAGAAATGAGTGATCTGATTTTGTTCCGCTAAACGTTTGTTACTTTAATGACTTCACGGCTAGCCTGCTACCGCAAATGCATAAATTCAGTGTTGTTACGCTTAAATAAAACAAATCTCCATGGCAGAGTATCGGCTTTCGTGTGAAGTGTTAGGACACTCTGCTGACGTTCGTGCAGTGCAAGCATTTGTAGTTCCAGGAGAACTCCGAGATCGTTTGGCTACAGCGTCAAGGGATGGTACTGCGTGCGTTTGGGCGGAAGAAACATCGGGCAGCAGCTACATCTTAAAGAATCTGATCCAGAAGCATACCGGCTATGTTTCCTCCCTTTGTATTATCCCGAAGGATCTTTCAACCGGGAGAGAAAAAGGTGCTTTTTAGAATCTAATTAGCGCGCCCTTTGTGCAGCATGTTACACCGTGATTTTTATTTATTCCTTTTATCGGAGGGGGGAAGGGGTAGGGGTTTGCATCATAATAGCAGGATAAAGATTTGCATATAGTGGTATTTCAGCAAATGGAGCTGTGCACGCAACATTAATGGTTGCATTGGGGGATTTGTGACAGTATTTTTAGCCTCAGAGAAATGTGGTAGTTCTAATAGTTATAAATGTCTTTTATATCTGCCAGGCAGTGAACAGTGTAATATTCTTCCTCGGGTTGTCACTTGTGACATATGCAACCTGATGTAGGCATGACATGCGTTAGGGTTCTGCTGTAAATGCACCTTTGAGGCTAATTGATTTCTAGACTGCAAATAATAGTGTGCAATTGTAACTGGGTGTTTCATTACATTATCTGGGAGGGGGGTTTGATGGTTGCCTCTGTTGAGATATCTGATACATACACTTGCACATGTGGGTTTAAGTTGTGATCTTGCAACTTCTGTTATGTAGGCCAATGATTGTGACCTACATTAGTCTTGATTTTTTGGATGAAAAAACGTATGTACATGTACCAAAATGTTTAGTTTTGCTGGTAGTGCAACTGATTGCATCATGTGTAGCATTTTGCTGTGCACAGAAAATTACCTGGATCATGTCAGATGTACAGTAGTCATGTGTACCCAACCAGTTAGCATGTGACGTAGTTTTGAATTACCGTAAGTATCATTTATAAGCCCCGTTTCCTCTTCTTGAAAAAGAAAGCTCATAATGAAATGATTGTATCTCTGTAACAGTGAATGCTATGAACTTTTTCAGTATTTCAGGATACTCTTACATGATTATATAAATAAAAAAGGTACACAATGGTTGGTGACGCATGATTGTTTAAACATGAGCCATTTTTTTCTTTGATGGTAGTGGAGGGAGGGCTTATAAGCAACTATTTACAGCATTGAATGGATTTGTTTTGGTACATGCACATGGGGAGGGGGGGGGGGGGGGCGGGCAATGGCGATGAACTCCTAGGGGGGTATGGAAGCTCTGAATGGGTGAAGTAATGTATTTGTGCATGAAAACTCATGGTATGGAGGTGGACAGTATATACAAATGCAACTAATTTAGTGTGTTGCGACCTTACTATATAGTATTGCTTGCTACTGGTGGTCAAGACAAGTCCATACTTATTCATTCTCTGGATGAGGAAGTGAAAGGTACATCAGTTGATTTGCTAAATTAGTAGCATGATGCAATGATGCAGTGTGCAAAAATTTATATGTGCAGACAGAACACACGCACGCACATTGCTTTTGATATTCATGCAAACTTAGTTGGGATAAGTGTTAGTGATGCAGTCATGTAGCAATACAGTAGTGGATGATGCATATGCATATACACGTAGTGTATACAGGTAGAGGAGGATGTGGTGGGGGCTTGCTGGAGAGATGAAATAATGGCTTGTTACGGATACACGTACTGTTCATGTACACGAGTATGCATGTATGTTCTAGTATATTTTACATTCTAGAATTGCATTGTGCTTTTACTTGTTCACAGAGCCATTGGAACGATATACTGGACATGGGGATCTAGTAACATGCATAATATATCAGCACAATCAATTGATCTCTTCTTCATGGGATGGGTAAGGATACATACATGTACTCTTACAAATAGCCCTGCTTGTTGTTCCAATGGTATGTTGTACACACACTTGTTTGCACAGACAATTATATGTGCACAAAAATGCACTACTGCAAATGCGCTAATAGTCAGAATACTGCACTGCTCTGTCTTTTATTGGAACATGTCCACATGTATCAGAACCTGTCTGGAGGTCTTTGTTCATAGTTGATGTTCTCAACACAAGAGGAGGTTCACCAGGTGCCCCAACTTGATGATGCTCTGCCTCGTGATCACCCAGCTCAGCTGGCCCTGGTACTTGATGCTCCACCTGTGATCACTTCACCCTCATCTGTGCCACTGTCTGCCTATCCTACTTTGTCAGGAACTGAATAATCCTTCCTTGTACTTGTGCAAATCTATCACTTAGCAAGTAAGGTTTTAGATGGTTGAAATGAACTACAAGGTGTTTTTGTGGTCGATCACAGTGCTGAATACTGTCATTAATCTTAGTTACCACAAAGGGACCATGGTTGATGCAGTTTATGGGACCTTCCCCTTGGTATCGCTGGGCAGTGCAGCCACACCAAATCACCCTCTTTGTACATGTATGATGGACTCATGCTGCCTAGATTCTGCTTCTAAATATTCCCACATTTTGTGGCATGCAAACTCCAAAGTATATTCCTTAGCTGCAAGGTGTGCATACTGCTATACATTGTTAGCTCTAGAGGAAGATTGCCAAACATAATGCCCACGGGCAGATGTACCTCTTGACAAAATACAAGCATGAATGGAGACATGCGTTTAACCTTCCTCATTTTGGGTAAGTCCCGAGCCCATATGGTGGTCCTGGCATTTGGGGGTGGGTGTGATGGCACCTCCCACTCATGCCATGCCAGAAACCCAGCCCGGACAATCACACCACCCCATATGTGATGGAAAAGAAAATTTTTTACTGCTGGCTGCAGGTGTACGACTGCATGATGCGTGTATAGTATGAGACACACATAGACATGCGGATGTTCGACGGTTAAATAGGTTTAAGTACCTTAACTGTATTGTTTGATGTTTCTGATCCGGTAGGCCATCATCACTGGGGATGGGATGGGGTAGTTCTTGCTTTAACAATGCCTAACAATTTGCACAACTCAAGGCTGATTCAAAGTTCTTGCCTTGATAAGTGTGCAAAATGTATGGAACCCCATATTTGCAAATGAAGTCATGCAAGCACACAGCAACTGATGCAGCTTCCATGTCCTGCATGGGGGTACGCTTCCACCCACTTCTTGACGTAGTCCCCAATTACTACGATGTATGCACTACCTTTCTCAGTCTGTGGAGAGGCACTAACCATGTCCATTGCAGTACGTTGAGGTGTCCCACTGGTTGAAGTCTGCATTGGAGCAACATGACCAGCACTGATGACATCAATCTTCCACATCTTGGCACTGTCCCACCCAGTAGAAATGCCTTCGAATCTTATCTTTCGCACTCCCACATGACCAGCAGTAGAAGAGTAATGCAGCTGCTTTATTCATTACCTGTGAAACCAAGACACGAGGGAGCACAAACAGCAAACATGGATTCTTGCCCCTTCCCAATGTATCAACCCACTCCCTGTACAGCAGAATATTACAAACAACCAGATGCTCCCTCTGTGTCCACAGGCTGTGCAGTGTGACTATTAGAAAGCGGTGATTGGCAATGTGTGCTGTTAGTCATCACAGCAGCTTTGCTCAATTCAGGGTCCTGTTGCAAATACTTTAGTAGCTCCTTTAAATTCCAGCAGGGCTACCAGGTCGCGTTAGGTCTCCAATAACTGTTTAGTAGGTTCCTGCTCTTTATAATGAAGCCCACACTGCATGCAATCCTTCAGTGAAAGGCCATCTGCATTAAAATGTTTTGTTTTCCAAGTCAGTGTATTATCGTCTTGTCATAGCCATACTCCCAGTGCTTAAAGCCAGCAGAGATAATATATAGAGGGATTGGAAATGGGGCCAATCAATAGTAATTAACGCACGTGATCCTCGAACGAATCCTTAGTTAGAATAGCACTTAGAAAATTTTGCAACACACATGACACAATATGGACTAAATAGCTTTTCTCAGGCCTTTAGATTTTTGTGTGGTTTATTGCTGGGTAACTTTCATCTTTTCTACCCATGCACTTGCATAGGAAAAATCCCGAACTGTGATCCACATCTTGGTTATCTTCTTAAAAGCAGTGCAGTGCTGTAATCACTGTCCCAAGATGTGCTGATTATGGACCATAAAAAGAGAACATCCTCACTTTCAGTTATTTGTACGTCTACTTCATCCCCCAAGTGTGTTTGGTTGATCTTAAGATGGGAATGCAGCTCAAGCTCCTTACTTCAAAACAGCTCGAAGTTCATGTCATTCAGAGATATTATCAAGAAAGGACAGGTTAAGCCTTCTGCAACAGGCACATACACTTTTGCACCGAGAATTGCCATGACCAAACTTTTCATTTTCTCTGCGTTCTTAATGTGCCGAAACTTAAATTTTCTTCTGCCCATCACCTTTGAAGAAATTCACAGTACAAATGGGACATGGTTTACCTTTAAAAGCACGTGATGGGCACACAACCAACATAGCTCTACCAAAATAATATATTAAAACCTGCCACCATTGTAATGCAACGTCACGGCTCTCCCAGAGAGTAAGGTTACCCGAAACGTTACAGCGAGGTTTCTGAAGATGCTATACGCAAACAACATAGCGATGGGCACATACTAGACTATGAGCAGTAAATACACAAAATAATGATGAGGACCTTTCTTCAGATTGAAGGATTCTGTCCCCAAAGTAAAAATAATGGCCTATTCCGCATTGTTAAAGAATGGCGCAAACTCGAATCTAGAAGTATTCGATGAATCTTTAGTGGATCGTCTATCGACTACCTTTGTAAATTTGAAAAGGTGTGTTTCATTACCTTGTGAAATTCAAGACTTGTATTCAAGTGTCCAATTCCACCCCTTTTTTTGATCAGCATAGGTGCAATTCACGCGTTCAAGGATAGGGCGTGTTAAAATTTCTGAAGGCTATGGCGCACGTGATTTGTTTCCAATTCCTCTATGTGATAGATCGATCTAGCCGCAGCCTGTGCGCCACTCCTTCCCTCTAGCTGCCAGATATCCAACACCCGTACCACCAAGGAATATACATATATAGCAAAAGGTCCTCATAAATGTCCTTCTAGACCTGGAGGCTCCCGCCGCTATTCAGTCTCTTTTAGCACCTGATTCATCCTTTGTCAGGGTGGTAGGTCGTGAACCCTGACACTTCCCACTTCTTCTCCTGCGACAAATATCATTTGTCGAACACTCGCAACTGGCCTACTGCTTCCGATATCATCGGAGACCTCCAGTCTATCACATTCCTTAGTCTATATCCTTCTCCTGCGACAAACAACGCCGTTTGTCGATTGCATATTCCCATTGCCCTCTTTGTACCTCTTCAGCGCCCGTTCACATGCATCTTTTTTCCGCACAGTCTCTCTGCCCATACCATGCATGATGGCAACCGAAGGTCTTCCTACATTCGGGAACAGCTGCACCATGCATCCTCAGGTTCTCCACTTTTGAGTACCGCTATAGCCTTCTCTTTAGCCAGCTACCCTCAGGTCTCACTTTTGGATATGCTGCCAGCCTTCCTTCTTAGGTCCACCTCGATCAGTTCCATCACCACACTCATTCTGGATCCATGGTCTCCCTGCACAACTATCATGGATGGATCCCACCGCTGCCACCATATGTGATAGATCGATCTAGCCGCAGCCTGTGCACCACTCCTTCCCTCTAGCTGCCAGATATCCAACACCTGTACCAGACCAAGGAATACGTGCATAGTACACATTATATATAGCAAAAGGTCCTCATAAACGTCCTTCTAGACCTGGGGGCTCCCGCTATTTAGCACCTGATTCATCCTTTGTCAGGGTGGTAGGTCGTGAACCCTGACACTTCCCACTTCTTCTACTGCGACAAATATCATTTGTCGAACGCTCTACTGCTTCCGATATCATCGGAGACCTCCAGTCTATCACATTCCTTAGTCTATATCCTTCTCCTCATGATACCTTCGGCCAGACCTAGTGGTCATACAACACTGTAGTCAGTCTTACCAAAATCGTAGGTCTCGTCGAACCCTGTCGTCGATAGATCCCACTGCTGCCACCAAATGTGACGGATCGTAATAGTGAGCAGCGCAGGATCGGAGCGCCACCACCGATGGCTTCGCAATAGCAGTAAGTTTAATAGCAGCAAAAGACAACACACAGATACAATGCGCAGCTTTAAATACATACACACAAAGATTTATTGTTCAGGCTTCCGGTGCATATGATATGCAGACAAAGAGGCTCTACGCCGCCACGTTGGATGCTGATGGTTGCTGACGGCTAGGCCTCCCACCTGAATAGTATAATTTACTTATCACCTTAAGGTTCCCGGGTGGGTGCCCAGACTTTGCCACGCGGCACACCTCTCTCCAGTGGGTGCCCAGTCCGCCATACTATATATTATCTCTGAAGCCAGTGAGCTACCTCCCCCTCCAGCTCCTTAAACTTTGCAAATACTTCAATGACTGGTGATCTGTCCTGGCAGTAAAGGGGCGGCCATATGAAAGTGTTCACTAGCCCAAATGTTGCACAATGCCGCCTCTCCGCCTTTGAAATGTATGACTAGCATATGCCATCACATGCTCCTTACCATCCTCATACCAGGAGAGTACTGCCCTACTCCAGTGGCACATGCATCTATGTCAAGAACAAATGGACAATTAGCATGCGGGAAAATGAGATTTGGCTGATTTGAAAATGCGAATTGGTGGATGTGTGAGTAACTGCTTGAGTTTTTGAAAGGCTTGCTCACAATGTGGATCATAAACCCATGCAACATTCTTCCCATTGTGTAGGGGGGCTGCAGTATTGGAGAAGTTAGGGGCAAATTGCCTGTAGTAAGGCATAAAGCCTAGGAACTGTTTTGCATCCTAGGGCACTGGCCATTGGAAAACAGCTGCTAGAGTCAGCCTGTATGCCCTATTCAGACACAATGTGGCCCACTTCTCCTAACTAACTGACACTTGCTAGATATGGTCTTTAAATTGGCTGCCCTCAGACATTGGAGTACCTGCTGTAACTGTTTGAAATGCTCATGCACTGACTTGGTAAAGATGGTGATACTGTCACCCAAGTACACCAAGCACACAGTAAGGACTTTAAGTACTGAAAGGTTGCTGGGGCATTACACAGACCAAACGGCATTACTTTAAGTTGAAACAGGCCAAATGGTGTTGCGAATGCAGTTTTTTCCTTGTCACACTCCTCCACCCCCATCTGCCAGTTTACCCACTTGCCAGTCAAGTATTGATAACCATGAGTCAGCTAGAACATCCAGTGTGACATCAGTGGTTGTGCATCTTTTTTTTTGTAACTGCATTCACACTGCTGAAGTCAATGCAAAATCTGTGAGACCCATCCTTTTCCTTACTAATACATTTGGGCAAGGGCTATGTGAATGTTCAATAACCCCATTTTGAACTATGTCTTGCAACATACCCTGAACTTCCTTTTGCTGCTGCATGAATCGGATTAACTCCTTGGATATCAATGTGATGTTTCACTGGGCTACTTTTCCCTCATTCTGTGAAATTACGTTGGTAAAAACCCTTCAGAATTGTTTGTAGCTTGCTTGTTTGTTCTGTTGACAACCCCTATGTATCTGCCATGAGTCTCTGAAGCATACTGCTCCTCTGCTGATGTGGCAGTGCCAATGTTCTTTGCCTCTGATTCGCTTTAGGTACATGTACCAGTGTGTAGTCACCAAGAGATCTTCCTCACTAACTCATGCATGTGAAGAACTATGAGCTGCAAAGTTGGGTTTAATATCTGTACAGCAGCATTATTACCTGAGTGTAATGGGCAACAGAATTGGTAAGTACATGTAGCAACTGATGCATGGACGCTCATTGAACGTCTTAGATGGTTCCAGTACTCATTCACATTCCAAGACTTCCTAGGCCTGTGTGCTTCAAGTAGTGGTGGTACTATACCTTTCAACAACAAAGCCACACAGTATGACCCCTTTTCTCCTGTCCTGGCTATGTGACTGCTCAGGGATTACTTCCTTTACATGTAAGTTAACCACACACCCGAGTGGTTAGCACCCAATACACCATTTTTCAAATGTAAACGTCCTAGATTCCCAGCTTCCATCCAAACGTCTGTCCTAACCAATGTTCCATTGACCTAGTATCTACTAGCATATTAGTGGCCATCCCATCCACCCTACCACACACCACAACTGACTGTTTCTTAACCAATGTTCCATTGACCTAGTATCTACTAGCATATTAGTGGGCATCCCATCCACCCTACCACGCACCACAACTGACTGTTTCTGCACATTCATGGATTTAGGCACAGTTGTAGTATCTGGGTTATTCAGTGGTCCTGTCTGTGTTGGTTTCTTCATTGTGCAGTCTCTCTGGATGTGCCCTTTGTCCCCACACTGCAAGCGGACAATTCACCGACCGCTTTTGGGGACCACAATTTCCTATCTGCACTGTAGTTGGGCCACCACCTCCTCATGGTGTGAACAATGTATACTCATCACAATACTTCTTTGTTGGTGTAGTCTCTTCAGAATCAACAACTACCTCAGACCCCTCTGACAACAGAAACAGTGGAGTCATGGAGAAGGCCGTCTGTGGCATCTCTTTCAAATGGAGTACATGTAGCTATGGTGTGGAGGATAGCAGACCCTGAATAAACTGGTTGCTTACAAACTTTTCCCGCTGCTTGTTGTCAAGTTCAGGGTGCGCCTTTCCCGCCAATCCCCCGCAGCTCTCCAGTGTAGTCCTCTAGAGCCTCTCAGCGCTCCTGCGACCTGCTCTGTAGATGCTGCTGCCACACGCTCTCATAGCTTTTTTTGGAGTGAACTGGTGTCGTTGTCACTATCTGCAAGACCAAGTTAGCTTACCATGCGAAATGGTTCATCTTCCAGCAGTAATATTAGTTCTCTGGTGGAGAAGTGCCCGTTTCACATATAGCTCGAACTGTTTAAGCCAATCCCACCCCCCCCCACCCTGTTCAGTGAATTTGTTGGGTGGTCAAGGAATGCTCCTACAAACAACCTCGGGCCTGTCATTTCCGGTTACTTCCGTGGAACCTCTTGCCCAGAAGCCATATCCCACTCCCAACACCATTTGTAGTGTATCAGCCATTTAACGAGGCTCAAAGGAATATAACTGTATCACATACGTACACAGACAATTCCTAGCACTAATAGTCAGAATACGAATACTACACATGTATTTTGATTCTAACAAGCAACAGTGCCTGTGTGTTGTGAAGTGATTACTGATAAGGGTTACTATTAATAGTAAGGGTTCTGTAAATACATGTACATGTGTGCCTCATTATAATCCGTTAAAGTCCATACATGCATTACTTTTATTAGTAGGTAGATAACTTGACGATGTACCGGGATCATCATTTAATAAATAATCATATCCATGTTATTCTATGATGGCTATGCTTTAAGGTTTCATTTTGAAGCATAGCGAATACATTGGATATGATTATTTATTAAATGGTGATCCCCATGCATCGGCAAAACTTCAACCTACTAATAAATATTTGAACTTTAATGGATTGTATTAACAGAACCCTTACTAAAGTCTGTGACACCATCGAGGAAGTAAAATTATGCACTTTTAAAAAAAAAAGGTGTCTTTGGGGTCTAAATAATAGGTTAGACATATTATTTTCCGCAGACCATCTTGTATTATAAAAAATTCAGTGAGTTGAATACTAATGAATGAGACTATTATTGACGATAATTAACAAGTAGTGCGTGTGGTCGCTAATGAAATTCACATGAAAACACTTCGAAACGTTTACATAACTCAAACGAATAAAGGTACAAGGAGCGGCCCTTATCTAACACTAAGCAAACTATGGCTTTGAACAGTTATTTTAGCGATAACTGTTTGTTTACACAGTCTAAAGGTGGCGTCAGTAATGAGGCTAAACAGTAAAGAATGTATTCTTGACAATCAAACAGACAGTGTAAAAGCAGAAGATGAGATTTTAGAGGTGTCAATACATGTAGAATCAAAATATGATTCTTTATTTTGGATGCGGTACAAAATAATGGTCGAATTGATCAAATATTTTAAACGTACCCCCTGTTAAGTTGAAGTTTTAGACTAATTATTAAGCTGCATAAGGTTCATTTTTATAGCCAACATAGCTGGTAGATTTCTACACATTGTGGTATTGTGGGCATGAATTTAATATTATTCATTAAGAAGCCATTAACGTTTACTTGCTCGATGGTGTCGTGGACATTAATAATCGCTGCACAACACACAGGCACTGTTTGTTGCTAGAATCAAAATACATGTGTAGTGCTTGTGAAGTGGTGCATATTTGTGCGTACAGTATATAATTGTCTGCGTGATTCAGTTATATTCCTCGTGTGGCTGATATTCTCTGATGATTACATCAGAGATGTGCATAATATTCTTACGCTGAGTTACAGATTGATATATTAGAATGAAGCCAACTTGTGCTAGACCAGTTGTCACCTATAGTGTCATGTTCTAGGTGAAACTGACACTACACGTAGATCTAGTTTTCCATCATTGTAAAATGCATTGATACCTAAGAGATAGATGGAGGTTTGAAATGATCTTGAATAACACAGCTGTAGTTCCTGAAATGTCTACATGTACATTGACAGTAAGCTCTCCAAAACGTTTATCTATGAGGAAATTGGTTTATTTAATATTGCAATCATGTGCACATGTAAATGCACAGTGGATGCATGCATATACATTGCATATATGCCTTGTGTTTCTCTTCACTGCTCTACTGTAGAACAATTCGAGTTTGGACCAGTTGTGTCAAGAGTGAAACGATACCTGCACACAAACCTGCTGTTTGGTCGTTGGATGGGCTTTTTATTCATGATGGCTCAAGGCGTGTGCTCTCATGTAAGCAACCAACGTGATAGTACAATAGTATAAGCATGAATTTATAATACAATAACGCTTTGATATTGTGTTCAATGTTACACTGTAGATTTATGAATTTACATGAACATTTAACTCCCATCACATTTCTAATCTAGGTATTGTTTGGGAGTTCTAATTGCCAATTTTTTATTTTTTAGAAAAAGATGAAATACATGTACAATAAATGCATAAAGTAATCAATGTTTTCAAGTATTGTGTCAGTGTAATTGTGTAGCACATTCATTAGTTTAGTGTAGTTCTGCAGCTTTTGTGTAATAGTATGTTATGTAACTGTAGTTGATAAATGTAATTTTGTATATGTGCATTGTATACGTGAAAAAAAAAACGTTCATAATGGCTAAGCATCCTGTAATACTTGAGTGCTAACAATTTGTAGAATTTTTTCTATATGTATAAAGAAAAATTATAACTTTTAAAGGTTTTGTCTATTAACTAGCATTTATACATGTAACATATTAATAGTCTACACTGATAATAGGATTTCAAGTGCGCATGTATATAGAAATTGTCAACAATAGAGACAACACAAATAACAGCAACACACCCACCTTGTGTTTTATTTACATGACACTATTGATTATGATTATTAGTATGCGTTTACACATTACATGTACACTGAATGTGTTTTAGGCCAAGCAGTGTGGTTCACGCACTATAATTTCAGCTACTAGACATACTCAAGGTTTGTAAATGTATGCTGATGTCTAATTTTGATATTGCCAATGGAGGGAATGTACATGTAATTTCTTCTTTTCGAATCTTTTTGTATGACAGCTCCACAAGATCAAGTACACCAATAGCCATATGCAGTTTCGTATGTTGTGCTAAATTCATACCTTGCTACTATGGTTGAACCACTGGGCTCCTGGCTAGAGGTGTTATCTTTAAGCAACCTATACTTTAGTCTCCCTGCTGGGAAAGGTTCATGCTCTCTAGGAAAAAACTTCAAAAACCTCTGTCTGCAATGCATCATGTGCTATGGTATTTTAAAGATATATGCAACCTTAAAATACAGAAATAATTGTACAGCTAAGTTAATGGGCATCTAATACAATGCATCTTGTACTTGTATATATAATACAATATGGCAACCCTCTCTTCCAATCAAATACTATAATTTCCATCGTACGTACGTACGTCCGCGTAACTCATTTATATACTCGGCCTAGCGCCTATTGGTTGTTAGGTATGTACGCGTACCTAGCTACCAATAGGAACGACCACCTCCCACACAAAAGGCGGTCGCAATGACAGCTGGTTTCCACTTCACATTTAATATCTAAATTTGTTCAATATTTCTTGAATTCAAAGTGGAGGGGAGGGGGGGAACTGCATATACGCTATTGTGGTTCACTCTCAAGTCTCATCGTACAGGCCGAGAACATGTATTTACTACCTGAAATTGCGCGGGCATGTTATAGAGGTTAAGTTGCGTAGTAACCGTATGTTAGAACAGGTGATAGATTTTATATGCAACATTTGGTAAAACAGCCGGTGAAAAAAGAGGAGCTAGAAGGTAGACCAACTGTTCATCTGGCAAATGAATAGCGAGACGAATAACAGCGAGACGAATAATCAACCCGTGATTTTTCACGGGGACACGCTAGTAGTATATAATAAATGAAGTTAAACACTGATCTTATCCTGGCTGTGATACTTTTTGTTGAAAACTGATTTTAATGGTTCATGCTGTAAATCAACAGGTGGTGCTGATCGCTCAGTCAAATTGTGGGAATTGGACACTAAATTGTGCTTGCAAGAATATCGAGGCCATTCAGATGTAGTAAGAGATGTTAAGGTAGCATCATGCGACATTTTTCTCTCTGCTGCAAATGACTGGTAAGGTCTATTAATTAATCAATCATTCTTTTATTGATATAATGTGTCCATTTTTTTCCAAGTACAATTCGTAGATGGAACATTCACTCAGGACAGTGCTTGAATGAGCTGTATGGACACAATGCATTTGTGTACAGGTGCAGTGCTTTTGTACAACATGTGCATACATTTTTATATGTCCAGTGTGGATGCAATTTTATGCATGAAGATGGAGAATGGTTTGTATATGTACATCTATTGACAATCTGCTTTGGTACAGGTATACATATAATTGTGCCATTTAGTAAATCTTTTGATATTATTTTTATGTTTAGTTTAATTTTATTATCAACTGCATTTTTGGACATTTTCATATACATATACTGGTTATTATGTGTAAATGTGTTACTGTACTTGCTTTTAGTGACATGATTGCAGAGGCTGAATCAGTTACGTGTACAGTATTTCTAGTGAGCCTGGAGTTTTTTAAATGTCTTGAAGGCTACACTCTTTACTTACCTGCCGAAGGGGCACATACATATAAATTACTATCCTTACCCTATGACTTACTTAAGATTTTGTTGAATAGAATGCTATTAGTTTTTAACATGATACTTGTCATGTTTCTTTTATGTAATTGTAGTATTGCTCTTCTTCCTGGTCTTCATGGAGCTGGCTTTGTCTCAGGAGGTGAAGATGGTACTTTAAGAGTTTGGGAAGGTCCGTACTAGAAATATTTTATATCATTGTCCCATGTCAGTGGCTTTTGCTGCAGGGGATGTTTGTAAGCAAGTGCTGCAACTGCCGGCAAATTCTGTTTGGAGTGTTTGTTGTATGTCCAATGGTGACATTGCTTGTGGATCAAGGTACTAAATGTGCATGTATGCAGAAATAAGCAGTACATACATCTGCATGTATACGTGTATATGCACAGCCGTATTCACATACATGTAAAAGTATGCAAAAGGGGTACTGAGAAGGTTCATAAGCACAATGATACTCTTTGCACAAAGATATTTGACTGCTATCAAGGATGTCCAAATGCAAAAAGTATAGTATAACTTTCTAATTACATGTACGTTATCTTTCATTATGTTATTTACAGAATTACCGAGTTAACTACTTACATTTTGTAAACTCGTCAGATGTTTGTCTTCACTACCAGATCAGAATGCACGTAGTCGTTATTGAGCAGCATCTATTATCCATTAATGTCTATGGGTGTTATGACCGTCATCCCAGGGGTTAAGTTGTGCACCCAGTGCACAGCAAATAGAAGGTCTTGCTGTTTAGTCATAGCAGTTACTTTTAGCGGTACTGGCACGTAGTACAAGTCCTTTTAGGATCAGGTTGAGGTAAGTAAATATTGATGTATATACATGTATTACAGCTGTACTAGTGGAGCTATCTGCATCTTTTGTTTATGTTGTGCGGAGCATAATGGATAGTACCGCTAGCACAGCTTCTTATACATGTATCAATAGGATTGAAGCTTTACTTATCTCGGCCTGATCTAAAAAAAAAAGCTTATACTACTTGCCAGTACAGTTAAATGCAACTACATGTACATATAATGTCTGAACGACAAAAACGTTTTTGCTGTACAAGCACGCAGGTATGCAATTGTACCACGGGGATGAGATTCAGGACAATAGATACTGATAAGGAACTTCAATTCACATGAAACGTGGGTGATTACCAAGTTGGAATTAAGAGTTGTTTGTGTACATGTACTGCAACCACCAATGGCAGCTAAATATGTTATGTTGAAACATCAATCTACACAACAGCACTCACTAACATCTGTGAAAACTACCAATCCACCCATACACCAGCACACTACAAGCTTACATGTATGCACTCCCAACCCACGCACATTAGCAAACCCACACACACTAACGTATATTCCACTAGTGTCCGTACTTGTGATTTGCATGTTACTGTGCGGTGGACATTTTATGTATTGTAATATTATATTTGTATTAGTGATTCCGTTGCTCGTGTTTTCACTCTTGAGGATGAACATACTGCTTCTGCTGAAGTTCTGGCAGTGAGTAACATTGTGTAGAAATTTGTGTTCATAAACCACTGTAATGTACACTCAGAACTTCTTGGCTGCAGTGGAGAACCATAAGTACGAGCACTGATGACATATCTGAGTGTGCTAAATGAAATGTGTGTTGTTCTTTATTTCAAAAATCTCAGGGCTGCTTCATCTCAGAGTGATATTGATGTGAGCACTCTCCCTGGTCTTGAGGCTCTTAGCAACCCAGGTTTGTGGTAATCAGGCAGATTTGCATAATTTGTACATGTATACTGTACAGTAGATATGTTTACAGTAGAGATTACACGCTACATGTAAGTACTCATGTCCCGACTACATGTATCTCACCCATGACCAGAAGTAGGGGGAGTAAGTTGGTGCAACTAATCAGTGTGTCAATCAAGCTGAGTACCTCTCCTTTTATGTACATGTATTTCATGCAATGTTAGGAATTCTGCATTTATAATTGGAACACAAAGCAATCGTAGGGTCAATGGGGGGTCAAAGACCACTCGCTTTCCTGGCTTTGATACGCACCGGCATTTATTGTTTGCCCACTAAGAGCCAGTTTCTTGGTATTCCGCATAAAGGCCAGTTTCTTGGTATTCCGCATAAAATCTCATTTATAGTTTTTACCAGTAGAGCACATAACTTTTTTTCCATGCATAGGTACACATTCTTTTTGAAATATAGTTAAGAGGTGATGAAACTTTGACTCTTCTGTAATACTAAAATCACTGTTTGAATAGCACATGCGATCCATGGGCTTTTTGGGGGTCTTGGGCTGAATACTGCTTACTTATGTATACAAATTCTTACTTTTAAATATAAGTATGCACCCAATTAGTCTATGATTAAATTCAGTGTCCACTCTGTCTCAGGTATATCTACATGTACATGTATTTTCCCAATGCATTGTACATATACATGTACATGTATTCGGTTGCGTTATGTTCTGGGTCACATTTCAAATATCTTTTCATTTATTGCATTGAATGGTTTTGTGTGTTCACTCTCCAGGTACTAAGCATGGAGACACACAGATGGTCAACAATGAGGGAGTACCAGAAGTATATCAGGTGCGAATATGATGTGATTTAACTATTTAGCTGAAGCTTGTCATACATGTACATGTACTGTACATGTATGTTTAAAATGTACAACTCCTGCCATATTAAACTGTATTGCAAAATGTGATGCTAAACTGTGCCATCAACCCAAAGTCTTAATGAAGTGACCTGAATTCTACATAATGAAGGTGTTTTGGATTCCTTGATTCTGAAGCTGTGATCCTAGTACATGTTAATGTACACCTGTCTCCACACCTACCATTACTAGATCTATTGTACATGAATTGAGAATGTGTTGAGATGCACTCTGTAGTTGTTGTTTCTATAGAGTAGAGTACATATGCTACTCTATCAGGAAGCTCCTGCTCTTAAGATTTGGTTGCTGCTTTCCCCGGGCATTGTGTTTTCATCCTTTTAACATCGCTATTGCCTTGTAATACTTTACCTATCCAACTTTATTGAAAACAAGTAAATAAAAACATTCTCTAACGAGAGAGTTGTTGGTATATAGGATTGACCAATGGTGGTGTAAAAAGCATGGAAACAAGAGTGACAGAAATATTATTGGAAAATTGAAATAGGCCTATATTTAGCCCATTATTCAGGCATGTGTGTTGTATTGTGTGCTAAATATAGGCCTATTTCAATTTTCCAATAATATTTCTGTCACTCTTGTTTCCATGCTTTTTACACCACCATTGGTCAATCCTATATACCAACAACTCTCTCGTTAGAGAATGTTTTTATTTACTTGTTTCATAAGTTTTTTTTCACCCTGTCATAGCAGTATCATAGTCAATAATCAAATGTAGGAAGAGGATGGATGATCCCCTTTATCTCTTAATGCCAGAACAAATAACTTTAATAGTTGGGGGCAGCGCTGGTGGTGCTGGCGGGAGTAGCTGCTGGTGCTGGTGTGGGCAGTGCTGCTGGTGGTGGTGGCAGAAGCGGGGCTTCTGGAGGTGGTGGGGTGAAGGGGAGAGGAGTTGGAGGATGAATGTACTGTTCCTCCTCCGACCCCTCGTTGGTGAAAAACCCGCAAAGGTCGTCAGCCATCTACATATACGTAACAGAGAGTATGATTAAATTTTTACTTCTTTATTTTTTAAAGCAAAGTGCAAAGCCTTTACACATGCACATAGAGTATTATTAAAATTTTACCTCTTTTTGCTAAGTGCACTATTCAGCAGATGAGTGGCTTTTATGCCTGCAAAGCCTTAACACGTGTGCAGACTGTGAGTCCAATTCCATCATATTAAGGTGATAGGGTAGCGCTGGTGGTGCCGGTGGGGGCAGCGCTGGTGGTGCCGGCGGGGGTAGCGCTGCTGGTAGTGGTGGTGGGGGCAGTGCTGCTGGTGGTGGTAGGAGTGGCGGGGCTTCTGGAGGTGGCGGGGTGAAGGGGAGAGGAGTCGGAGGATTTATGTCATCCTCTTCCTCCTCCGACCCCTCTTGATTAAAAAACCTCGTAAGGTCTTCTGCTGCCATCTACATGTACGTGACAGAGACAGAGAGTATGATTTTAAAATTTTTTACCTTATTCTTTTTGGATCATCATATAAACGGCATGTGCTAAAATTTTATTGGTCAAATTTGAAAATGCTCCAATCTAAACATGGAGGTGTAGCCTACATGCAGTAAAGATGGATATAAAGCAGCCTAGTGAAAGCCCTTAATACAGGAAAGTGAGGTGAAGCTGCCCTAATAACCCGCAATGGACTAGAGCATTCTGGAAGCTCACAATTAATAGGATGCCCAAGCTGTTCAATAATCGCAGAATTCAATTTCAAAGTGATACCAGTATGAACATGACCACACCCTGAATCAAGATCATCAAGCCCAGCTCGAAGATCTTCAATGGACATTCGGAACAGTGACTTTGTCCTCAACACTATTCTTCACTAGTGAGGTTGCGACACTCATTTGTACATTTCCATTTCAAGGGGCGCATGGTAATCTTATCTCTGTCCCCTATCTCCTCTGACACTACACACCTACCATTGAGGTCTACTGGAATGGCCCCAAGTCGTTTTGTGTAAGTGTACGAAGTATTTAAAAAGTAAGGTTCAGAGCCAGCAGTATGATAACTATGCCCTACTAAAATATCATTATCTCCTATTTTCATTCTATTTATTTCACGGATAGTTTTTAGCAATGACCCTGCTTTTGCTCTTCGTACACTTAGTGCTTTAGAAACCAATGCCTCTGCCCCAATCTTACTTACTGCTGCACGGGCAGATCTAGTAACAACCTTTTGAGATAGCAATGGATGAGACTTACAAATGGCATCATTTACTTCACTTAGAAGCTCACTATCCCTAAGAATAGCTTTTTCAAGACCGCCATTATACTCCACTAGTGCATGAGATTTGGGTTCATACAAGGAGTAGCTATATGGGAGAAGGCTATGGTTGCAGTTATTGTCATTTCACCTATAGTTCTCAGCCCTTGCAACTGTAATTATATTCATACAGTTGCAACATATGTACATGGCTAGACAGATAAGGAAGCCTTCAAATAAGGAAGCCTTTTTATACATCAGATTAAAACAATAGACACTACTACTGTACACAGTTGCATGCTTTACATGTGAAGTGAATGGTTTTGTGCAGATCCGTGCTGTACATAGTTGGGCGGGCCCTACTACCGCGTTTGGTCAGGTAGTAGGGTGACAAGCCCGACCAAACACCGCCCGACTATACTCTACAAATGTTGCATGCACAGCTTTTTAATGTTAATACAACATGCCATAACATACCTTTGGGTGGTAGTGGTAGTACTGTGACCCCTGCGGTACCGCGTCCTCTCGGAAGCACATTTAGCCAATCGGACAGCGGGGTCATTCCAATACCGACTCCTTTTAGATGCTTTAATGGCAGCTGAATTGTCCTCGTATTTCTGCCTGTTAGCAGCGCGGTTTCCCTCGAGGTCCTCTTCATATCGCCGCCTTTTAGCAGCATGGTTCTCCTCGAGGTCCTCTTCATATCGCCGCCTTTTAGCAGCACGGTTCTCCTCGAGGTACTCTTCATATCGCCGCCTTTTAGCAGCACGGTACTCCTCGAGGTCCTCTTCGTATCGCCGCTTTTTAGCAGCACGGTTCTCCTCGAGGTTCTCTTCATATCGCCGCCTTTTAGCAGCACGGTTCTCCTCGAGGTCCTCTTCATATCGCCGCCTTTTAGCAGCACGGCTCTCCTCGAGGTCCTCTTCATATCGCCACTTTTTTAGCTTTTAGCAGATCGCTTAGATTCAATATCTGCGTTGTAGCTGTCGCGTACAGAGGCCTTCTTCTTTTCGGGATCGGCCTTGTAGCTGTCGCGTACAGAGGCCTTCTTCTTTTCGGGATCGGCCTTGTAGCTGTCGCGTAAAGAGGCCTTCTTCTTTTCGGGATCGGCCTTGTAGCTGTCGCGTACAGAGGCCTTCTTCTTTTCGGGATCGGCCTTGTAGCTGTCGCGTACAGAGGCCTTCTTCTTTTCGGGATCGGCCTTGTAGCTGTCGCGTACAGAGGCCTTCTTCTTTTCGGGATCGGCCTTGTAGAGCGCTCGGGCTTTAGCTTTGTTCTCGTCTTGCTTTTGGAGGTATTCCGCTCGTTGCTTAGATCTCTTCTTTTGATTACGCGAAGGCATTTTTAGAAAAACAACTTCACTAGCCAAAGCAACAACTAAACTGCGATAGGAACACCAGATATTTTAAGTGCAGGTTAGAGTATTTATACTGTCTAAAATTATTAATAAATATCTATTACATACATTATTAAATAGAACTTGATATGTGTCTATATGACATGTAAGGATAACGTGCCGGTAAATTTGGAAGCGATTGGTACTATTCCCGTCCTTCTAAACCGTTCCTAGCTCGAGTTATACCCTCCTAAGAAGAAGAAGAAGAAGAAGACGACGACGACGACGACGACGACGATTAAGAATTATTTTAGGACTGGGCACGAGAAACAGGAAATTGTTTGTTTCTCTATAACCACACCGTTTTATGACACGGAACAAACGTAGAACTGTAGATCGTTGTGCTCCCATTCCGCCGCGATAAAGAGATAAGCGATCTGTTTCTCAGTTGTCCCTCCAGAGGCTAGTGAAGTTTTATTAATGACATTCATCAACCCTCAATCAATCCTATATTGAACCTGCTGCCGCAGGTTCAGATATTGTTTTTTTTTGGTGTTAGCATGCATGTACAATGTAGGTCTTGTGTGCTGGACATGGATACATATAGGCCTATTGTTGTGATGCCGCTTTCTCAAAACTTTTGGTTTTAGTTCAGGCTTCTCGTGACTTCAAATATTTAATAATGACAGAGAATAGTATTTGCAGCTCTTTGAAAGTGCATGTGTGGCTTATCATACATGTACATGTATGTTACTGAAGATGCATGGCCTAGGGACTTGATAGTTTATTTATTGAGATCGATATACCAAATAAGATACTGCTTGCTTTAATATCTTATACACCTACATGTATGTATTTTATCGCTAATGGCGCCATATGGATTTATTTTGAAGGGAATAGTACAACTGCCATTCTTCTAAACTGCCTTGCTCAACGATGACCAAGGGAAAAATGGGCCTCTATATATGTCATGGGCAGCATTTTTGATCTCTTAAAGCATTTGTGTTATGGCACAGAACCAATGTAAAACTGTTAGTTGTCTTATTGTTCGATAAGGAAGTGATTCGATTTTCATTTGTCTGTCCCTCTACGGTGATGGTTCACACATTGCAAGAAGTCACAGCTCTCACATCACAAAAATGTGTAAGCTGCTAAGCAAACTATTGGTGCTCTTAGTATGACCTACAGCTTTTAGCTATCCATATCAACCAACCTGAGATTTTCCAAATGATTTTTTGTTGATGAAAGGTATAGGGAGCTATGCTAAGGGCACCAACTTGCTCCGTAGCTCAATGAATAGGGTATATGTTTGCACGGGATGTGAATTTTCGCAATGTGTGAGCCGTGACTGTAGATGTGAGTAACATTTCAAAATGATATTCATTATGCATCAATCTTATATTGAACCTTGCGCCTCAGGTTCCTATCTCCAATGTTGTGAGGTTCACTTGAAATAAACATGGAAATGGTGTGATGTCCTGAGTTACTCAATGACCAAAATACACAATGACACACTAATTCTTCTAATCAACGTGCACACACCATATTCATTGGGGCCATCCTCATGGTCTGGACATATAGAAGGTTCTCTTGATAGAGCTGGAACTGACTCAGTTGATGATAGATTGGGTTGGGGCTCTATCACCAGTTGCCCTTCAATGAGCTCCTGTGGTGATATCAGCTTCTTCAATCAATCGAGCTGGGAGGGTATTTGACGTCTGCCCTCACTGGCATAGGGATATCCAAGGGACAAGAGATAGGTGATAAAGCACCCATACTGAGCATTTGTTCCAACTCCAATTTTACTTTACATGTATGTCTCAAAGTACATTAGTACAATGTACTAGTTGGGCCTTCATGAAGACTGTGAGTCCAGCTTCAATCTTGGAGATTTTCCCAAGTTCCTCTTGGAAGAGCCATATATATTTCTTTAACAGAACCTCAATCCGCTGTTGACATCTTATCTTGAAACTCGCTAACAGTTAGCTCCTTGATGTGATACCATTTAATAACACCTTGGACAACCAATCAGAGATGATCGCTGAACTTCCACAATCAGCAGTGCAACCTCACTTCTGCCTTCCCTTTCTTGACAATGATCTATCCACGCAGTGGCAGTGGTTTCCAGTATACATGTATGTCTTCAATCATACCATCGTCGTCTTCAGGAGTATATGCTCTAGAGTATCCAATTCCTTCTTGATTGGTTTCCCATTTACTTCCACTGTGACAAACACTGGAGCACCTCTCCCCCCCCACCCCCCACTGCTCTTCCAATCCCATGTATTTCCTTCTTCCTCTATGGTTGTTTCTTTATCCTGTGACATCATCCATTTATTTCACCTTGTGCGACGGTTTCATGAACATGTTGTCTTTATATTTCTTCCTACATGCTCCCTAATATCAGCATCCTTCTTTGAGTGCCCAGTGCAATTGATGCACCTCGATTCATGGAACTGGGTGGTACTCCTTGCTACTCTTTCTGCAATTCTGTAGTCCACAGGACAGAATTAACTCTTCACGAAGGGCAGTTCTAAAGCTTTGTATTTCAACCAAGCCTTATTGCAGTATTAATACTTCACTTTGCCATAAAATCTTTTCAGCGTGGGAGTTATGATATAATTATTTTAATTCCATTTTACTTGGGAATGTAGCATTTTATATGCTGAACCATTTAGGTGTATAATTATTCCCATACACCTGTTCCCTATTTACATTTATAATTATTCACATATACCTGCATAAGTATTTATTGGACATATACAATCTTTTTATCCTTACAGTGGAATGAAGTTACTCTGCAGTGGGAAAAGGTGAGGGATTGTGCACATACAATGCATTATACGTTGGTGGCTGCTCAATGTTAGTGGTGATCAGATTGGTATGTTAATGTTTAATCTCCCGCAATCCTTATTTAAGGATGGCCATCCTTAAATAAGGATGATGACCATTTTCTAAAAGAATGATGTACTCTTGATGCTTTTTTAAATATTAGTGATTCACTAGATTCAAGATCATGCAGACAGTGATAGTGCTGCGATTAAAACAGGTTTGGCTTGCTCAAAAACCGGTATTACAGTGTAAATACGGCGAAACCGCCATTTGCCGCTGGCGATATAGTAGTGAGCAAATTAACTCAAAGCGACATATGGCAAGGAAGGACAGGTTTCTGGTAGCTCTAGGAGTAGAATGTACACTGACAGATGGATGGATCTGTGGAACAATATCCACGGCTTCAACAATTTACGCTCACATACCGGCCAGTAAACTCCAAAGATCGAAGCGATTGCATACACTCGAAAGCGTCAAACTAAGCAACCCTGCTTAGATACCGAGGGAGCCACATGCAGAAAGCGACGGATGTAGTTCCTCAGTACGGATGGATGACATACATGTAGGCCCAGGTGACCAAAGCGGCAGCACTGCATGATTCGTCAAATGACAGTGACAGCGACAGCAACAGTAGGCTTAGGCAATGGCGTGGTCTCCTCGAGTCTAATTAATTGGGGCTAAGCTCCACTAAGCTCAAACACATATCGTATGCCAATTAGCAAATGGCAATGCTTCCTAGATCTCCCGCAACCCCCTCCCCCCCCCCCCCCCCCTCCAACACCATTGTATATGGTATGCTGTACTCAATGATAGAAATAGAAAGCACACCGTTCGATGGAGCGGCGGCAGAACACTCACCTGCATTGCACTTGCATGGTTTTAGTGAGGCTAGGGCACGTCTATGCTGGCGTTTGAGTAGAAGCAAGCATCTACATCAGTACACGTCATTATACAAATGCTTGATATTAATTTTTAAGCGTTATGGTGTAAATAAGCATAACTTATTAACCACAAGTTGTTTCTTTGACGAATCAGGTTGTGAGTATAGCTGGATTTTTTTTTATTTTTTTATTTTTTTAAAATAATTTTATTTTTAATAATTTTAATTATATTGGTAAGCAACTATACACATAAATGAAAAGGAAACAAAATATCAAAATTTATGGTTCAAGTAGAAGGGCTTCCCTTGACACCAGGTCAAGAGGAGGTTGTGTAGCAGACATATAATGGCCAAGGTGAGAGCGTGCCCCTCGAATGCACATAACTGAACTTTGCAGCAATGAATAGGCAAGGCGGCATCTCAACCACATGATGGTTAGGCTATAGGCCTGATTCCATTTGGCAGATAGCAGAGAGGCCAGACGCTTATAGCTTGTTGTGGCTTGAGGCCCAAGGCCACCAGTGCAAGAGAGAATAAGTGGAGTGAAAGAGGCATGTTCAATTTCACGAATGCGTTGGTCATATTTCCTCTTTTTCTTGTTTTCATGGCTACGGTAGCATGCGGATAAAGTAGTCTTTTGATTTGAGGGGGCGTAAGGATTAAAAACCTTTACATCAAAAAATGCCCTTTCAAACCGACTCCCCCAAAATCCATCTGCTGCAATATCCAATCGCGCACCATCCTGTATATTCGCTGAGAGTCCACTCATGACCTCACCTGTTATGGGTTGTAGATGAGGCTCTGTTGATACATTGTGGCACACTTCTGACAAGAGAGCAGCTGTTAAGTCTCTGATTTCGTTGTGTCTGATTGATGGATACCCTCCCTTAGGGCATGACAGTACATGTTCAACAGAAAAGTGGGTGCCACAAGCACAATTTAGTGGAGCATTCACAGGACTCCAGCCATAACGTAAAGCCAAAGCATCACGAAAGGCTCCCTTATGGAGCGCAAAGCCATATTCTTCAAGTGGTAGAACTGAAAGCCAGGTGGAGGCACCTTTTTCTTGGGAGAGGTCCATGGCATGTGCAAGAGAAGGTGGAAGAATATCCTTTAATGTCGAAGCTGCATTTGAATGGTGTTCTCGTTTGGATTTGTGGACTTCGGCTTTGGCAGAAAGTTGATCTTGAAGGATCTCATATCCATATCATTCATCCTGCTTTATGATATGGTCTACTAGAGGCTGTGTGACTTTCATGGAAGCAGAATACTCAGTGGTGGAGAGATGAGAAGGGTTTAGTAGGCTCAGGCCTCCTAAGCGAGCAGGAAGAGCTAGTAGCTCTCTCTCCAGATCAGATGGTGCTGCACGGCCAGTGAGCGAAGGGATAAATTTGGTCTTGAGTAACTCTTCAAGCGGTTGTAAAAGATGGCCAATGTTGGGGACAGTTCTTGCCACATAAACCCATCTGCTTGCTAAACCATGGGTAAGAGCCGAGAAGGCAGCGTGTGGTTGTGTGTTCGCTATGGAAGCCAGCTGTTCCAATTCCAATGACCAATTTTTGACTTTTGCCTTCACAAATTCAGTTATGTATGACGAGGTACCCAGAGCTGCTCCGAGATGTGGCTTGCCTTCCTTTGTGATGCGGATTTGCGTGTCTTTGAATATATCTAATGCTCTTGTGTGAGTTTCTTCTTTTGTTATGAGCCAGGTCTTCACAGCATTCACAAAATACCCATAAGAGGGACCTACTGTGACTAATTTATCCCACCAAGTGCGTAAATTCTTGAGAGATCCAGTGGCAGTAGCATCATCTGCATACCATGCTTGCTGCACATTATCTGCAATATGTCGTATGAGTGGTAGTATAGCTAATGCATACATGGGCATAGCCAAGGGATCACCCTGAGTTGTTCCCTCCTGAGAAAGAATGGAATTGCCATCGACAAAGAGATCTGTGGGCTCACGATAGGTGTTGATGATGACTGTTGCAATGGAAGGGCATAAATATCTGATGTTATGAAGAGCTGCCTGTCGATTGAGAAGATTAAATGCATTGACGGCATCAACTAGGAGAACAGCATCTGAGCCTTGATCATGAAAAGCAAGGTTCATGCCATGTATAGCAGCTTCCGCCCCAGCCATCTGACCAGCACAGAGCTGGAGTGAGCCTGCTGCTTGCTGAATGTCTTCTCTGGTGACATGTAGGATGGCCTTGGCAATAATCCGTCTGGCAGCTTCACCAATTCCTATTGGTCTCACTCCTGGATTCTTATCTAAAGCAACAAGACGGCAGGCTAGCAAGGGTGCAAGTCCTTTTGTATCAACAAAGGTTGTACAAAGACGCCTTGCCAGGAGAGCAAGTGAATGGCAGAGTTCATTGGAGGATGATTGGAACGAGGTGCACATTTTTTTCCAACCACTGGCATCAATGCCAGAAGGTCCAGCGGCACCCTCAGTTCGAAGGGCTGCATCACGTATGGCAACTGCATCAATTCTATCAAACAAGACTGGGTGGACAGTAGTTGGGCTTTCATCTGTGTGGAGAAGAATGGAAGGGTCTGCTTGTGATCCATGTGGATGTTTAGCTATTAAAACATCTCGGACTGTTTGTGTAGCATTATCAGAAGAGGGAAGTAGATCATTAAGGTATAGCTGGATCAACTGGCTAACAGAGAAAATCAAGAGTTTTAAAACTATTGCGGTTTTTATGGTCAATAACCTCTACTGTTGTGATCCTTATTTAAGGATTGTGTCAATCCTTAAATAAGGATGTGACACTTTCTCCCTGTTTTACCACATGGACATTGATCATATTGACATCATTTAAAGTTTGTTATGGAGGCTAATCAGTATACAATTGACCAATAGATTTATTTTATCTTACTTACTTGGTTAGCAAAAATATGCAGTGTAAAAGATGATCCTTATTTAAGGATAATGACATCCTTAAATAAGGATTTTTCCCTGGAGATTAAACATTAAGTAAAACATTATCTTCAATGAAGTTAGATAGGCAATTAAATAAAACCATTCTCTTTTGAAGTTGTATGGATTTTAGATTGCGAGGCAATAGAAAAGAAACAAACATCAATGAATGTAACATCTATGTTAGCACACGTACCTTTACACTACAATGTACTATTGTCATTCTAATATACATGTAGGTCTATTTCATTCATTGATGCTTGTTTCCTTTCTTGTTGCACCACTATTGCCTTGCAAAAAAAAATCACAACTTTATCAAAGATTATTTAGTTAGTACATGTAGGTCTTGTACGCAGAACGTGGACCTACAGTTTGCAGGATACTGCCTTCTGTTACCTTGTGAGGGGACTGACATTTCCATCAAATCTAAAAAGGTCTTGGTTAGACCATTGGTTTGGCTGGCGACCTCTGCCTGTTGCTGTGGACCTGCATAATTGTGTGAATTCCTTGTACCTGCACATTTGCCACTATGGGCCTCCACTAGTTGTTGCTGCAACTGATTAGGCGGAGTTTGGTTTTCCCATAGTACTGAATACCATAATTCACCTTCTTCAAGGAACCTGATAATCTTTAATACATAATTGTTGTTTTGTGCCTCTTCAGAAATCATTGAGGTCATGGGCATTATGCATGCAGTAATCACACAGATACCATAGGACCATGCCATTGTAGCATAATTCTTATACATCAGAAAACACAGTGGAAAGGCAACTTGTAATGGTATAGTGTGCACGTTCCATCCATACTTTAAGGCTTCTAGGGTTCGTTGTGTTGCTAGATGCCGCGAATGGATGGACTCATTGCTCTGCTGGCCTCCGAATTCGCCTAGATACTGGGTGACCCCCTGAACAGGAGCTGCATGCGTGGTGGAACCTGCAGTTAGAGAATTGGCACCTCTCTTGGTTGAATAAGTGGCAAACTATGAGGCAGGCAGCCTGTGACAAAGAGGGGTGGTTCTTATGAGGTAGGGTCCGGCCGAAAGGAATGTCTGGGCTTGCATCTGCAGAGTGATGCTCTCTCAGGCACTGCTTGTACCTTATTGTTGGCTTTGCCCTCCCAGAGAAAGCTTCATTACAGAGAGCCTGGTCCTCTGTTGCCCAGCTGAGACTGTGGGTCTCTGTCGCTGCCTGGCCTCTATACAAGCAGTCTTGAGTGACCCAGGCATGTCCTTCGACCTTTAAGGTGCAGTGAACGATGCGGCACAGGTACATCATGAGATCTGGGCCCCTTGCTGGGTATTCTGGCACACCGCACTGTGGTCATTGGGCAGTAGCACCCTGGGGTTGGACATCCGAGGAAGCTTTAGTGTTACCCTTGCGCCGAGCTATCGGGAGTAGATTCAGATAGCCATGCCTCCTGCAAGAGCTCAGCCATTTCGACATATTTCAGGTTCACGATGTATGCAACCAGTTTGGCTGGCAGCCGGGCAACAAAAAGGACGGAACTCTCCAACACTGACGGGTTCATGGTGGCAGAGGCAGGCTAGTCAGTTGCAGCGTCCGTTGAGATTGATCATCGATGAAGTAGGCGCTGTGGTACAGCTGGTAAATAAACAAGTACATAACACAACAACACCTATGCATGCACATGTATCCCCTGTGCACCTGGTGGGAAGGGGTGTGTTAACAAGTTTTGCCCTGGCAGGGGCGGCGGAAGCGTTTTATATTTGGGAGGGCTGAACGGAACAAAATGATAATTATATTCATTGTTACACGTATCATATTTGGGGGCTAACGGAACAAAATGATAATTATTTCATTGTTACTGAAATGAATTTCATTACAAAGCACTAGTAAAACTACCAAAGTATCTGGTGCGTTCATCATTTGCATTGGTGAATTCTACAGTAACATCAGTGACGTTAATGGAGTCGGTCAACTCCTTCTGAACATGCAGCAGGAAACAGTTGTTCAGCCATTTCTCAGTCATAGTCGATCTCAGATATGTAAACAGACGCCTAAGAGCAGAGAAACTTCTCTCAGATGTGCATGATGTGATGGGAATGGTTAGATACAATTGAAGTAACTTATGTACCTCAGAAAGCAAATTTGTGTTTCCATGTTTGGCCGAGGCATCACAAATTGATCTGACACTAGTAACTTTTTTAACTTCTGGCAGCTCCACACGAATGACATCCGCAAGAATTCCTAGTTGCTTTTCAAGCTTTTCTACAGTGAACTCCTGTCTATACACAGAATCCTTGAAATCGGAAAGCTCCTGTATGCATTCCTCTCCATTTGCGGACTTCAGCAATAATGACTGTAAGGTAACAATTGGTTTCATTACTTCCCTTTGCCCAAAACGATCATGCAGTTCCTGGATTAAAAGATCACATGCTTCAAAGTACTTCTGGCGATAGAATGAACGAGGATCGCTGAACTGAACATGTGGTGGTGCTCCATCATCATACCTCCGTGGGGCTTTACGGTACCTTGGTAATACTGGTTCACCAATTTCCAACTCCTCTGCTCCTTTCACCACAGAATCATAGAACACATTGAAGGCATCATCCTGCCTTTGGCGTTGGTAGAATGCTTGTGTAACATTCACTGCTGACATACATGTAGCCTCTTGTATTAAAAGGTCTTTTGCCTGCAACACTTTTGAAGTATTCTCTGCACACCCAAAGAGTATATGTAGATGCCCTAGCTTAAGACCAAACAATGTATCACGTTTCTCAAGTGCCGTTACAATTCCACCAGCTTTCAGCCCATATTCATCATGAGTGGTTGAATGTACTTCTTCCATCGTTTCAATTATTACCTTATATTGCTTGAGTACAGCATCCATAGCCTCAGCCCTTACAGTCCATCTTGTTGGACACAACTGCTTTAAACCTTTGTGTACACTGTCATGAGTAATAAGCTTCTCAGAGAAGAGATGTTTACGCTTAGGTGATTTGTTAATTAACTGCACGATTTCGCGAACAATATCCAATGCATCTCTGAGTAAAGTAATCTTTCTACCGGAATCTTGCAGGCACAGATTCAACGAATGAGCTAGGCAGTGTACTGGAAGGGCTTGAGGAACGTCTTGTCGAATTCTAGCAGCAACACCACTTAGTCTTCCCTGCATTACAGCTGCTCCATTGTATGCTTGTCCACTATACACAAATCAATTGGTAGAGTACAGCGCAAGAGAATATCTTTCACTACAGATGTAATGGTCTCAGCACCAGCGTTAGGTAGGACAAAGAGACCTATAAGGTCCTCATGAACATCATAGTCATTGTCTACATACCTTATTGATACATTCAATTGCTCACTGTAGTTAATACATCCCCAATCAAAGAATACCATCCTGGACTTTGACTCTTCATTCTACACAGAAGCTTTCTTGAAACATTGTGACCCATTATTGTCACTAATTCGTTTACTATGTCATGTGACATGTACTTTCCCTCCTTAACCCAATGATTCAGTATAGCGCTATTTACAGTCCACGCTGATGGCAACTGAGGTAAATTGCCTTCGTTTTCAGAATGTCCTCTTAATGCAATGCCCTGACACAGAAGGAATTTCATTGCTGACAGCTGGTTTAGCAAACCCAATCTTCGATCTGCCAAAATCTTGGCCGATTCACTACTCAGTTGCTGGGCTACTGTTGGTCTGGAAATAGTACTCCATATCATAATAGCTTCAGTATGGGATGCTGAGGTATCATGCATTAAAAATTTCTCAAGTGCTTTCTTAATGTTATCAAATCCCCTTGTAGTAACCGCATCGTCACATTTATTTGCAGCTTGCAAATATTTGTTATGTTTGTGACAATATCAGCAATACAAACAAAACACCTTTTTTGTCAGGCACAACGTAATCCATGAATATTTTTCGTACCATGAACATGTAAAATACCTTCCATTTTTTGAAATTTGCTGAAAAATCGCTTTCTGTTTAGGCTGATACACTTCCATTTCATTACTGCAGCATACGGCTGAGCACTCCAACAAACCCGTTGTTTCGTGGTCACTTATTATTGCAGCACTGTCCAGGTTCACTGACACATCTTCTTTACTGATGTCTGCAGTGACTTGAGCCACAGGTGCACATGTTGTTTCTTGTGGTGCAATCATACTGATACTACATGTTGTATTGCAATTGATCGTAAGCTGACTCCTCTTTGGTGCTGCTCCTTCTGGATTCTTTTCAACTTCCGACCAGGCATCACTCAACAAAACATTTTGCCTCTTCATTGGCAGCAAATGAAAGTAATGTGTCTCGGGAACAAAACGCAGGTCAGAATCACAACCGAAGATAATATGCCTTTCACCAGTATGATAATAGAATAGATCGCCAAATCCCAACCTGAACTCTGGGACAGCAAGTTCAATCTCACACTTGACTTCACTTGACAAACTGGACAAAAACACCTCAGTACTACTCCTAAATGCAGCAAACCTAAACAAACAGTTAAAGCAGAACGAATCTCACAGAAATTAACACTGAACAGGTGAGCAACGGATAAATCAGAATACGGGACGTTTTTAACACATTGTCCATTCCCTCGCACTTCATATCATACATGCACAGCGCATTAATGATACAACAAAGCGAGCAACGAAGCTAACTATCCGAGCGATAGTGCTTTAGGGGAATCCAACAACCGACAATAATTAGATCAAGATGATACTGATACGGCAGTATATGATCGATCGTAAATTTAATGTATTTAAATTTGGGGGGGCTAAGCCCCTTGCCCCCCGCCCCCCCCCCTTCCGCCGCCTCTGCCTGGCCAGTTAAGGCAACAACACGTATGCATGCCCATGGACCCCTGTGAGGGGTGTGTGTAACAGCTGTCTTAGGTCGAATGTGGAACATGCATGATGTGTGCACAAATGGGAAGGCTTTTCCAGCTGCTTGAGAGCGAGGTGATGTAAGGGCTGAAGAGTCGGCAGGCAGTCTGTATGCCGCAGCGGTCGGAAGGCTACATATACACGATGGATAGCGTGTGCGTTCCTGTGGGAAACTCCGGGGATCCTGAGGAGTGGTGTAAAGGATGAAAGACCAGTGGGGGGCCTAGCTGGTGGACAGTGGTCGTCAGGCTATGAATGGTTAGTTGGTATGTTCCAGTGAGCAGGGGAGTCTGTCTGCTGGCAGAAGTACTAGTTAGCTGACTGGATTGGCTGCTTTTTGCGGGAAATCAGGAGAACCAGGCTGCTGACAAAAGGCCCAGAGGGCTTGTGGAGCTACTATTAACCTTATTATGCTCGAATTGGTCAATGCATGGCGCTTGTAACTAGGTGCTAACATTGGCCATGCCCCATGAAAGAAAAGGCAGTCACGACTCCCATGGGGCAATTGTGCTCACGTGTGCTGGACGCATTGGTTAACTTGGTTTAACTACTTTAAACCTTATGGATACAGAGCTAGGGTGCACCTGGCTTGCATGGGGAAAGCGGGCATAGCACAAGCATGCCACTGACACAGCTTACATTATTACACTTACTGGAGGGTTGGGAGCCCTGTTGGAAGCTGCAGAGGGACCCTGTTGTAGTGAAGACTGGGAGCCCTGCTGCTGATGTGGAGGCTCTTGGCCGAAATGCTGTGCCAGCCACTCCAGCTGCACTTCGATAAACGGTTTGTCACCTGCCTCTACCATATGTAAAGGGGCTTTCTTGATACCCAGCAGAACTTTCATGATACTCTCGACCAGTTACCAGCGACTGTGTGGAGTGGGGGGGGGGGGGGGGGGTGGTCTAGCTTGATTGCACATATGCCAGATACCTATATACTGCATGTATGCTCCGTTAACGATGTTTAAGTGTGTTAAACATCATATAATCAAGCAGTAGAGAGTTTCACTTGCGACTTTTGAGATGCTTTGCTACACTCAGCTACACTAATAGTTGTAGGTTCTTGCAGTTGTAGTTGCAGGGTCATGTATTAATAGCCAGTCAGAATATCAGAGCTGCGTGGAGAGGCAAATGATGGTGATGGACCAGCAGACTCCAAGCAGCTAAGTTTAACGTCAAGAGTCAAAGGGAAAGTTCGCAGTATGCATGCCAGATACCACCTGTGACAGTGACAAATCCTTGATATTGTCAAATATCACATCCTCTTCTACGCCAGGTTGTGTACATGCACTTACAATGTACATCCAGAGCTATTGCAATAAGCTTTTACCTGCAACAACCCTCTATCTTTAGGTATGAAAATATGCAGTCTCAGAGTTCCAGGAATGGTTTATGCATTGCTTAGTCTTGCTTCTAGTTGCAAGGAGTCAGTATCATACTCCTCTTTAGTGCTGTTTTGAAAGTGCACCCCTGTAATGTTTGTCTTTGCATAGTTAAACAACTGCCGTGGTGTCATGATTTGGTCATTGTATTATGGCCTTTTCAGACTTGCCCAGGTGTCTCATCTCTCTGACACCATGGGTCTTTGCCATGTGATGTGGCACATCCTTGTGATGGGTGAGATTAAGAAAGTTTTTGCAATTTTTATGTTGCGATTAGCAGCTGTCTGATAAATAAATGCACCGTACGTTTAGGCAAAGATCAAAAGTGGTGATACAGAGTGGCTATACAGGAAAAAAATCAAATCTGTTTGGTATGGATGAACAGCAACAGCATCGTGTTGTAGGCAGTTGGAAATTCAACCTAATATGCTCCAGCTTTTCACGACTTTCATAGTAGCAAACAATGGGGTGTAGGGTAGCCTGTTCGTTATTCCAATGAAAATCCTTGAGCAGCATCTGCAATACAAAGGAGTAATTCTCAGAGAAATTGCCTCAACAACAAATTCTCCACCCATAAAGATTCTTTCCTTTGTGGCAGGTACAAAGTCTGCTGCTTTGTAACATAGTCATGCTTTTTTACACAAAAATCAGTTACGAACTCTTTAACAGGTTTCAGTACAGTCTCTAAAGTGGAGCGATCTGTGGATGTCCATTGTATATACTGAACTTCATGTACTATATTGTCTGGCATTAGCTCATTTTTAAACGCGTCTAGTGATGCACACTTTTTGCATTCTCCAAGGAAGCATGCTGGACCTGCTGGGGTACATGTGATCCTTGACATACATTCGTTATGCCCATTCCAACACAAGGTATGCTCTTCTGTAAGATGCTTAAGTTTGGAACCATGAATCGTCAGTTTCACATTCTGATGGATTGTGCTCACACACATGCACACACACACAGAACGAGTCCCACTGACTATTGCTCTTTTGGCTACAAGTTTAGAAATGTCAATTTTTTTGGGAGGAAACTTACTTTATACCTCTGAAAGGCTTCCTTGGGGTTGCAGAGTACTAGATACTTTTGTTCTAGAGCTTCTTCTGCTCTAATAGACTAGTTGAACTCCCTCCTCATGCCCCCAACACATAGGTATAGCGTCACTGTGTGCCTGAAAAACTAACCAACAGACAAAACGCAGACACAAGACCAATACAATCACATTCATCACACACGGAGCAGGTGTCAGCCACACAACAATATACACCCTCAGGGGAAAAATCTGATGTGCAGATTAAAAACCCTTCAGGAAAAATTCCGCTCCCAGTAAAAGCTTTTAAGCATGCTCCTTAAATACATAAACACTATCTCTTCCCACACTGCCCACGTTCTTCCTCTGCATCATGATAGGCTGTCAAGGAACCTCCTGAGAACTGTTCTGCAGGGTCAAAGCCACAACAACCGCAACACCAACAAAAGTTTGCAGCACGTGCGTGACACTTAGTCTGAACTAAATGCCCCGCAGAAATCTATTTAGATCCCCCAGCACATCTATGCACACAATTTTTATTTTCATATTGATAATTCCTTCAATCCTGAAATTTTTTTTTCAGTGTATCAATCCTGAAATGATCTCAATTTAGAAATCTGCGAAATGATATTGTTAATTTAACCCTTTCATCACCTACTAAAGTTATTAATATGTATAGATCAAGGGAATAATTTACTTTTTAAAAATTGCATAGCAATTTTTTTCCTCACTGAGATGTGTAATACAGTGGGGTCAATCTTAACCATTTCATCACACATGTGTCTGAGTTTCAGAAACAAAATATATCCATGAACTAAACATACTAACATACGTAAGAATATAAATTATTAACTCTTGACTTCAATGATTTCATGCGTTATGAGTTGACCACAATTCTAACCACTTATGTAAACAATGACTATTATCTTTTTCTGCGTAAGAGCTTTTGTGACCTTTTTATTTACATGCGCAGCTGGCATCTATAGCTACCTTCCTATCTTTCAAATTCAGCATAGGAACAGAATAGTAAGTGCCAATATCAATTTGAAGCCTAGATTTTACTACCAATTTAAAACGAACACTTTTTTCTCATCTTTTCTTGAAGCAATATGAAGTACCTAGTCTTGGTGTCCTATGTTCAAGATTTCTAGATGGAATGCCAAGGTGTTATTGAACTGCATTGCGCTGAAGTACATATGTAGATGACTCGTAAGAATCCTTACAAAGGCGATAATTACCCACAATGCCTGCATGTATAAACAATGAATTTCTTTAGTGCTAGCTTCCTACGTAAAATGTTCAGTGCATACAAGGACGAATGTGATTGGCTTGCATGTGGTGCAATGACCGACGGAAGGGGAAGGGGGGGGGGGGGGAGGGAATGTGCAGCTAAAGCCATCAAAATAGTGACACATATTATAACTAGGAACCTTTGCCTCCAATCCCCTATCTTTAAACGGTCTTTGAATGATGTAAATGTTATGTAATATAAATTTGTATTACATAGGATAGTTTAAATGAATTAAGAACACAAGAAAGTCATGCTTACAGTACAGAGCAACATTTAGCTTAAGATGCAGCATTTTTCATTATTCGCTTGTTGTACTTTTGTTCAGCAGCAGAATACTGTTTCACTTCTACCATTGTATTATTTAATGGCTTAAAACAATGATATTTGTGTGTTCCAGGAACAGTTTTTGATTTCAGAAATCTTGCTTGCAAAAATTTTTCTTCTTCATTATACTCCTCATTGGTAACATAGCAAAAACTCATCCCTGCAATTTCATTTGATGCAAGTTCATAAAGCTTCTTTGCATTCAATATCTGATTTTTATTTGGCCTCTGCAAACTTGCTTTAGCAGCCATTCGCTTAAGAGTACCAGCCACACCATCAGCTGCAGTTTTTCCATGTGATGTGGCAAAAAAGTGCCACTCTGCTAGTACATTAAAATCTTCAGCATGATGACATAGATTAATAAAGTTTTTCCTATTTTTATATTGTGCAGCACATCCGTCAGAAAAGTAGAATATTTTTTTTGGGTTTTCTAAATGTGCTAGAGAGAAACTCAATTAGCTTTTTCTGAAATAAATGCACTGCAATTGTATTATGGTCTGTGTTTTCACTAATTACAACAAAGTAAGTGTGATGAAGTTGGCCATTATTTTGGTAATAGCATAAAAAGGGATGAATAGTAGCATATGTTGGATTCCAATGATATGATTGAACTGCATCTTGAAAAATACATTTATAGTTTTCTGAAAAATCTGCAACCACTATATATTCATCAGGTCTAAGAGCTGTCTTTAATTGATTAAAAAAACTATTTTGAACTTTTGCTATATAATCATGGCACTTTAATTTTTGTAGTATATCAATAAATGAATCTAAAAATTCTTCTACTGGCTGTTCAACAGTGATAAGGCTTGAGCGATCTGTTTGTGTCCACTGCTGGTATTGAATATTATCTATCAAATTATCATCCATTATTTTGCGCAGCCGTTCTTCAAGATGATCAGTCTCAGGACACTGGGTACATTTGTGTAAGTAGCAGTCTTTACTAGGGGGGTCACACATAATAGCTTCTAAACAATGCCTGTAATGCAAAAATTGTTGTTCACTAAGGGAAGGAAGCTTACTTCCAATAAACATCAATTTTGTGTTCTGATGTAGTGTGCACACACACACTGAGTGCGTCCCACTTGCCCCTGCTAATATGCATTCTTTAGGTCTCAGTGATGCGAACGTGGAGAAACCAACCTTAGCATCTGGATGTACACTTTTAAAGTGCTGATATGCCTCTTTTAGGTTGCACAGTAGTAGTCTTTTCTGTCGAGTTACTCTCTTTCCTTCTGCATTCATAAAAGACACACAGTCTTTCCTTCCTGGTAGCATTCTGCTGATTTCGTCACTGAGGTACACATCTAAAACTAACTGCTTTATTCTTTCCGGAAGAGGGTTCCCTGGTTTAGGGTTTGGACTGGAGAGAAAGCCTTTCTCCAGCACCAGCTTCTTTACCTGTCTAGCCATGTAGTTGGATGCCCCAAACTCCTTCACAATCTTCCTTACACTCCAGCTTTTGGGCAGTGCAGTAAGAATCTTTACTTTCTCACTACGGCAAACTGTGGAGTGAAATTTCTCTTTCAATTGTGAAATGATTCACCTGCTGGATCTTGGCCAAGAAATTCACTCCCATTGCTGCTTTCGATTTCATCTTGTATGGTACTGTCTGTATCATCACAATACTCTTCACTGCTTAGCATTTCATTTCCAGCACTCATTTCATGAAGTGGTGGGGCTCCAGATGTTGATGGGGCTCCAGATGTTGATGGGGCTCCAGATGTTGATGGGGCATCTTCGATTGGGGAGTCACTCTGAAATGTCTCTACAGACATGGTTGCTGTAAAATCAGGTGTACATGCATCCTCTACAAAATGAGTTTCAGCAACACTGCTGTTATGGCCAGAAAAACTACTATGAGATTGAGTTTTGCCAGGCAGTTTGTAGAGTTTCATGCGACAAGAAGGACAGATCTTATGCTTATTCGTCAGCTGCAACGATGGAAACTTTGGAATCAGACCAATTTGAACACACCGCAGATTGTAGGATCCTCCAGACGTTCGTTTTCTCTTGTGGCAGGTCAATGGATCGCAGCAGTGCAGACGGAACTTAGATGACATTTCTTAGTGGCAAAAAACGAGCTCGAGCAAAAACAGAATAATACCTGGCGCGCGGCCTGCATGCAAGCCAGCCCATACGTGTATGCTCATTGTGCGTTTTTGCGCGCAAAGAACCTTTGTTAGCAAGCGCCGAATGGGATCAATGCATCGGCAGGGCAATAGTGCCACACCCACTTATATGTTTCGCTAGCGGTTAATTATCACCTTTGTAAGGATTCTTAAGAGTCATCTACATATGTACTTCAGCGCAATGCAGTTCAATAACACCTTGGCATTCCATCTAGCAATCTTGAACATAGGACACCAAGACTAGGTACTTCATATTGCTTCAAGAAAAAATGAGAAAAAAGTGTTCGTTTTAAATTGGTAGTATCTTCAAATTGATATTGGCACTTACGTTTCTGTTCCTACGCTGAATTTGAAAGATAGGAAGGTAGCTATAGATGCCAGCTGCGCATGTAAATAAAAAGGTCACAAAGGCTCTTACGCAGAAAAAGATAATAGTCATTGTTTACATAAGTGGTTAGAATTGTGGTCAACTCATAACGCATGAAATCATTGAAGTCAAGAGTTAATAATTTATATTCTTACGTATGTTAGTATGTTTAGTTCATGGATATATTTTGTTTCTGAAACTCAGACACATATGTGATGAATTGGTTAAGATTGACCCAGTGTAAATCATGATTCATCATTTGAAATGTGCAGCACTGATTAACAACTACATTTAGCATAACAATTCACAAATAAATTACAGCTGGAGCAGATGGTATCTTGCCTTGAACTCAAGATTCAGACTCTGACTCATCATGTGTCCGTTTGCGTGGACCATAGGAGAGGACATCAGGTCGTCGTGGCTGTGCAAAGAAACGCTTCACTGCAACGTCAGAGCTGAAGTCACTGACAGCTGGACCCTCAACACCGATTCGCATCAGGTTGTCCAAGGTACGCTCTCCCAGCCGAGATCTCGAGTCCGGCTTGATACGGCGCATTGAACTGAATCCCTGCTCCACTTTGGCATTGCTCACCAGAAGCAAGAGGATTTCAATGAGAGATGCTAGGTTGGGGAACTGCTTACGGTGACATCTGAGTAGCAGAGCCCAGATATTGGTGCCCTTGATCTGCTTTGCACCAGCCCAGTATGTCTTGAAGGCCCTCCAGTCGTCAGTGATACTGGCCATGGCAATGTCATGCTTGAGGAGTGGCTTGAAATGCTCAATCACACCAGAAATCTCTTCGGCGCCAAACGAGTCACGGGAGTCATCACTGGGCCATGCAGAAACATGCAGTATTTTGACACCTTTCATCACACTGGATGGCTGGAGATCATCAAACCGATTCTCAAGGCAGGCTGAGATTGCATCAATGTATGCTGACTGGCTGTTGTGGAATGCATCAAGGACATTCTGACGAACAGCAGAGAACATGAACTCACGGAACTCTGCTCTATGCTGCTCACAATCCACTGACATGATAACCTTTGCAAGCTCTGATGTTGGATCCAGTGTGTCACCCTTCAAATATTCCAATGATGACAGAAGGGACTTGAGCTTGGCAATACAGAACAACAGGTCCACAGAATCAGTTTGGAGTGAACAGGAGAAGCTAGCTAATTGATTGAGGAGATACTCGTAGAATACGATATGCAGCACAAACTTGAAAGATGTCAGTTTCTTGACGTAGCTACTGAATTGGATCTTGTCAACAGGCTTCAAGTTGAATTCATCACAAGACATGGACTTCAGGTGTGCCATGATGACTGGGTAGCCAAGCAGAAGGGTACTCAGTGCACATGATTTGTGCTGGAGCTACCTTGTTCCATTGGCCTTGTCAGGTTTACGAATACTTTCCTCCATTACCTTGGCTAACATCTGAAGCTCACACAATCTCTTAGGACTCTTCTCATATGTGTAATGAAAGTTGAGGAGCTTCGTTGAGATTTCATCCAGAAAGGAAGTAGAGCATGCATCCTTGGCAGCCAATTCAAGCAATTCAAGCCACATGCAATGAACTGCTACAAGCCAAGGCATGTCTTCCTTCAGTAGGGCCGAGAGACCATGACCAACACCCAAGTTGACAGCTGCACCGTCGACGCAAATGCTAACCTACCAGTTCCTCAGGTCCAGTTTGGCACATCTTTCCATCAGCAGTGTCTGGATTCCAATGGACGTGACATCAGAAACATCGGCCAAACAGAAATATTTGCACTTCGGATGTCCATCAGAATTGATGAAACTCACATAAATCATTTCCATCTCCTGAGCGCTGCTATTCTTGGAGCCATCCGTGAGACAGTCACGAAGCGAGAAGCATGGATTTCATTAAGCATATCGTCCTGCAAGCAATCTCCAATGATGTTGGTAAACTCCTGGCACTTGTGCTCCGTTCCATATGTACTGCCAAGTGACACTCCATGTCGCTACTCCAATTCTACTATTGCAGGATATTTGGTTAAGGGCATTTCCTCCTTGGCCAACATGTAGGCAGCGTTGAATAATTTGCCGGCGCGACTGGACTCCTCTGTCATTGCAGACGTGAACGCTTTCCCGAGAGGAGTGGACTTCAAGATGGAGTTGATCGTCCGGGTTAGTTGTAGCTCCATATTTACAGCCTTGCCGTGCATGTCGACTTCTTGTGCTTTGTCACATTGTCTTTCGTTAGGGCATTTCTGACTATCCCGTCAAAGAAAGCAGGGCTGTAGTTCCTGATCGCTTTGAGATCAAAATGCTTAATGCTTAGCTCAAAGAGCACAAAAGATACGGGAGACTTTTCCTTCTGATTCATCCAATCGCAACCACTCACCAACACTATCTAATTCCTTCGACCACTTTTGTACAATGCCATCATCGTGTCGATATCATGTACAATCACTCTGATGAAGTTATTGCAACGTCGTGAAAGCCATATATTAATCAGCGTGTCTTCTTTTGTACCGTACATACACTCTTTTCGCGTAGCATGTGTCTGTGAGCGTGGGTGGATCGATACTGTGATGGCGTATTCGGAAACATTAAAATTTCACATCGTAGTTTTCTGCGACAAATTTTTGAAGTTGTTTCGCGCCTTATAAAAACTGTACAAAAAATTGCATCGCAAAATGCGACCGATACCGGTTAAATTATTCCCTGTAGATTCTTCAATCTGATGCCAAAGATGTCACTACCTGATAAACAATGGAAAAGTTATGAGCTTGCCAAGTTGCAAATTTTCTGGAAAAATTAATTATTCGGTGCAGTATATTTCGTAAACCATTAAGGTTATCAATGAAATAATGGGTTCAAGTAACATTCATCCTTAGATAAACCAATGTGATTAATTGCATCAAGACCGGAAGATGTGAAGCACGCACTTACCCCACTTATAATGGATGACCCAGTACTCGCTTTAGTTAATTGCCCAAACGGTTAGCAGTCTAACAGACACCTGAAGATATCTTGCTGACACATCCTGAAGTGATTGGTACACTTGGCGTTCTTTAAAACGTTCCTATTGTGAGTTATGCTAACCCAAAATAGGGACAGATGGTACTGGGTATGGACAATAGGGACAATTATTTTTGTTCTCTAAAAGCACACAGTTTTGTGACACGGAAACAATGTAGAACTTCTCCATTTTGATATCGATTGCCACTAATAGTGAAGTGACCCGACTCTCTTTGCTGTCCCGCTCGATGCGAGTGATGTTTTTAATTCAATTCATCATACTGCAGGATTCCTACTCTCGTCGGTTCTGATTATGCTATTAATGAATATCAGTTACATGTTCCAGAATTTTTAGCAGGGAAGGGGCACGTATCACTTATCTACAACCTTCAGTTCTTTTCTCTGTATGGAAATAGATTTTTGTGGTCTATAGTTTTCCTCCAATGAGTCAAGGTTTACCACCAACCAAGTTATAATTTATAATTACACTTATTTCAACATCAATTATATAGAAAGGTCTTGTACATGTAGCTTATTTTGTCCGTTGATTTGCAAAAATGATTCATTCTGTGACAGTCTGTTCCATACATTGCTTGCATGGTGTGCATGAAGAAATTTGATGATGAGTTTGATTGGTTTCAGTGCATTTTTGATTGTGCACTTTCTTGATACTTACATTTCCTTGTAGATTGGCAATGCAATTGCAAAAGCACCAGAAAAATCAGCTGTCTATGAAGGAAAGGCAAGTTGTTTGGTTTTCTGTACATAATTATATTTCAAAATTGGTGATGAAATGCACTCTTGGCAGGAATATGATTATGTTTTTGACATTGAACTGGACGAGGGATCCCCTGTGATGAGAAAGCTGAAGCTTCCTTATAACAAAAACAGTACGTCTTGAGTGCACTATGTCAAGGTTTATGATAAGTTTGAAAATTTACCCTGACAATATCCAAATTGGCCGGACATGCACCCAATTTGAATGGACATAACTATTTCATTACAGTGATACAAAATGTACTGTTTTGTTAATGCATGTGTGTTAGTGTCACAGTCATTGAATATAGTTAATCTAGATATAGATGAGTCCCAATCATCTAGTTCAAAAAGAATAAGCCCGGGCCCGCTTACATGTACAGTGAGCTTGAAGTAGGTTTTTAGACAAATGAGTTTCTACACCCAATCAGCCTATACTGACCACAAATACAACATATTCACAGTTGTGGTAATTTTATCACACATCATGTATTCATCCCTCTTTCTAACTTATATGAACATGACCACAAGCTTCTTTGCTTGTGGTGTGATCATGCTTAGCCTATTCAATTCTCTTGATGTATACGCATGCACAACGCATTTGTCGGACATTATATCCGGTCATATCGATGACCGGCCGTTATCATAAACCCTGCTATGTACATATATACTATGTCAGACCAAAATCTGGCACTTTTGGTGTGAGATTGAGGTGCCGTTTCCAATTCACCTGTAGCTTAATGTACCGGTACTGAGCCCCACCCCCCTCCATCACCTACGTAATGACCTCAATAAAATAACATCTTTTTAAAACGACTATTCACCAGAACTATACAAACTGGCATTCACCTTTACAACTCAAGTCGTACAACTATTTCCTTACTAAAATATATTCATGTTTCGCTTCGGTACTACATGCTTCCAATTGGAGGTCTCTACAGATGCATGCTTTCTTGTCTTCCCATTTGGCTACAAGGGTGCGCACCGGTCTAGCTTATCTGCAGTTCCTCTGCCACTGTGTTGATAACTATGCTGAGGAAGGTGATGCTCGTTGCTGGTCCTTCGGACTGTGGGTTGCAAGTGGTATCTATAACTTCGAACATGTGATGTGGAGTTCGTCCACTGCTCAAGAGGACTCATCCATCCCTGGCCACCAGGACTGTGAAGTTGTCCAGGTAGTGGTAGACATAAGGTAGTTCCCAACGGCCTTCATCCTCCACTTCAATGCATCAGCAATGGCATTGAAAATATATTGGCCAACAAGCGGAGCCCGAAGGGGTGCATAGGGCCTATATACAGACGATTCTTCCATTTCGTCCCGAGCAGCCAGTCAGTGGTCATCGGGGTGGACTGATATGAGATGGTAGGCTGACTCATAAATACGTAATACACGTACACAGCCTAATTGCTTAACAGATGCATCATGGCGAGCTACATGTATGAATGACCTCTGCCCTCCAGTGGGCGGAACAGTCTCGGCTCCCTTACTCGGGCGCTGGCTTTTGCTGGTTCTTAGGACATTGTGTTTGCGGGTGCTGGTAGGAGCACTCTTGGCATACACATACGTGGCAGTACCGGCAGCATGGGTGGTGGCACCAATCAGCCTGCACACATCCTGGCTCGGCTGGTTAGGCTGTCTTGATGCAATGTTGGTGAGCCGAGTGTGGGCTCCAGTGCACATGCTGAGGAGTATGTGTCGCTGAGGCAATGGTGGCAACGAGGATTGCCTTGGCATGGCCAGTGAAGGCTTTGTTGTACAGCAGCCTGGAGTTGGGCTGCAACCAGTTCAAGTCCCCGCTCGAGGGCGCCTCGTGCCTGTACTGCCTGTCATAGGCGACCCACGCAGTGCCTTCGAAGTTGCGCGCCGCTCACACGATTGAAGCCTGGTACACCCATAGCTTGGGAGACTTCTCAGGGTATCTCTTGTTGCCAGAACGGCAGCCGTCCTCAAGAAGCTCTCGATCCACTGTGAAATGTCGTTTACGATTGTTTTGCGCCCCAGACGGCGAAGAGTGAGCTGGGCGTCGAACATGACGAGGATTTGGGCTTCCACCTGCCAGGAATCTGGAAGCAGGTCTGACGACTCGACAAATTCGAGGTCGAGTACGCGCTGGACAACTTCGATGGTAGGGTTGTACGACATACATGTATCACTCCCCCCACTTAAGGATACCCCAGTGTCCTGCCCAGTGAACGGCATTGTCAATGATTGGCTGTTTTCCGAAGTTGAGGGGTCGAACAATGGGACGTTCAGTGAGAAGACTGCAGAATGATGGGGAAGGGGGTAATGGTAAGGAGGTATAAAACATGGCATGCATGGTGAATTTAGCATGTCACATTAAAACTATATTTAACACAACCGACGCTACGACACCTTACGAGCAGACCAATGCTATGATGCCTTCTGTGCAGGCCAAAGGTACGCTGCTTTACGAGCAGGCTGATGCTATGATGCCTTACAAGAATGGTCGACGCTCCATGCAGGCCAACACTACAATGCCTTACGAGTAGGCTGACGCTACAATGCTTTATGATCAGGCCAACGGTAAGATGCCTTGCTAGCAGGCCGACGCTATGACGCCTTACGGGCAGGCCGATGTCATGTAAAATTGGGGATCCCCATCCCCAATTTTCTGGAAATTTAGGGACCCTTGTCCTCAATTCTCTGGAAAATTGGGGATTCCCCATCCCCAAATTTCTGGAGAATAGGGGATCCCTGCATTGAATAAGGGACCCTAACTATATTAAGGTTCATGCATTATGTGTAGTATCTGTACAGTATAGTTCGCATTTGATCTTTTGAGGAAGCTTAGTTGGTGCATCTCAACCAGTAGTCCAATACTGGTAAGCTGCATGTGCAAACCACTAAATCTTCTGGTCAGTACCAAGTTTAATTTAGGAGCAGCGCGCGATATAGCTACATGCGGCATGCCCCTAACCTAACCGATGCCATGCATGCATGCACAATTAGAATAACCAGAACACACAAAATGAATAAATCTGATTTGAACACTTGAAATCTGGGGTTGAATCTGATTGCATGCGCATACAAAATAACACAACAGCATTACATCACAAAAATATCATTTAATTGCATGCATCTACACACAGTGTCTGCAAAACCAAGAATAATTGGGGGTTTTCCAGCATTTCCTTGAAACTGAACGGTCACATTTTAGTGATACCAATCCTGACAATGAGGACATTGAATCATATTTACCCTTTTCCTATTTTGGCAATGACAGTAAACAGGAATAACTTCTTCACCCACTTATTCTGGTTGTACTTGGAAAGGGAGTTAAAATACCTGATTCAAGACACTTCAGTAATGTTGTCTCATCTCAAGGCTGTTGTACCTCATTATTGAAACATCATCACCAAGACATAAATCTTGTGGCATATGCAATAGCATAGAGACCACAATCATACTTCTTTTCTTGTTTATCAACTCCATCAACAAATTGCACACTAATCACCTTTTCATCAGTAAAGAGTAAAGCACAAATTTGACCCTTAGTAACGCTTGACATGGAGGAATACAAGCTGTCATATATGTTGATGTTGTTGACACCATTAGCCAGTGGTCTTGTCCATCGTGCAAGATTTGAACAAATGGTTTTCTCATAATATCATATGTTAATGTGCACCCCAATGTGGTGTTCTGTAGCCCAAGCAAACCAAACTGCTTTTTAAGTAAGGTTTGAGTAGCATTAACAATGTTGTCCTCCAACCACCCCAAGCCTGATAATATACCTTTTTGTGTTCGGTACAATTTTTCACCACCTACTTACACCCACAGACTGTTCAAAGCATCATACCCATCTCTTTGTTCCAAGGGCAGTTCATCAGTAGACACATCAAGCAATTGTGATTCACAGTGGAAATTCACCTCAGATATTAACTCTCCATCCGAAGTTTCTCTTTCACTTTTCACACCTTGTGTACCTTTGCAAATAAAAATATGTAACTGTGTACCTAGTAAGGTGAGCTTCTGTCATCTTGCGACATAAATCTAATTACAGAATTCATCTAACTGAAATGGTGACATAAGATAATGTGTTACCAATAATATGAACTGCTCTTAAAGCCTTTTTTTTTTTCAACTTGTTCCAATACTTCAGAATGTCAACTGCTTCAAATAATTCACCCTTCTTTTTGAAATCTTCGAAATCATCCCAAAATGATTATCAACAATGACAAAATCACTACTGTAAACTTCTCTGAAGGGTTCTTTTCCTAATAATGCACGTTTGCTGAGTGCAAAGTCATCATTTTGCAGATTCAGAGATTCTGGCTGATAAGAAGATAACATTTTAATAAAGACAAGAATAAAAAAGCACCTACATCAAAATATTCATCTTCTTCACTGTTGTGCAATAAGTCAGATGCTCCAGTTCTTCATAATCGCATGAAATGTGGTGAATTCAGCTGTTTTATAAGTAACTTCATTCTCAAAGTCTTCGCATTCCTCTTCTAATTTATTTTCATGACCCGAATCTGCTGTTAGTGTACACATTCAGTCTATTTATATTCACCATTTTCTTAAGAACTATTCCAAGTCAATTTCTTATTTCATAAACCTCTTTGCCAACATGCCTATTGATATAATGCGGACCAGTAAAACGATCATACAATTTTCCTCCTTTGCATTGCTTTTGACGTGAATTTTCAACTAAAACCCTTGTATCTACTGATAATTCTGTTGATTTGGGCTTCCTATCATATATTTTCTTTTGGTCCTTTTGGGCTACAAATTCTTTTTTTCAAACAATTTATCTCTGGTTTCTAATAGTGCCTGAATAGTTTCTTGAAGTTCATTATCTGAGTTCAGAGGCTGTAGTTTTTCACTAGGCATGATCTTACTGTCGATTGGTAAACGCATATGTTTTTGAAATAACATGTAATATTGTGATTGTTTAGATGATTCTTGACGAGAAGCTCTGTATCCCAATAACACAGTGTCTATCTTTAAATCCCAGTCACTATTATCAATTTGCATAGGTTCAACAAATTTTGGTTAAACCTTTCAGTGAGACCATTAGTCTGGATAGATAAATGCAATAAAGTTAGTCACTACATACGTATAATACAAGATACATTTGTAGAGAGCACAGCAAAAAAAAAAATCTGCATGCACCCTATATATTCATTTGTTTTTTCATTCGTACAGCAATTTTATGGCTAGTATGTACAAATATTATGCAGTTGTATTGCCCATACATGGTCTATTTGTATTGTTTGGTCTCTCACTTAAAGTGCATCAATATCCTTTATATGCATGTAAATATAATAACAATAACCGTTCATAACCCTTACAAATGTAATGACCATATCTAAATACTGTACAGTTTGGGAAATAAAATACCACAAACTAAGCGAAATACCTGTGAGTGATAGGCACTTGTGAACCTATGTTCAGTTTTGGTAATAAGGTATAGTTTTTTTGTCACTTCATTTACAAACTCTTCCTTGATCTGTAAGTATAATTTCTGGTGCTCCAAACTGTCATATTACCTAGAGCAGGGCTGAAGGAACGGGAATATAACCAGTATGGCTAATGGTGGAGGTGTGGTTGGGGTGAGTGTGGGAGGGAGTACTCTTCCCACCCCAGCAAGGGGGTATGGGGGAGCGCTGTAAGCTCCCCCATCGGGGTCTGGGGCAGAGCCCCAGAAGCTCTGCTACTATATTATTTTGAAGTCATGAAACTGCTTTTAAATAGCGCAGGCTATTAATTATTAAACCAGATGATTCGCTTTGATAAATATGACAATAGCACATGCAACTAGCTACAGCCTTAGAATGGCACGATGTCGTCAAAACTTTTCGAACACCTCCAACCTATGCTCATTAAGCTAACAAATTCGTTCAAAGATGATGGAATTGACAGGGCATCTGTTCATTCTTTGTGAGCGTGGAGAATTATAATGTGGTTTAATTGCGTTTGAGACATAGTGGAACATAGGTAACTCTTTACCCTACGTAGTATGGAAGCACTGCGTTCACTTATAGAGTTGGTGGCTGGTGTGACATATATGAGCTTCGATAAGGTGCATATTTCTGATATAGATGTATGCTGCATTGGTGCTGGTGAAAGAGTGGAAACTTGATTTTTAATAACATTAATAGTTGGAATTAATTTCTTGACGGCTGATTTGATGCATCGCCCACGATTGGTGGGTTTTAAAGTTTCTAGATCTGATGCAGAATTCATACCAGCCGCTACCCACATCACAATGAATTTTTCAAATTGATTAATAATTTTTCATTAATAACTTATGCTCTGGCCAAAAACCTGTACGGCTTTGGCCGTATAGGCCGTAGTGGTTGCTACGGCCCTGTAGAGATAAACGAAAAATTATCAAAAAACCCAATCTCTTGACTCAACACTCACAGAATACAAAAAGTGAGCGACACCATCTGCAGTTTTATCAGGAAGTGCTGCTGCTTCAGCCCATTTAGAATTAATTATGTACTTGTTTCCTCATGTTGTTTCTGTAAGGGGCCCAATCAAATCCATTCCTACTTGGCATCAGATTTGTACCTTAACTGGAATAGGATGGAGTTCTGTTGATGATGTTTTCAGTTTTTTTATTCATTCATTGACAGCGATCACAAGCATTTACCTAAAGAGGGAGTTGAAGTCCTTTACATGTATATTAGGGGAAAGTTTACTTGCATGTTGCTTAACATCCAAGAAGAGAACAGCCAGTAGTACTTTGAAGCCTTCGTATCATTTGTTCTTTTAACCCCAAAGTGACCATCTTCATGGGTAACAGAGACAATTCTCCGCCATTGCTCCGCATCCTCTACAACTAGTCTCACTCTTGTACTGCCATCAGAATCATTGATTGTCGCGCACACATGTAATAAGAATGCGTGATTTAGCTCAAGGTTTATCAAGACTATATGTACGTTCTCACCTCGACCACTGTAATAAAGGCAGGAACCTTTAGCCTCATAAAATTTAGCACTCTTTAGCAAAGCCAACTTATCTGCCTTGGATAAATCAGACGGGTACTTGCCATCTGATAGGTACGAAAAGATTTCTCTGCAGCTGAACTGACCGTCTTTCGTCACATCACTCTAGTGTCAAAACGTGCTGTCTACACATGCGCACCAAGAATTTAATGGAATCCCTATTTTCACGCAAGGATCCCCAAATTGGGGATGGGGAGTCCCCAATTTTACGACACTACGATGCCTTAGACATTGTACTCATTACTTAAAGGGGGTATTAAAAGGGGGTGTCCTATGCATGCTAGAGGAATGCCCAAACGCTTTGCCATTTCTTTACGGACATACCACAGTCGTGCCATTCGAGCTAGGATGACCACGTGGTTACGGGGGAAATGGCGGTCCATCATGGGCGGTTAAAGGACTTCGTCCCATGCATAACTGGCTAAAGATTTGCATTATTTTACTCTTACTTCCGTGCACCGTTGGTTTTATTGAGGTTGGAAATTGATGGTTTGTGCTGGTGGGCCCTCCTGGATGACCCCAACAACTTCCTCAGCCAAGCCTGTTGACCTTTGTTGAAAGGGGCTTCCTCGACCACTTTGCTGCCATTATTCTCTTCTTTATCTCCCATGACGACTCCCGAAAAAAGAAAAAACAGTCATGACTCCCATGGGGCAACGTGATTTGCGCAGACACGATGAACTATTTATACGACTGGGGCAATTTTGCTCACATGTGCGTGCTGCTGAGCTCGTCAGTTAACTTGGTTTAACTACCTTAAGCTTTATTATATTATGCTTGAGGTAATTTTGTAAAACAGTCACATTAATAATATACATGTACTATATGTGTTGGCTCATTACATTACCTTTCCACCTGTAGCTGACCCATATCTTGCTGCGGATGACTTTTTGAATGCAAATGAACTTCCCTCGTACTACCTTGATCAGGTTGGTCCTGCTATGTTGATAATATCACATGTATGCAGTGGATATTTTGACATACATGTACATGTATTAGGCATTGTATCTCCATACGCACGTATAGCTCAATGCTAATACTACTGATCAGGAAAAAGCCATGCCAAATATGGCAACACACGTGCACACAACACAAGGGATGGATTCATACGTCCTTTAAATTTGGAGGAGTATTGATTTGCTTTGTTAATTTTTACTCGAAGATGTAGCAGGTACTGTGCATAGTGCATGCACATTTCCTGCTTGATTCCTGCCAATGATTTGAAGGCAAGCGTGCCTTATCATATATGTAAATGATTGGTGCAATCTAGCAGGAAAACGTGTGCACACTTTGCACAGCTATATCTTTACAACAGGCAGATTAAAAATTAACATTTGGGACAAATCAATAGCAACAGGACTCTACTATGTATATACCAATTTTGAAGTGATTCGGACTCTGCTGAAAAAGGATATAAATTTAGGTTTTGAACACTTAGGGGTAATACACTGGGTACTGTATGGAGAGGACCTATAAGGATATAAATAAAATTGGCCATAGAGAAATGGTGTGATAGTATGTAACTGCAAATAGACACTCCATTAGTAGATAGACAGGAATATTCCAGGTACTACATAACTTGCAAAACAGCGACATGTACATGTAAATGTATAATACAATAAACCCTTACAACTAAGTTCTAAAAAGTTCCCACAGGTAGGTTATGTTTCCATGCTGGTGCAGGTTTGTATTCTTGTGTTGAGATATATACATGTATGGAACGATTTACAATAACATGTCCCCTTCGCTATATATACTAAAGTTATTAAAATGTTCTCCATTTGAATTGCTATAATGTCTGAATGATTAACAGCACCAACTTATTATGAATAATATGTTGCACATTGTGCTTGTATACAATTGTATATTCTGTAATGTATTCTTTTCTTTGCTTGTTATAGGTGGCTGAGTTTATTATAAAGAATGCAGGAGAATACCAGAGTGAAATGGCAATTACTGATCCTTTCACAGGTTATTACCATTTTACCATGATGTATCAAGGTAGTATTGATGTACATGTATCGTTGATTGTAGTACTTAATTCATAGGTACATGTTGTATCACTATTACCATTTAGTGATCTTTTCATATCCTTTTGGCTGCATCCTTATTATTGTCTAACACATCTATCAGGGTTGTAGACATGGGCATGGCTGGTCTCTATAAAGGTCAACTTGATGGTCACCACCATTCAGGTTGTCTTGTAAAGTACAGCTAACTGTTCCTTGTGTTCTTTTCTCTTGAATTCATAGCTGGGGACTTGTCCTTTCTTACATGTACCCTGCATGTGATAGCCAGATCATGTTTTGCCATAGCCGTTACCACATCCATTCCTTGCCTTCGTGATAGCTTGTAACAGCTGCTCCCTGGAATCCGATCCCACCATGTAGGGTTGATGTTGTGCTCACAGCTTCAATGTCCTACATTTACATGTAGATATAATTATCCAGAGTCATATGCCTCTGTTTGGTCTGTTGATATCACATGTTTAAACAAATATCTGATGTACAGTAGGGTGGCTTTATTCCTAAGGCTAAATAAATGTATACAATCTCTGCATTCAACATCTCTGGCACTTCTTTGCTTCAATTTGATGTGCGGAAGTAATATATGAGAGGATAGGTTTTTAATTTAGTTACTCCTGATCATTTATTGTGTAAAAGCTCGATCTAGGCTTCTTAGGTAACGCTATTTTTTAATTGGTAAAGTGTAGTACTTGGTTGTTTGTACAAATGCAGAATATTTTGTACATATAGTGGATGGACAGTCTTAATATTTCTATCTCTGTTGGTGCATGAATGCAAATTGTTTGGGGCAGTTTTGACCACCATTTTAGGGGGATCACTAGCCTTAGTCAGCTGAGTAACAGGGGCATGTATTGTGCAACTAATGTAGTATGTATACATGTCTAAAATACATTTTCAATTGTTGTTACTTATGCAATTTACTTTGTGGTTTTTTATGCTAGGTGGGTCAAGGTATGTTCCAGGGTCTTTGCAGAATGCAGTTAGTGGACCCGGTTATGATCCATTTACTGGTATGTTATTGCTTTGATGTTTTGAAGTTCAAAAGCCACTAGTAAAGAAAAAAAACATTCTCTAACGAGAAACTTGGTGGGTTGTAGGAATTGGAGCAGTGTTTCCCCCAGCGCCATGCTATAGTGTGACGCATTCCAGGTGATAAAAGTGTTGGTTATGAATTTAATTAGCACTTGGTTGCTTTGTCATCTGTGGTTTCTTTTAAATTATAATTATATATATACCTTACATCATTAAATGTTTCTAATTATATCCAGACATGCATACCCTTTTCAGATGCCATATACATATCAGAACATCTGTAACTGATTCAAGCCTTGATGTCACTGGAACAATCACTCTGCTACAATGTTTAATACATGTATTTGCAGTTGTATAATACATCCCTATTATGACACAGGTCTATTACCCTACATACCTAGCTTGGTATTAAACATTGTAGCAGAGTGATTGTTCCAGTGACATCAAGGCTTGAATCAGTTACAGATGTTCTGATATGTATATGGCATCTGAGACCCTAGATGTTTTGCAATATCTGACAATGGCACAAACCTAGTCAAAAAAATAGCTTGACTCTTCCTTACATGCATGTCTGTGAGGGAATATCCTCGAGACTTACTAATCAAAATCAAGTACTAGCTGTATAGTTAGATACAATGATGGAAAGATGTGGAGTCATTTAGGCCCAAGGAAATAATAGCCCTCAGGAGTAATTTACACTGAGGGGAGTCATATATCCCTAGGCATAAATGACTGGGGGGTCATATATGCCTAGGCATAGATGACCAGGAGTCAAATATACTTAGGCATATGTTACTGGGAGTCATTATGTAGGGGAATCATTACCGCCTATGACACCAGTCTTTTTGATGTGGTGGTGGACAAACTATACCTGCAGTTTCACTTAAACAGGTTCTTGGACACATCAAGCTCATCAAAATTTACCCTGGACTTCTTTTTGCCTCCATCACTGTGCGGCCTTCCACCAGCAACAAAGACTGGGACTTTGTTCCAATGCTTTGTTATACACTACAAATCTTCCCCAACAAGTGCAAGTGGCAGCTCACTCAAATAACTCCAGTCTGACAAACACATCTGTGCCACATGCAGGATGTAATCTAGCTTCCTTTCAGGATTATTAAGAGTCTCAGAATCATCCAACTATCTTGGACGACCTTTAGTTTGGGATTGATTGAGCAATGTTTAGTGCAATTTGTTTTAAAGCACCTAGCTCAAATCTGGGCCGGCCACCTACTGAGAGTGGAAAGGCCACACATTATTGCTATAGACTCATTGCCAGGGCTAGAACCTAGCTTGGACTGATTTAGGTCATGGTAGTAATCCAGGGCATATATGCATCTACATATGTATCAACTGAATATCTAAATGTACACAATAACTTTCAGGCTTGCATGGCATCCGCCAGTTGTTTCTTTTTTAATTATAAAATACATGAGCTATTGTTGGTACCATTTAAATCCACATTGGTTAAAGTATATCATCTGCGGACTATAAATAATCCAAGGATTTAATGATGAGGGGCGTATTGAAAATTTCAATCATATGATGGAAAGGACTAAGGTATCTCTTAGAATATGTAATATAAATTGAAAACTTGAAAAAACATGCATTATTGTTGGTACCGTGTCTAACACTGTTGTCCTTTAACTCAGACAGTACTCTAATGACCGAGTAATGCATGTATTAATTTGAACCATAAGTGTATTTTTTAACTGCATGTGATAAAATCTCTCCCATGCTGCTGCAAATTTTGTAGCACAGGTGTGTATATTTTTGTTTATACAGGTATCTTAAACCAACATCCACATATTAAAGATCCAAAAATAGGTATAAATAATTTTGATCAACATCATTATAATTAGGATAGGTGAGCAGTAATGAGAATAATGCATAATTTCATTACTTACTGTAGTTCTTTTTACAAACCTTTCTTATTCATAAATTTGGGATTTGGTCTGTCCATCATGGGGTTACAATGGCCTGAATCCTTATGCATACATTTCAACTGCATATGTCAAGCACAAGTTACAACCCTTTTTATTCTCAAGTCACTGTAAGAGCTTACATAAGGTAAAGAGTGCAACCTAGCTTCAAATTGCATAAATACTACTATGAATGAAATTAAAATTGCAAGAGCACTTGATTACATGCTACTTTCTACAACAGGTGGTTCACGGTATGTTCCTGGATCTCAACCAGCAACCGCATTTCCACGTGTTGATTTGACTTTCCAGAGTGGTGGTCAAGGGGCTGATCCATTCACAGGTACAGTGTATGTGAGCGTTTGATTTTATGCTTCAAATACAGTAGCAAATAGTTATATGATGTGTATTTTGCAGGGTGTACATGTACGTTTGAGGATTAATCTTGGAACTGATTGGATACCCTATTTTCAGTCCTTTTTTATCCGACACTTTGCTTAATATTGTTTTGCTTTGTTTTTTAGTGATTCATTTGAATATTCTTTTAGTATCTCATGCCCACTGCATTCAACACTAAGACCATTTATTGTTATCTTTCTGCTGGAGCTAATCTTGTATGATCATGAACTGCCCATGATAAAATTGACTGCTGCCACCTGTTCCACTTCCTGCCCTTGAGGAACCTCCGTGGCAGATGCAGTCACCACATTAGAATATAATTGCAATTATCGGTATTGGATTATTAGCAAAATTAGTAACTGACATTCAATGGTTTGTTTGATGTTAAAAGACGTATATTTATTGATGTTCATGCATTCATGCTAGACTGGAATGCTCAAAAAACGTAAAAGGACTGAAAATACGGATTTTTGGAATTGAAATCTGCATTTCTATTTACATGTTTTGTATTGAAACTGAACTGTGCTGTAAAACTTGTCAAATATCCAGATATTTAAAACATACAGTTTGTATTGCTGTGGTTCAGTTTCATTGATTTCATTTCAACTCAAGCAAATCATAGATAATATTCCCCTACAAGGCCTTCTTTGCTAGATCATCCATTATGAATCATTGCATCACAGTCAACCCTACAGGTATGATTAAGGATTGTTAGTGCAGTTACATTCAATTAGTGTCAGTCTAGGCCATATCTGGAATGGTTTTCTATGTTATTATTTGATTAGTATTTCAACTTACTCCTTGTTGCAGGTCGCTCCAGCTATCAGCCAAGTCATGCTGCAGGTTCTGTTCAGGTAATAATGCTTTTGCATAGAAAATAATTAGAAGTGAATAAATCATTTGCTTTGATAAACTTGGGTAGATATTAGGATTTCAAGGTAATGATGGTGTAAAATGGAACAAAACAAGAGTCAATTGCAATGTCTGAATTTTAACACGTGCACTATAATGATGATGTCCTGATACTGAACGCCTTTAGCATGTTCACTTGGAACACCCGTCGCCTCTTTTTTTAATCATACATACATTTATGCACCAGCTAGGTCACCTGACCTAGGCGCTTTAAGTCCCTGCCATTGAGCCAGTAACTTATTGGTACTTGAAGCAGCACCAACACTGGGTTGCCAGGCTTCAATTCACGCAGTCTTGCCTTAACGTCATACCAACTTTTCTGCTTGTCTTGTTTCTCTAGCATGTTCTCTTTCACACATTCAGCAATTTCTGCTGTGTTGACAACACATAACTATGCTCTCATCCGATTTCTGATCTGCTTCCCAGGTTTCCCTAAGAACGTCGAGTGGTCCTTGAACTGTAAAGAAGCTCGAAGAGAGAGAACCCTGTAGACAATTGAGGCCTTCAATGTCTTGTTGAAACACTCGACCAGTCCATCCATTTGCAGATGGTATGGACTGGTCCGAATAGGCTTAACTTGGAGTAGCCAATGCAACTGCAGCAACTGTGACACGAAGTTGCTCCCCTGGTCCATCAGGATTTCTCTCGGTACGCCTACCCTAGTAAGCACCTCAATCAATATGTTCCCCATCTATGCTTTTCAGCAGTATAGCTTCGGGGTATCTTGTAGCGTAATCACGCATTACCAACACGTACTGATTACCACCCCGGCTTCTGGGTAAGGGACCTACTATATCCATAGCCATCCGGCTAAACAGTTCACTGATTATGGGCAATGGAATCGGTGGTGCTCTCGTTCCGATACTTGTGGTAGTTTTCTGGCAAACCTGACAACTTCTACAGTACTCTTCAATATCCTTGAACACTGAAGGCCAGAAAAAATCTCATAGCATCCTCTGCCTTGTCTTCTCCTTTCCCTGGTGTCCCGATATTGGAATCTTGTGAGCCATCTTCAACACAATTCCTCGGCAGTGCTTTGGAAGTACCAGTTGCTCAATACCCCATTCTGGCCTGCCGGTTGACACCCATCTTCTGTACAAGATACCTTCCTGCTTAAAGTATCCCGTTTTATTCTCCATCGGCAGATATTCTGCGGCTCACCACGCCTCAGCTAAAGTTTCGTCCTGTTCCTGGAGGGTTTTCAGCTCCTCCCCTGACACTGGGAGTCCACAACTTGGAAATCCTTCACCCTTCTTTGGTCCGGTTCCGTCCACAGTTGCTTTCACCTCTGTCCCTTCTAAATCGTGTGGTTTAGTGCCCAGCACGATCTCCTTTTCTTTTTTCTGGATTCTCTCATCTAGCTGCTGTCGAGCTTTAGCCCTGGTCATCACCACCAACACATAATCTATATTTGCTATCTCAATCTCTTCTCTTCCGAGTAACTGGAATAACTGAAGAACATCCGTTCCTAGAAGCAATTGCACTGAAAGATTGTCGGCAACAGTGGCTTCCACCTTAAAAATCCCTGCCAGATAGTTTAACTCTGAGATCCGCGGGCGGGTAGAACGTAGTGTCCCCATGAGCACAGCGAATTGCAACTCCCTTGCTTTCTATCAAATTGTGTCCTGGTACCAAGTTTCGAGGAACCATTGTCTGAGAACAACCTGTATCAAGTAACACTTTCACCTTCCTTTGATCGTACCTTGGTGAAATACTTTCTTCTCTCCCTGACTCCTAAAACGTTCTGTTTCAGTTAAACATTGCTCTCCTTGGACAATTTCTTGCTGTGTCCAAACTGCTGGCACCAGTAACACTTCTGCTTCTCCGACGTTCGGTCACCTGATTCTTTCTTCTTCCTTCTACAGTCTCCTTCGACATGACCAGCCTTCTCGCAATATTAACATTGGACAGGTTTTTTAATATCTAGGGGTAACTCCCCTTCAGCCCTAGTCTGTGCAAACTCATCTACTAGCTCCCCTGCCACTATGCATGAATCTGGCTTCTTCTCTACGAGCCAAAGATGTTTCTCCGACATAGGGAGTTGAGTAGCTGCTAAATTCCGATCACTTGCTGTACCTGGTCGACAGTTGTCTTACCCTTCGTCCATTTTTGTACCAAATCTATTAAGTGGACACTAAACTCGCGATTCGTCTCACCCTCCTTCCTCTTCTCCATCCAAAATCGGTTTCTGTAGGCTTCTTCGTTTATGTTGTATCTAATCAGGATCGCTTCTTTTATCGCGTCGTACTCTCCAGCCTCCTCTATCGACAACACCGCAAATGCTAGTTGAGCCCTCCCTGCCAACTGTGGAGCCAGGTAATGAGACCATCGTTCCTTTCCTACCTTATGTGCATTCATTATTCTTTCGAACGTTATGAGGTACGACTCAATGTAGTCATCGTCCTTCAGTGATACCAGCTTCACACTCAGCTTGACTTTGCAACCGGTTCGCCTTAACCATGGACATGAGGTTATCGATATGAGCCTGCATTATTCCCATGGTTCGCTCTACCTCTCTCTCCCTCCATGTTCGCTCCACTATTGCTTCCGCTTCATGCTTTTGACGCTCCACCTGTAACTTCCGCTTCATGCCTTTGACGCTGCTCTGCAAATTCCGCTTCACGCCTTTGATGCTGCTCTGCAAATTCCGCTTCACGTGTCTGCCGATCTGCAACCAACTGTGCCACCATCTGCATCCACTCTTCCATCATTTCAACCGTTTTGTATATGTGACCGGATCGCATTGTCATACAGTTAAGATTGAAGCGCTGTGAACTCCGTTAACCAACAGAGGATCGCATCCCACGGCTGCCATCAAATTTGACGGACTGATTCCGACTCTGGAATTATTGACACAGTCCACACCACACAATCGATTTTAGATATGCTTAAATAATAACATATGTACATGACTAATTAACAACCGTTCACACCAACTCTCAATGGTTGAAATACAGTTCAGTACAGCAGTTCACGAACTCCTGAATTATCCCCATGACAGCAGGGTCCACAGTGATCTGTCATAGCTATGAGCAAAGCCATTCTTTTGTACACAGTTGTGGCTATCGGACCTACCTCCTGAGATAGAGAATACGGGAAGCGCAAAGGAGCCATGCGATTTTTCTCACCACTCCATACACCTCTCCATACACCCGCTTCTTCTCTTGCTCATTGGACTTGTAGCACTGCATTGGGGACTTAGCATGTTCGAGTGTGAAATTGTGTCCACAGACACAATGAGATGGTCAATGTGGTGGAGGCCAACCATATCGAAGACAAAGGGCATCTCTGAAGGCCCCTTTATGCAGAGTGTAACCACCATCTGATAGTCGAAGGGCTGTGAGCCAGTACGATGCACCTTTTTCACTGATGAAGGGCAGAGCTCTTTGGTAACTGGCAGGTAGCTTTTAACCAAATCCAATACTCTGCTCTGTTCAAATTCTCTTGTGTTTAATTGCTCTTTGTTTGCAATCCCTTTGAGACTCCTGGCAGGAGATAGGGTATGTGATCGATTGTTGAAGGATAAGTGACGTGAGAGGAGCAGATGTGTTATTAGAGGTGAGGTATTGAAAGTCACTTGAAGTTACAGAATTTATAATACCAAGGCCACCTAGGCGAGATGGTAGGGCTAGTAGATCACGCTCTACATCACTAAGTGCTAATTGACAGGGAGAAACTTATATCTGATGGCTTCCTCCAGGGGACGAAGAAGTTCACTTATATTGGGAATTTTCTGCTGAGAAAGGTCCACTTGCTGTATAGCCCATGAGTATAGCAATTTATTTGTCTGATTTACGACCGAGTGATAATTACATAACTGGACGTAGCCCGACCTTCCGCAAAAAGACAATGGTCGGTCTATGCCCAATACGTCATTATCACTCACTTAACAATCAAACTAATCAACTGTTAATAACCCACATCACTATCTGATGGATAAAAAGGCGACCTGCCGGAACGCGATGGTCGGGCTACGCCCAACTAACATGCACATACACAGATCCAGGTTAAAATGATATGTTCATACCACCTCTGATGGGCAGCACATTTCCGGTTTGTGTCGATACCGTTACAGTTCTGAATTTATAACTATTATAAATGGATCTAGCACGTTCGACCCGCATTTACTGTCCACAAAATAAGTTAATGATGACGCTCAATACACTCACGCTGGTTGTGTACAATGCACAATGCCAATTTTCCATCGTGACATGGCACGTGTAAACCATGGGATGGGTTTTTCAAATCAGGGGCAAACTAGCTAGCAGCTGGCATGTGACCTACTCATTCACTATATTTATCCAAAGCAAAAATGCCAGTTGGTTCTCTAAGAGGCATTACTATCACACAGCTGCTAACTACAATACCACCAAATCATGGATATGCATGTCGTGCATGTAGTGGTTCAATATGAATATGATATTTGTGCTATATTAGGTAGGTGTGTCATATACTAAGTTTCATGCAGACAAATGGCTAGGGACAGTGCGTCCATCGCTAAGGCTAATAAGTTCTTCAGATGCTTTCAATGAGCAATTTTAACCGTGTGCATTTAGTGTCCACTGGCGGTGTTTTCACCCCCTACACATACTCCTTATCCAGTGAAATCATCACAAATGGTTCTTGATATGGTTCCAGGTCTCCAAATTATGAGGGAGTCTGATTCTTAATTGCAGATTAGTCACTCTCTCTCTCTCTCTCTCTCTCTCTCTCTCTCTCTCTCTCTCTCTCTCTCTCTCTCTCTCTCTCTCTCTCTCTCTCTCTCTCTCTCTCTTGTGTATTCATTTTCGTAACTGCATATGTACTACTGCACTTCATCAATGGTGGATTTGGGACATGGGCTGCCATCGCATCGGATGTTTCGCTAGAAACTTCCGTATAGGATTTGACCCCGACTATGAAATCATTCAAAACACGCAACCCGTTTATAACGAGATTCTTGATTATCGAATCGTTTATCTAGTTGTTGTAATTGAACGAGAAGATGAAAGTGAGTAGTTTTGTCTTTTATTTTATGTCGCAAAACCGCGGGATTGTACAGAACAGAAAGGTACTGCCCGTTCTTGTAACCAATCCCGGAATTATCCTCCTCCTTCTTCACCACACATAACTCAGGATAGGAACACATTTAAAGAATGGAAATTTCACCAATAGCTTCAGAGAGGGCCTTCTGTGATCAAATAGTTGTTGGTATATTTTGGTAATTGTATCATTAGATTTGGGCCATACTAAACATTACTCGTATCATTACGGCTGAATCATGACAAGTTTAGAATTGTCGATACCAAACCAGAAAACTACAGGAGCAGTAGCAAATGATTTACAATCGACTATACGGTCAGTGTAAGACATATAATTGGATATGAGAAAAAAATCTATGAAACGAGTAACTAAAAACATTCTCAATAAGAAATTGGGTGAGATAAGGATTTGAAGGCAATGGTGGTGTAAAAGGCAAGGAAACAAGAGTAAGGGAAAATGTCATAGTCCTATATTTAGCACACGAACATAATATAGGCTATAAATGGGCTAAATATAGGACTATGACATTTTCCCTTACTATTACAGACCCTTGTTTTTTACACCACCATTGCTTTCAAATCCTATATCTCACCAACTTTCACATAGAGAATGGTTTTAGTTACTTGTCATCCATTGGTCCCTGTTGTATCAGTGGTATGAGCACAGCTGCTACATGCCCCACTGCGGCATTGCTGCCTGCCCCCACTAGGGGCTAAAACAAACACAATGCTAACCGCAAGCCTCAGTGTCCAAATACTCCAATCATGGGAGCAGTTAGATGGCAATAACGAGTTCCACAAGATTTGTACGTTTTGTCATTCCATTCAATGACCCTGGTCTGCTGCTAAACTTGTACACATTTCATGTTAATTGACAACATTTACCATACTCTGATATGACTAAAAAAAGCATTGACTAGTTTTAATATATACATGCTACATAATCCTGCTAGAGTATAGTTACCTGTTTAGACTGGCATAATAACAAAGCCCACTGATTAATGCTCACTCCCTTGCTCCTCTCCATTTTGTGCTTCCTGCCATAAATCTATCCCACGAAAACTGATTAATTGATATATCGTAGTAATCCATGCAACCATTGGGTTATTCCAATTTAAAATCGTACATGGGTACTGATGACATACTCTGCGTACCTCCAGATAACCACTAGTATTCTATGATTACTAGCTATTATCCGGTGGTATGCAGATTTGTCTTCAGTATCCATGTACGATTTTAAATTGGAATAGCCTGTTATGGCTTGATGGCGTTACCTGAAGTCTTTATTGCCTTGTGAACGGAAGGAACTCTAATTAAACTAATCGCCAAGCCCTCTTTGCAGCCAAAAACTCCTGTAGTGTAACTGTATTAAAATAACAAGCATGTCGCTCCAATACAGGACAATTATCGAGTTTCTACAAATCCTGTTGTATATGTACTGCAGATATCTCTGTGAGATTTTGTATAACCATGCTCTAAGTAAATCACACCTCTGCTAATGCCGGGTTCCAAAACATGCCAGGTGCTAACCCTGTCCAGACACGCCCGCGTCTTCTACTCATTCTATATCTCTACTGCCAATATCCCTGTGAGCTTTTAACTACACCCTCTCACTAAACCCCACCCCTTGCCAGAGAGCAATCATACAAGCCTGGTTCCAAAACCAGGTTCTAGGCTTGGAACTAGACAAATGTAATGTAGGTAATGGTAACCAATGGGGTGTGGTTTAGGCATACATTATGAATTCCAATACAGAAAAAAGATAACTTGTATACGATAGTGAGCGTAACTTGGTTGTAGTCTCGCTAGCCAGACATACATTGAACTTCAACAGGGCTGAGTACATTTTGAAGTACATCTGGTAAATAATGCGAGTGTTTATATTTGTAATTAAATTCATGTTTTCATCCATGTCACCTGACAATTACATATTCCACATGACCAATATGCCCACATCTAAGTTCTACGCTATGGTGAAAATTATGAGGACACTATTTTGCCATTAAACTCACACATTTGTCGTCTTTGCATGTCTCCAAAGTGTGGAAAGGCATCAAAAGCTTGAAGCTATAAAAAGAAGCAGTAAAGTTGAATGCTAGTATAAGCAATCATCTTAAGAACAGATATACATGTACCAGCCCAAGTCTGCTTTACTGCTAGAGTCTCCTTGGCCATTTTGTTGCACTAGTGATCTGAGACATACTACCACTGGACTGGGAACATGAAAACAGGTCCATGCATGGTGCCAAATTGAAGGGCTGATGAGTACAATCTTACTGTGTCAAGCATTTTGGCAAGAGATGAAAGGGTTAAACAATGTATTGCTGTATAACACATATTACTGTGTGACGAAGGTTGATAATTGTATATTTCATTTATAATACTATGTGCCACATGTTTAACATTTATATAGAATAAAATCTTTGATTATTGATAACCTTGAGTAACTACAAACAGTTTTATGTATGGCAGCCATTTTTGTGGGGGTTATTAGGTATGTGTTGCTAAGTGGGTTACTAACACCCCAGACCTCACACTTGTAACATATTCATACTGCGGTGGCCAAAGTTTTGATGGTTGTGGTTTGGGGTCTTAGCAACGCCTACAAACAGCCCCCACAAAAATGGCTGCCATACACTAAACAGTTTGTGGCTATCAGAGGTTATTAATTTTACATTAAATGTTGAACATAATCTGGCTCATGTTATAAACCAATACATTGTTTAACCCTTTCATCTCTCGTCACAATGCTTGACACAGTAAGATTGTTCTTATCAGGCCCTTCAATTTGGTGTCATTCATGGACCTGTTTTCATAGTGGGCACCAAGATAAGACACTGCAAAGTTCAGTTTACTAATTAATTACTTCATACTATGATCTCTTACAGGGTTCAACGTAAGGGTTGCCATAAATGACATTCATTTTATTGATGACGATTGGCGCTAATTATGTTAGTTGAAAAACGTCATAGACATAGTGAATTTGCTTATTTTATATCCTTAGGGGTTTGCATGTACTGTGGTTAATGACATGTTGTAATCACATGTTAGCTGCTAAACATGCTATGATAGTCGTACCACATAAATGAATGTCATTTATGGCAACCCTTACATCGAACCCTGTCTTATATAAAGACCAATTAACAAATGTTTTGAACATAAATCTAAATGGTGGTGTCCATCTGCTTGTTGAAATGGTATACAATGACCCCCAAAGGGGTCTTGTGCGTATGTAAAGCGTGAGGCTTACTGTGTGTCGGTGAATAGCATAGTAGATTTATGGCCCAGGTACGAGATTTATCAAGCCCTGTATACTAAATTAGGTACTACTCGCTTTTGTATTTCGCCTGATGGGTCAACCATACATGTTTCTGACTCCTAAAGATATAATCCGGATATATATTGAAGCGACTGGTGCTGTTGGCATTCTTGAACGGCGCTCTTGCAATGTTTCTAGCTCGAGCTCTTTGTGGTGGAAGGAGAAGAATAGAAGTGGCAGCGAATAACAGTTGGACCGGGAACAAGACGTGGGCTAGAGGTTTTTTTTTTTCTCTAAAAGCGCGCACTGTTAGGACACGGAACCAACGCAAAACTGTTCCTGTTTGTTATCGTTCAATAGCAACAAAGAAGGTAATGATCCAATTCACCATCGTCCCTCCAGACGCAAGTCATGTTTTTAATGACATTTATTATACGACATCAATCCTATATGGAACCTGCTTCCGCAGGTTCCGATACTCCAACATGATGGATAGATGAATATATGTCCCATGTCTATAGCTTAATCAGTTCAAACATGACAAATGAAAAAGTCACGTAGCTCATTAGATACCTGTCATTAGAACGATGTTATGGACATCATACATATATGTATTTTATTTCTGTTCATTGCAGAGTGGAGCATTGAGAACTGAACACAATTCATTCTTTCCTACTGTTAGTTGATATTGTGTGTATAATTATCACTTCACATGCAATGTGTATTTACTTCGCTCTAATCTATTGAAGGTTGAATATCAGACATTTAATAGTCCCAAAGAATATTGGGATAAAGTGATTGGGAAAATAAAGGAGTTTAATGGATCTCTGACTGAGGTTGGTATCTGAGTATGTTACTTTTAATTAATAATTTGTTCATAACAGGAAAATAAACTGCAGGAGTGGCAGTTAGGACAATTGCAAGGTGTGAAAATAAGGATTTGGGAGAAACATCTGTACTGATATACTTGTACAAGTTTGCACGGATGTTATGGTCAAAAATACATACCTTTTAAGTGGGATTTTTTTAATGTACTCTGTTACTTTACATGCATGATGCACATTTCCTATCCAGAATTTTGTACCAAACTGTCTTCTGACACTGCTGCAATGTTCAGTGAAAGGGATATGCAGTTGATTCAAGTGCTTCTTAGGTGGCCTAGTGAGAAAGCTCTTCCAGGTGAGTGACAATTTTTTTGTACATGTATATTACTGTTCTGTTGATTCTAATCTATGTGCTTAATGTTTACACATAACCTTTACACATGGTTGTGTAATCCATAAATTGTGTAATCCAGGGTTGTGTAAATTCTACGGGTGTGACAGCCTGGGATCAGGAAAAGCTAGTGCTGAGAAAGTAGTATACAGAAAATTTACAGACACAATTACTACAGTACATGTATACGATTATCAAGTTTCTTCTTGGCACATGCCCGCTAAAACATTGCCAATCGCTACCAGGCCGTATTTCTCCCCCCCCCCCCCCCCCCCCCCCCCAACTTTAATAAAATATGGCCTGGGAACAAGGCTAGAGAGGATACATCATTGACCTGTGTAAAAACTGGAATGTAGATACAAAATAGTGATACAAAATACATGTACCACACCACACACTCCACATACATGTACTATACTGGAAAAGACAGATGCATTATTAAAACAAAAACTCAAAACCTATAATGGATTACACAACCATGTTTAAAGGTTATGTGTAAACATTAAGCACATAGATTAGAATCAAATTATCTATCTCAAATTATCTATCTTTTCCAGTGAAGTACATGAATGTGGAGAGTGTGGTGTGGTATTTTGTATCACTATTTTGTATCTATACTCCCATTTTTACACAGTTCAATGATGTATCCCCCTAGCCTCGTACCCAAGCCATATTTTTTTATTAAAGTTGGGGGTGGGGGGGGGGGGGGGAATACGGCCTGGTAGCGGTTGGCAATGTTTTAGCGTGCATGCGCTTGGCCATTACCAAGAAACTTGATAATCGTATACTGTAGTAATTGTGTCTGTAAATTTTCCGTATACTACTTTCTCGGCACTAGCTTTTCCTGATCGCAGGCCATCAAGCCCATAGAATTTTCATAGTGCTCCATTTCGAAATGCACACCGTGCACACAAAATTAACATTTAACTAGTTATGTACATAGTTCTAGAAAGTGCTTGTGCTGAAATCCATAGGTAGCTAGTTCATTTAACTTAATTTTAATTTTTAAATATGGTCTGGGAACGAGGCTAACAGGAAACATGCGAGCATGTATCCCCTTGGATTGCTAGCTCATATATAGAGTAAGTTTCTGTACATGGTTTTCATTCTGGGAATGAACCAGCTACCTATGGATTTCGCCACAAGCATTTTCCTAGTAACCATGTACGTAACTAGGCCTAGTTGTGTTATTTTTGTGTGCACTGTGTGTATTTCGAAGTGGAGCACTATGAAATTCTACGGGCGCAACAGCCTGGGATCAGGATCAGGAAAAGCTAGTGTTGAGAAAGTAATATATGGAAAATTTACAGACTGTTAACAGTATACGATTACCAAGTTTCTTTGTAATGGCCTAGCGCATGCGCACTGAAACATTGCCAACTGCTACCAGGCCGTATTTCCGCTCTTCCCCGCCCTCCCTAACTTCAATACGGCCTAGGAACAAGGCTAGTATCCCTTCATCTTGTGTATTTGCTATATTTGGATACACCGTACCGCCCCCTTAATCTAAATGGTGGTTTGATAATAGGCCAATGTGGGAGCGTGTTGCTATGGGGCTTCAAACTGGTACGGGTAGTGCAGGCCTCTCAACTGGTGACATATTCTGGACCTCTTTTGGATCTTTCCTCAGTAGGGGCATCTGGGATTTCCGTTATTTGGCTTCTGTTCCTCCTGTGCTGATCAGTATGCATGACTATTACCTGTTTTGCGACCTCTGTCATCAGATGACACCCAAACCTCCATCAGCGCCCATGGAAGTGTTTGATGTTCTAGTTCATATTAGACAATAGCAGAAGTGATTTGCGCAATCTGATTGGTCGGTTGCAGTTATCTAAACGCGGTTAAAACCTTGAGAGGGACTAGAGTGCTAGTATAATCCCTCCTTTTAACATTCAATTGCTCGAGTTAATTGTGTACATTATATTATTATGTGATAACTCAATATTATTTCTAGTAATGTTGGTCCATGCTATACAATGCTTCCCGATATATAGAATTTTTTGCAGCCAATTTGGCTATTTGTCATTTTTGTAGTAGCCAGTTTTATTTTGCAGTAGCCAATAATTAAATCAACCTTTCAGAAATGAAAACAATATTGTGAGTCTGCCATTTCTAAACCGCAATGTTCACTTGCACTCAATTACCATTGTAAGTAAGTAAGCTTATGTAAATGATATTCATACTAATTATTGAATTGCGAAACGGCAAATCCAAGATGCTAAAAATTACCAAACAACCATTTATATCGCCAATGGCAAATTTGGCAAGCATGTCGGGAAGCACTGCTATATATTAAAATTTACATTTGCACAGAGTGGAGATTATAAGTTCCAGGTACTGAGTTTTGCATCATATTTGAATTTAGACTTTTTGTCGGCAGTTTTTGATTCCAGGGGCAAAAGCATGGACACGGTGCATACTCGTTTTGATGTATTATAATTTAGAAACATTCTCACATTGGCAATCAGCGGTACTTGAATGCTGTCAATACTGCAATGCCCCATTCGTTCAATAACCAACGCGGCAGTGGCTCTCAATGAGCAATTGGTTTTAAACCCACTCTGACTGATTCCAGCAGTGTTGCATTAGCGAGCGACTGTTTTTTGAAGCGTATTGTTTCCATATCTTTTTGTAGCTTTCAAATGGTTGCTATTGAATATCTAATTGCTAAGTTGGTGCTATAATTAATTGGTTGCTACATACGCGTTGCTGTTGTCATAGATATTATAGGAACGGGATTGGAAACGAGCCCAATCAACACTAGTTAACACCGTCAACCCACACATTCGGGCACTATTTGGAATACGGAATATGATTATGGGTCGTGAACAAAATATTGGTAATGCCTTGTTTAGGACTAGGGCCTATGTGAAATAAGTGTTTATTTGGGTTGCAGCGCGGGAGTTCATTGAAGCCATTGACGCAATTTTAGTTGACGACAGCTATGAATTGCCATCTCCAGTGGCCTATGTTTGTAGAAAGGCAGCTGAACTCTTACATGTTTGGATAATGAAGTCAGAAAACAAAAGCGACTTAGAATCATTTAGTAAACATCTACATTCTAAACTTTTGAAAGCTACAATTTTACTGCTAAGTTCGAAAATAAATGAGTCGTGGTAGAGAAAAGATGTGGAGAACCATTCGTATTTCATCTCGGTTTAGAGATGTATGGAAAACTTTTTTTGCAAAGATCCAGTGCATCCTCATTTATACCAGCACATCATGTTTAGGAAGATGGCACAAGTAAAAGTAACTGTTCTTGAGTGGCATTATTCACCCTGTCACAGAAAAGTGAGGAGAACGCACTACAATATGCTGCTGGATTCGTTTGCAGGAAAGTTACTGAGAACATTGAACACTCAAAACACCCCTGCATGATGTTACAGGATGATAATCCAAGTGAACATGAAAATGATATGACAGTCTGGATAGACATTATAGATCGTGGTGGACTTTGGCATGCGAAAGACACAGCGTACCTAGTATTGTATGCAGTGGAAGAAGAGGTGAGAAGACACTTACATAGACTGAGTCCCCAAAATCCTACATTAGATGTTGCGTGATTTGCTAACTAAAAACAAAGTGGAATTTGACAATACAGAAGATGCTCTAATGTTAAAGAAAACTTTGGATTGCTTTCAGAGGATATGCTTTTGTGAGTGGGTGGATAGAAAAATACAAACTTGCTTTTGTGAGTAGGTGGATAGTTTCTTTTGTGAGTGGGTGGATAGAAAAATAAGAACAAGGAGTGCTTTACAAAAGAAGAAAGTCCTTCTTGAATAATTGCAAAGCTGACTTATTTTTATTTGTAGCGTTGTACCGTTATAGTATTTGTGTATATAATAATTAAACTGAAAGGTTACTTAATTTTAATTACAAGAACGGTAAATAAAACAAGTTCACATGCGTGGTGCATATTATTTATCAATAAATATACTACTAATACACACACAGCACAACATATGAACTGCACCAATTATAAAGATATTATGGATTCTAGGAAATTTTGATAGAGGCTATTGGTCAACTGATTTCCTATAGTTCCCTCTCCTTATGTCAGCACACAACAAATCAACAGCACAAAGGGCCTGGATTATTCATACAAAAATTTTTTAAGTGGACCTTGAGAGAGTTTTTCAGTCAAAAATGGTGGTGACCGGGCCCAGCACAGTGAACAAATATTGTATCAAGTCGATGAAGGATGACACTATATAAGTAGGAGATTGATAATAATACCATAAAGCTCATAACTGCATACACTTCCCAATAAATTGAATTCCTAGAAGGGTTTCTTTACTTAACTACATCTTGGCTTTTTGCTCTTTGTTGAACCCTGCACGAACATTTACACTATCTAGATATGGAAAAACTCTTCTGCCAGCCACTTTATTTTCAGATATATATGGCTCCCTGAAGGAATTCCTCATCCTTATTCCTTCCCAATAGTAGAAACAATCAAAGAATTTGTTAACATCATGATGAACTTGACTGTTTCACTAACTTCAGGACCATTTGTAATTTATATAGCTTTTGCAGCTGTTTCACCAATCACCTTATAGACAATAACATGCAAATAAGTTGCTTATTTGTGCAGCAAGGTCGACTCACATCTTTGAGAAGATATGCTCGTATTTGAGCTTCGGCACCTTCCTAAGGCCAGGATTGACTCTGCCACGACCATTGTACAGATCTACCACATACTTCCACCGGATACCATTACCACTGCCCTTAATTAAAATTGAAAGTAAAGTTTTTCATGCATGCACATGTCTGTACAATACAAATTGGACTTACAACAGCTGCTTAGAAAAGCAATTCCTTACAGTTTTTATCTGGTAGGGTGGGTCTGAAATAAAATTAATGTAGTGCTCCTCTGTAGAATGAGGATTAAGAGTCGATGGGCCAGATACATGTACACACCATGAAGTTTTAAAAAACTCCTATTAGATGAAGCTCCATCTGCCGTTATGGTTAACAGCTTCCCACATTGAATGGGCTTATTGCCACTTAACTTTGTCACTGCAAACTGAGCATAGTTTGTTGAACAACTCTTGTACCATAATGACAAACATTGTTTTGGCTAGTTCATCCCGCTGCTCATCTTGATTTGTCAAAGTTTAGGAGTTGGTTGTTAGTTTAACCTAGATTTCTAAATCTGATCATTTCTCCTGTTGATTTATCAAGGACTAAATCCTCCTTGATATAAACTTCATCTATAATCAGACCTGCACCTCTCATACTCTTTAGATCCATCACCTGCAACCTTCATGGGCTGAGCATCTATCTCAGAAGAATAGCCTACTCTAGCAGATGTTAAATAGGTGTAATTGCATAATGTCCTTTGCAAGGGTAATCAGTGATTTACAGCCAAGTTTGCAACAGGGGGTGGATTTTGTAATATATAAAAAAATAGGGGGTGGGCAAATATAAAAGTCTTCCCTCTGTACTGTTAAATGGCACGCCATTCAATTTTATGAAGCAGCGCGGATGTCGACCACCTGCAGCCTGGCCCGAAATGGCTTTCTTTTTTTCAATACGTAAATCAGCGGTACACTTTTACATCTATGTGCATGTGCGTCAATATCAAAAGGATGGTAATTCTAATGTACCCTACGTTGTGGAATCCATCAGTTATAAACACGGGTTATAAATTCCGTATATTTGGGCCAAGCGTTTTTTCCTATGTCAGATCGAAGGTCAGGAATTACAGGTCCTTCCACACATAAGATCATCCAAGTGATCATCGGTAAGGCACGTCCTCAGCTCCATCATAACACGATTCATAGTGGACACACTTCTTTCAGCTGGGGATGATGAAAATGGCAAAAGGTTAACGTGAACGGCAACACGGGACAAACTTTCAAACATGGCCTTCTCAGAATCATTACATGCAAGCTTTGCTAAATCGGTCGGATCCATCCGGCGATTGTACATTCGCCATTCAGTAGCCATGTCAATGCCATCAGTAGATTGCCGAAGAGCAAAATCTTCACAAAGGCCAACTGCACGGCATCCTGCTACCCAGTTAATAATAGTCTCCTTTTTGGACAATTTAGGCAATAGTTCAGCCAATGGAGCAATGCTGTCCACAAGTTGCTCTTGCATGCTTTCGACTAAGGTCGATATGTACCTTTTAGTCTCCTTGAATAACTTCTCACTCAAAATTTCTTCTGGACATGACCCTACAGAAAAACATTTATAGGCGAAATTTGCAGACAGTTTCTCTTCAATGTCCTGACGCTGTGTGCGAGCATCCACAAATATGGAACACACGTCAGTCGATTTCAGCTGAGTGATGGTTGCCTTGCTCTGTTTAACAGCATCAATTGCACCCAGTGCGCTAGCCTGAAGGCCCTTGTTCAAAATCTGTACTGGCAAAAGAATAGCATTAAATACTCTTAACAGAATCAAATTCTCAAAGTTGAGCAAGAAAGTATAATAACCATTTGCCTCAGCTTGAACTTTTCCTGTCTCAATGCTCGCAATATTTTCCAGAGCAAGCAACACCTGTTGATAGTTTGCAATAAGTCTTTCAGACGTGTACTGAAGGCTGCACCATCGTGTATCGCCAGGAATCACCGGTTTCAAATGTGGAAGCTCCAACAATTCAGCGGCTGCTTTCATTTGTTGCATACGTTTTGGACTATAATTGAAAAAAATGGCAAGGCTTACCAAACCATCAACCATCCGTTTGATAGCTGGCGTGGATTTAGTAGCATAAACACAACTCAACTGCAGCTTATGGTTGTTGCACCAGACGTAAAGCAGGTTTGGGCTCTCTGTGCGTAGTTTCGCTTGCAAACCTGCATTTTTTCCTCGATACTGACTGCCACCATCAAAACCAACAGCAACCATTTGAGAAATTTTCAAACCAATCTTTTCGCACAGCACTCTCTTCGTGTCCACCAACAAGGCAGCCGCATCTGTTGTAGCAAGCTTTTCCAGACCTACGAAAGCCTCAATCGCTCGACCATCATCATTTAGGTATCTCACATTGTGGGTAGCTTGCTAACTCCAGACTCGTCCTCTGCTTCATCACCGATAAAAGAATAACCTCCATACTTACTAACAGAACTACGAATTTTCGAATAAACAAATTCTCGTGTTTCATCATCAAATGCTTTCAGCATGGAAGTCATGGCGGTGGTTGAATGGTAACAAGCATAGTTCGGAAGAGATTTATACCAGGTCAAGAACTCAGAATTGCTAAAGCATAGATTGGTAATAGTAGCCTGCCAATTTGTAGTGTGTGGAATCTCTTGTTTAAAGAGCGTGTAGGCAGCATTCAACATGGAGGGGAAAAATTTCGCTCCATCTGAGGTACTTTGCGCAATTTGCCTATCAACCGCAACTATAATTGTGGGTTGAGAGCCAGCTATGAAGTCAGCTGCAACATTGTGTTGTTTGCTATCTGCATGCTTCTTTGCTTTCTCCATTAACCTGTTGGAATTTGTCATTGGCTCGGTGACCCAAATACCGTGAGAGGAGCTATTGAGCTTCATACCTTTCGAGTAAGCTTCATACCTTTCGAGTAAGCGTCCACACACATGCTGCACTTATATCCACCACTACTACTACAAAGCTGCAGCCAATTATAACAGCTGATGGCAGACTTAGGCCTTTTGGAAGCATTTTCAGCACTTGATGAGGGCAACGATGAGGCCAAACCTGTTTCCAAATCCTGCAACGATAAGGTGAGTTCTGCCGTAGGGGTTGACGCCGATGACAGTTCAAAAGGTCTTTTCGAAGCCGACGATGAACTGGCATCCGGTGATATGTATTGCAGAATGCCTCTGTCACGACCAACCATTGCTGTTTTAATAATGCTATATGCACATAGTTGGGCGTAGCCCGACCGGAAGGTCGGGTATGTGGGCTATTAACACTTCATTTGTCTGACCTACGATCGAGTGATAATTGCATAACTAGCACAGATAATGCATACACTCACGCTGGCTGTGTGCTATGCACAATGCCAGTTTTAACATGGCACGTGTAAACCAGGGGGTGGGTTTTTCAAATTAGGGGGAAACCAGGGGGTGGGTAGGGGGTGGGAGCGGTAAACCCCTGGTAATTTTAGGCAGCCAATGTTGCAAAGCAACTTGTCATGAGCATTTCCCAAGAGATGCATTAAATAAATGCACCATTTAATCACTAGTAGGTGCTATCTCATAGATTTTGCATTGTGCAATAATTCTGCCTCTTTTTGCTGCTCCCTGCTATCTCATAGATTTTGCATTGTGCAATAATTCTGCCTGCTCCCTGAATATCGTCCGTTGGAAGTGATGCAAATTTGTCCTCGTTCTCTTCCATGATGCTTGTGAAATCGTTGGACAAATTTTATTCACTAAAATCCCTCTTTGTTGGATCTTCTGTGCAATACATTGAGACTTTTTCTTAAGACTTTGCAGCTGCGATGTGGTTCTGTGAGGTGTCATTTAGATTGCATAGCCTAGTGACAAGTTCTGAAGGTGTGAATACCGGTAGTTGTTGTGACTGCTATGATCTGTGCTGTCTTGCTCAGATCGCTGAATCATAACAAAGACAACTTCTATATGCTCACACCTTCACAACAGGATGGATCTATGATAATTGAAATAAATTATGTTAATTGATTTTTGAGCAAATGCCCGTCTAAATATACATGCAGGCATAATTTTATACCATCACTTTGATGGTCTGTGAATTTTCGCATTAAAGTTGAAAACTGATCATCGTCGTTTCCAACCACACTTTCAAGTACCTGCATTACTGCAACTGCATATCTGCTGCTACAAAATGTATTTGATCATATATAAATCCACACACACACAGTAGTATTACTAGTATCAAGTAGCTTACCTGATGGGACTGTAGAAGGCAGGTTCCTAGGTACCTGGCATAAACTAGTTGTTATTTTATGGCCATACGTTGTAAGACTCCAGGTAAAGCCATCAGTTAATATGTTCAGGCCATGTTGCACTTTGGGAGTACCATTAATGATGCCGACTTTGTAGAATGTAATGAACAATTCTTCTATACCCTTTTCCCAGCCTGTGAAGTTCTCAATGTGAATATGAATGACTGCATGCATACACATATATATTGATATAAAAACATGTGGAAAGCTCCCTGTTAAATTCATGAACTTAGGAATATTAGCCAAAATATTGAGACAGAACTTCAAATGGTATTGATACCTTGAAGATAACCGAATTTGTAAATGGGATTGTGGCAGCGAAATGGGACCTAGCGCATAATTTTTTCAAGATTTCAAATTACTTCATTTTCTAAGAGACACCTATGTCCTCTACAACTTCTTTCTTACGCACTAAAAATTAGTCTGCCATCATGGAGTTACTGTGGCTTGAATTGGTAATTACACGTACATTTTAATTGCATGTGTCAACTTCGCCTGGAAATTTTTTATAATATGCGCTAGGTCACTTTTTGCTGCCACGACCCCAAATGTAATTTTAACAGATTATAGCATACCTTCAAAGGGGGTGAATCCAGTGGATTGGAGACTGTAAGAGGTTCACTCAGACCAGATTGAATTTTCCTCATGTGTATGGCTATCAAGTCGAAATCTTCTTTAATGCATCACTCTTCCCATTGTACATTTTCTAGTTATGGAAGTTGGAGAGGGCATAATGATATAATCCAATCAATTGTGCAAATAATGAAAATATGCTCGCACTTTTAAAATTTCCCGTAATAGTACTACAAATGAAAGTGATGTGACATTACAGTGTAAAAATCGATGCTCCATCGGGGACTGGTTTTGTATTATTTTTAGTGAACAAACTAATGAAGTCATTGCTGCATGTTTTAATGTGTGTCAAAAACTACACGTTGCAGAGTATAAATGTGACCACTATCCCTCTTGCTTAAAAGTTATCAACTAGGCTGAAACACCCGCAAGTTTGTAGTTAGAGGTTATGTGTGAAAATCCTTCTATACGTTACATTAAAAAATTAAAACACTCCCAAAACCTACATACAGCAAGGAATCCAAATCTGTTATTTGACTTTGCTGCTTAAAAAAACCGAAGGTGGAGGATAGCTAGACACCCAGTCAACACTCAGTAAGTGCGCGATTTGCAGATTCTATGAAGTATAGGCTTCTGTGGCTCACGTGCACTGTTTCCAATCATGTTAATATAATATCTATGCTATTGTCTAAATTGGTTAGACACTGGACCTTTGGGATCCACGTGATTTAGAATCCCCTCGGGCCCTTAGTAGCACCTACAGACCAGGGCCCTCGGGGATTCTATATCATGTACATGTAGATCCTTGTCTGCTTGTCCAATATTCTGTGGATATCTCGGGCTACTTGTAGCATGTGAGAAGCAATATGACTTTGAAAACACCATCTCCTGTGATGAAAACTGAGGCCCATTGTCACCTACTACAACCCCGGGGATCCAAAAAGTGGGAAGATTAGTTTTAAGGCACAGATAACACCCATTGATAACTTATGTAACGGAAGAAATAGCCACCACCAGAACATAGGTTTGTCCATTGACAGATACTCAGGGAGTTGCAGAGCAATCACTTGTTCTTTGTGAGCAACTGTTCTGGGCACGGGCGTGACAACACTGTACAACCATCTCCTCTCCTGCCCACTAAACTGATTGCATGTTATGAAGCCTGCACTGTTGAATACCCTGGTGTCCCTGATGAATTCTTTGCAATGTTTCTTTCTCTAGTGCTTCTGGAACTTCCATACAACAAAAAAGGCAAGATATGCCCTGATAATCCAGTAGGGTGCCAATTTACCACTTTTAGGCCATCTGAATCGGCAATATTTCATAACCTGGGAAGAGATGAGCTCATTAGGCTAGGCTAAACAATATTCCTACCATCAGTGGTAACCATAAATCTCTTGCCCAATGCTCCTTGCTCAGCATTTCCTGCCCAGTGTGTACTCATGTAACATCTCGAATACCCAAGTAATGGCCAGTACCTCCTTTTCAAACTGCGTATCTCATTTGGTTTCTGTCATCAATCAGGAGGCAAAAGCCACAGCTACTCAATCCATGTGAATAAGCATCCGGAAATTATAGTTTCAGCATCACTGTTATATAGTGTGTTAGGGCTGCTTTTGGCTTCATCAGCTCCTAATCCATGATGCTTGGTAGACAATAAGCACCTCAGTGGTTTGCTCAGCCCAGCCAGTCAGTGAGAAAACCATCCTGCCCCCCCCACCTGATTGAATGTCAGTCAGTGGTGCCATTTCTCTTATTTGTCCGCATTTACTGAGATGCCATTCTTGTCAATTATGTGTCCATCAAACTTCATACTTGCTGAATTCACTATTTTCTTGGCTCCAGCAGCGTTAATACGTTTGAGGGCTGCTAAAAGTCATATGTCATGTTCTTCCTGATTATTACCTACCAGCACATCATCCACCATGCACAACACATACCTTCTAAACCACTCATGTTCTCTGTAAGTGTTCTGAAGCACTGGAGATTATTAAATCAATACCAGCCAAAGGGTGTAATAAATGTGGTCAATAGTCGTGGATCCTCTGCTAGTGGGATCTGCCAGAAACCACTGTTGGAATCTAAGTTTAAAAGCACAGTAGGTCCTGAATGTTTCATCCACCTAAGTTAATGGATGAAGTTCTCGGAGAACACTTCCATCATGTTGTGGGCACAGCACCATACCTGCTCACCATTTCTCTGTTATGGAAAATATATATATTGACCCTCCTTACTGGATCTACTTTATTTTAGTCTTTGTTATACTGGCTGTAGTGGTTTGTATAACATTAAGCTTACTGCTGAGCTTACATTTTAATTTTAAAATGGAATGCTAACCCTCAACTATCCTGCTGTGGCCTAGTACAGGCAGTCAACCCTGTGAAGGACTGTGGAAATGGCTTGCACCTGTGAACACCAGGAAACTATATATTATCTTAAATAAGAGACTGGATACATCAATATGATAGTCATGCACTATCTGCTCCAGTAGTTGATAGTAATGGTTGATGTTTTCCTCATTACCAGCTGCAGCCCTTAAATGAGATAAAACATTAGGCGTTGGGTGTGTTAAATTTATGCCATGTTTCAAAGACATCCATTTAATAAAAGCTTGAACCATTCATCACTAGGGATGCTATTCTTTGCTCTAAAAGAACTGCCTCTTGCTTTTACTAACTTTGGCAGAGTGCTTCAATTGCAAGACATCAATAGGGAGACCTCATTCCTTTAACCACAGAAACCACATAGCTGCAGTAGCCAAGACTAGTTCCTTTCATCTGTCATCAATGTCTTGGGGCCAGTAGGGCAGTCAATGATTTCCATCTTTGGGTTGTAACGCATCTATGATGCTCCGGGTATACCGGCAGCCATTGTGATAGAGTTTAGGCTATGACCCTGCTGTATCACAATACGAATCAATTCTGGATTTCACTTTTACCTACGGCCCTGCGATGACATGTATTTCTGGGTCACAAGCAAGTGATTGCAGATTGCAGGTTGCCAGTCTGGAATCACATGCTTGTGCCACAGAAACTGATTTCAGCTATTCACGACAGCCCTGGAAAATTATGGTATAATACTAATTCTGTTGTGGCCAATAGTGAAATTCATATCGCGCTATAATGAAGTGCATGTCTACTGGGTTGTACGTTTTGGTATACAGCTACCTAGATTTGTGTGCATCCAGGTTGAAAGTAACAAAAAACAGAATACACACACACTCTTGGGCATGCTTTTTAACATATCATAAAGCTTTTATTTTGCTCTAAAACATTACGCAAACCTAAAAATCAATTGTAACTAATTGAATGGTAATAGTGACCCTTCGAATGCTGTGAGCTCCAGATTGATCAGCATCACTGTTTAATTCAGTCACACACACTATCAGGAACTTTTTTCTGCCCTGCATTTTTGGAAAAGATGTGTTGTTTCTGCAATTTGAGCAAATGTGACACTTTTTAGAAACATTTCTCTAAGTGGGTGAGGCATATTGATTTGTAATTTCCCAACAAAAAGTCCTATCGAAGCCACTTCTCTTTCCACACATTGGAAAGACATTTGAGTACAATACTAAAACCTTTAGGGGCCGTTCATAAATTACGTCACGCTATTTTTGACCATTATGGACCCCCCCCCTCATCACACATTATCCCATACTGATGTATGCTTAATGTATACATCGTCACACTGGCTGATACCCCCCCTCCCCCCCCTTCAGTGTGACATAATTTATGAACGGCCCCTTATTTATCCTTAAAACACATCCTTTTTTTATATGTTCAAAATTCGTCTTTAATACCCAGCTCGTCATTAGACCTGGGAGCACTCTACTTGGCAAGACGGGTTAAATGGATGATAGCCAAGAATGGTATTCTGTCCAGCAAGCAGGCAAGACACTTTCTGCACAAACATAAACATAAGAAATTAAGAACTTCTACTTGGCAGATAATATAAGCAGGGTCATGCCTGGACAAAAGGATTTGTTCTTGTCTTAGCAGCTGATGGGGAAAAGGTGCATATGCAGAAGAGTTTACGTCTGAGCAATGTTAGGGAAGCTTATAGGACGCCATCCAGACATGTAGATAGGCTTCTCTAAGTTTGCTCAGCTTCGACCAAAGCAATGTATCTTGGCCGGAGCTGCTGGCACACATTCAGTACATGTCTGCACACTTTATCAGAACGTTGAGTTGATGATCGCTGGTGGCAAGCTGGAGTCATTGACTGATGGTGAACTGAAGCATTACTGACACTGCTTTTCAGCTATACAGGGCAACCCGCCAAACATTGAGTGCAATTCTGGCACAGAACCACTTTGTGTATCACTGAAACCGGTTTTTGATGAACATACTATTGTTGACACAGTGGAATTCAAGCTGTGGATGACAGCGGATCATGCCACACTAGAAATGAAGGTCCTTCCAGTGGACGAGTATGTGGAGTGCTTCGTTGGTATGCTGAAGAAACCTTGTCCGTGGCTTCACAGCCAAAATGCAGTACCCATTTTTTGCAGCAAAAGGAAGGGGAATTTGTAGTCATTGCTGACTTCTCCAAAAACTTTAGTTTTGTTGTTTAGGATGAAGTTCAGTCCTTCAATTGGAATAACAGCTCAGCCACTATTGTCTGCTACTTCCGTGATAAAGGAGAGCTGAAAAGTACCTGCTATATCATTATCTCCGAGAGCACTCAGCATGACATCATCGCTGTCCACCCTTTCCAGAGAACACTTGTGGATTTTTTGACCCAGGAAAATGTGATGGTAAAAAGATGTTATTTTTCTCTGATGGATGTGCAGCACAGTACAAGAACTGCAAGAACTTAACCAATCGGTGTTACCATTTTCAGAACTTCTGGGTGCAAATTAAGTGGCACTTCTTTGCAACATCCCATGGGAAGTCTGCAAGTGACTGTGCTGGTGGAACCTTGAAGAGGCTTGCCACAAGAGCCAGTCTGCAGCGTCTCTATCAGGACAAGATATTGACAGCACTATACAGCTATACCAATTCGCAGTCAGTACAATAAGAGATATACATGTTAGTTTTGTAACTTTGAGGAAACACGAGGAAGAAGCTAAGTTCCTTGAAGAACGACTAAAAATGAGCAGAACTGTATCAGGTACACATAAGCTGCACAGTGTTCTCCCAGTTAATGGCACTATAGTTGAAGTTAAACCTTACTCAAGTAGTGCATCCTCAAGAGAGGAAAGGACTGTATTGAGTCTGTCACCTCTTCTATTTAGTGCAATTGGTGGGTACATAACTGTTGCATATGGCAGCTCCCATTGGCTTGGCTTTGTGCTCAGTGTCAATGAGCACAGTCACATTCTTCCATCCTAACATCCCATCTTCATTTTTTATCCTACGAGAAAGGATGTTTTGGACATGGATCCTTCCAACATTTTAACTTGTGTCCAGCCATCAATAGCAACAGCCACTGGTAGGGCATACACTTTTAGCAAGAATGAAGTACAGGAAACCACCACTGCTCTGCAAGTATTATGTAACTTTGCTTTTCTTATGTTATATGTTTAGATAGTCTGTGGTGTCTCTGTTATTATAGCCATTAACACGTAGTGGTTACTGTGTTTAAAAAAACGCCAAGACAAGAAGAAATGAAAATGGCTACTAGTCTTTTAACTGGTATTGCAGTCTAGTGGTTCATTTCTCCATCAAGCTGTCATGCATAGAGCCTTAATGGATATTGTGAGAAGAGTCTGTGGGTTAACGCACAAGGGTTTTCGTTATTTACGAAGGATGCTGCACGTAAATTTTCTTGAATTTCACAATTAAGGATTAGGACATGTGCCTTGAAGAGCTGCCTCGAGTGTTTGCACCCCATGGATTCGACCTAGCACGGTTTTGGCCTAGATTCGATCCCCTTTGTCAACTAATTATCGGAGTACTTTGTTGGATGTAGCCTGACCTTAGTGAATACATTAAGGTTGGGCTACACCCACTTGAGGGGGGGGGAGGGGGGGCTAAGAATTGCTGGTAAATTGGGGTTCGTTGCATGTGAAGGTACTGATTGTGGTGGGCGTGGCTGAGGGGGGAGGAAGCCCATGTATTTTCTTCTTTACTGATGATTATATGTAGGGAAATACCAATCTAACTCCAACAACACCCCCCACTAAGCTTTCAATATAGTTATTTCTCTCCATAGGACCGATTTCTAATAGTGCACACCTTTTACAATTAAGGAATCTAACCGGTTCAAAATATTCCAACATCACAATTAAGAAGTCGTTAAGGAATTGTGACATTCCTTAAATTATGACGCTTATGGTGTTGTTTTTGCAGCCTTAAAAATTCATTGCCACATTAAACCATGTAGGGTAATTAAGTTAATATTAGTGCAACTACATAATAGTTTTTGTTATGTGCAAACAGCCCAAACCTATACAAGTCAAGGCTCAAGCTTTTACTCTTTTGAAATGACAAAGTAACAGAAAAAATTAATTATTCAATAAGTCATATTATTTCAATGAGACATCATAGAGTATACAAAGTGTATGGCACAATTTCATTTATAACTTAGGGGAGAGCATTGAATGAGAGTGGTATGTCAACATGACAGGATGATGTATTCAGGGTGGTAAAAGTTCCTGTGTAAGGACCCTATTAGAAGATATAACTTTCTGCAGGGAAGAGACACCCATTGTACTAATTGTTATTAAAATCCTGAAGTACTCATAGCAAAGGGCGCAATTAGGGTTCAGGCGACCGATATGAAGAAGCCTTCAACTTACACATGAAACTAGGAAACTAATAACTATTGATTTTGATACAGACCATTATTTTGGATTAATGAAAAAGACAAAATCACATTTAATTATTGGGTCTGTGCAAATTTATAAGTAAAAGGGTTTTGTACATTGTTGAAACATAACAATGCAATTAGAAAAATGAAGCCTGTGTAACTTGTGATTTTAAGATTAGGATGTTCCTTATGTTGTTGTAGGTTTGGACATTCTAAGAGTTGCTCTACTAAACAGTTCTGCAAGTGCTTATTTGTTTTCCTCTCCTGATAATGCTGAATCATTATTCACAAACCTGATGGAATATGCATTGTGAGTTTTACATTGAATTTGTAGCTTACATGTAATTATTGATTTTAACTGACAAAAGACTGACCTGTAGTATACTTGTGCCCTCAGAATATACTGTACATACAATCTGATCAGAGGTAAAAAAAAAAAAAGGGGGGGGGGGGGGGGGGGAATCACAATTTAATGTTTTGCATTGCGGTAATATGTAACAAACTTGTATAATTTATATTGGATTTTGCATCGTAGTATGGATGTATATGATTATATAGTAGATGTAGTTCAATGTAGTAATAGTAGTTTTTTTTTTGTCTCTTACAGTGGTGCCAATGCTGACGGCAAGAATCAGTTATTAGCTCTGCGGTGCATTGCCAATATGTTTGTACACCCACACTCTCTATCTATCGTGGATTACAAGAGACCACTGGTTTGTTTTTTAAATTTATTTTGTACTGTGTTATGCTTATGCCTACTGTATGTATGGCTTATAACCTAGGGTCTGATACATCTAGCAAAAGCAAAATATTGCATTTGTGTATATATTCAGTTCCTTACAAGGGCCCAAGGTACATTTAGCACGTACAGCTTGAGGGGTACATATATTCTATGAACACATCTATTTAGTTTGAATTGACCTGCATCTCAAATAAGCTAGTACTAGACCCTTTATCCACAGCTGCAGATGGATTACATAACTGCTACACAGGAAGTCTGAGGAAATTGCTTACAAAATTGTGGCCAATTAGTGTGCCGTAATAATTCTTGTTACACGTTATCAGCCTCCAGAGTTACTCAGCAACCAGTCTAACCCACAGCTAGGGTGGCACTTTTATATATTTATCAGTTCAAGTTCACGGATTCGCCTCACCAGCCAGACCTCCACTGATCTTCAACCTTAGCCTTAACTTTGTGGTCCATTACACATCTCATGGCTAATCAACACAAGCGTTTATATTGACCTTTGTGTATTGAACTGGTATTGATGTAGCAGTTCTTAGTGACTGATCGGTTCTTAGTGACTGATCTGGTTCCTTAGGGGACTTTAAAAATACCACGATTCGCACACCCATCCCCCCTCCCCTGTGGCTAGTAAACCAAGACCCAGTAGGACAGTTGCTTCCCTGTCCCTGTAGGAATACTGACAAACACACCTTGCCACTTCATATAGCTCTTGGTACATAACTAACAGTTACTCTAGAATAACACTAATTGTATTCCTGGATTTTAGGGTTTTAAAAATAATTGCGTAATGATATGTTAGTATAATGTACTATTGGAGGTTTCATAAATCTATTCAAAAGCTTCCACACTAATCTACCGCCTGCATCCTTCCCTGGTTGGGACCTCGCCTTTTGGCTGCGTAGAGTTTGTGCCCTCAGAGAATTTTCAGAGCCTAGTTCCTGGGCAACTACAGAGATAGCCATACTGAGCATGTGACTATCGCGTGAATTCTATTTTAAATGCAAACTACCACATGGCAAAAATCCAGTTGTTGCATTGAAAATCTAATGCCCACTCCACCCTGGCCACAATTTTGTTGGCAATTTCTCTAAACCCTCTCTCTGCCTAGTGGTGATGTAATCCATTCGTAGCTGTAGCTGTGGGGGGGGGGGGGGGGGGGGGTTAGGCAGTCTGAATAAGAGACTACATCATAGTTTACTGTTATTCTTTTTTTTATTGTTACATTAAAAAGTACATTTCAATTCATGCATCTGCTGAGCTCTATTGTTGTGTGTTGCATTGACTGTGTTTTTCCACTCAATCTTAGGTACTGTCTCAATTTCTTCAGCTATTGCCAACAAGTACGAAACTTAGTCAGATAGCCATGGCTACTATAATGCAGAAGTAAGTAATGATAGTTGAATAAGTACTTTTGTGTACAGATTTTTCCTGTAGAGTACATTTACAGCTTAATATAGTGTCCTTTGTAAGGACACCCCCAGAAATGGAACAGTATCTACTTAACCATACAAGCTACCACTCACCTTTTTCAAAGTCACGTCGCATGTCTATTTCTTTCGTAAAATGTTTTTGTTTTGCTTCATTCTCACATGCTTCAGTAGTAGAGATGTTGTATAGTGTGGTTCACGGCAACCATATCTCAAAGGGGATTGGGGGGGTGGGGGGGTTATGTTAGTTTATACTTACTTGCTTTTATAATTCTTGTGTATAAAAACAAAACATGTACACTCCATAACTACAATATTCAACAGCATACACATGCACCAATATAATGTATGTATATATGTAACTTTCTATGATAAGTGTAGATTATAACACTTAAACTTAACATATCCAGAATTGTTAAAGCTACTTATTCCTATATTCTGTATATTGTAACAGCCCGAACCGAATGTAACAAGGAAAAAGACACCTTATACAGACAAACTCAATGTATATACCCTATAGAATATTCTAGAAGAGTCTATAAAAGGTCAGGTCCACCTCCATTCAACACTCTAAGTGACAGTTGACATCATCCGTTACATTGCTCCCTCTTTTAGCTCTTGCGTGTCCTCGCAATACTGGTTATCAAGACAATCCGGCTTGATACCTGTTAGGTTATTGTCGTGCTCTCTGAGGATACCTCCTCTAGTCATCATTTACTTTGTGTGCAGCAGGGTTCATATTCTCGGGCAGCTCATCCACAATTTCCTCTTCCTCTTGGCTAAGTACTAAGTGTAGCAGTTTATCATGCACCTACCACCACACCAATGGATGAACTAGGTCCACATCAATGCAGAATGCAATAATGTCATTGTTGAGGAAAGATGGTGAGGAGCGGCAAATTTCACCCTCCCAATTATTAAGGATATCTAGATGTTGAACAGAGAGAACTTAGCTGGTATTGGGATCAGATTATATTGAATGAGAACTTACCATAGTTGAAGCTCTTCATGAAGCCCTTCATGTTTTGTCAACATACAAGCGTGACTGCATAGGGTATACAACACCAAGGAGAGCTCTCAGAGCAAGGGTGGATTTCCCAGCTCATTACAAATTTATGGGACACAAGAAGTGAATAATGCCATTCATTGCCACACTTGAGGAAGCATCTGGTATTCATTATCGATTCTCTGTGTGAGTACATTTCCAAAGGCTTATTCAGTTACTTAGTTTACAACCAGGGAGGTGCACCTTGAAGGCAAAAGACACATTGGGTGGTTCTGGAAGACATAAAGTATATGATCAACAAGGCAGCTATGAAACACACAACATGACCATATGGATGTGGGTCCCTTTATGTCTGTCTAAAAATGGCCTACCAATGGGTATTCCTAATGAGCCTGGCATCCATCAGTGCGAATTAATTTGGCAAGGAAATTCACCAAGTAGTCCTGAAGCAGCAAGAGGGAAAAGAACCTATGATCAGCTCAGCAATATTTTTCCTCAGGTAGATGCAGAAATATCTCTGTTGATCTCTGCTGATGTAATGATACAAAAATGGACATTGTATGTTGAGTTTATGAATGATGGCAACATGCTAAAGTTTATTGTGGGAAGTGGCAGAGCTTTTGTATACTTTGTGTTCACACTGAGGAAGATGCCATTGATCCGGATCAAATAATTGAGATTGGTATTTCCACATTGAATGCCCCTATTTGAAAACCTGGAAAAGGATGGGAAAGTAAAGAGTTGGAAGGCTGATATGTGGACAAAGTAGGCTTAACACAAAATCCAATCACTTCTCCAGACATCAAGACTTTTCCTGCATTACTACGAGGTCTTAATTACTGCCTGAAGGTAATTTACAAGCTCAATTTTAGAATAACAACTTAGAAAGAAGATGCACAAGACAAGGCCTTGGTAAAAAGGTGCAAGAAATAATCAGAACCAGGATTGGGCTGTGTGTTGACAAGCCTGATTCAGTTGGTGCTGGTGGAACAACTACTACAACAGACTACAACAGGCTGATGGATAATGGGATATAGTAGTGTTTGACGACTTGATTCATAACTTTTCCATCATTTTACAAGCCATTTCTTCCCAACACAGAATCAATACACTTGTGCTGGATCATCTTTGCAAGGGGACTGTGCAGTAATGTTTGTTACCCACTGGCCAACTTTCAAATTCATACCATCTGTACACCAAATGCTAGCTCATTCTCAGTCTAATTGGAGCAGATGATTCAACTGGTCTTGGTTCTCTGTCAGGAAGAACCATTAGAGCACAATAATAAAAACTTGCGGGTCTTGGATTGCATCACAGCTCAAACTTTCTGATGTATTTAAAAGGCCTTGGGTTAAATGCGACCCCATGTTAAAGTGTTCTTGCTGTTTTGACAAACACATTATGTGCTCTTGTCCATTAAGGCAAGAGGTAAAAAATGGTTGTCTCTCGCTAGAAGAGCACTTAATTTCCTGCATATTTACAGAAATGATGATATATTTGTCACAGACCACGTCTGCAAACGCCTTTCCATAAGTAATTCAGCAGGGTTGGGATTACACCATGGCACACTACTCAGCTTGGGCATTACTTTGCAAGCAACGTGGACACATTCTGTGGGCCATTGTCACTCATTGCTGTCTTCTCTGGTATTCCATACTTTGCAAATATGGACTTCAGAACTACTACTGTAGAACTTGAGGAGGTTGTGGGCAGCTTTGAGATCTCGATAAATGTCAAAACGTAATCCACCACCAACAGTAAAGTACTTCCTCCAAACTCTAACAGATTTTATCTTACTCAGGCAGTCATTGGTTCCCTCGAACAACTTACTTCTTTGACACACACATCACACCATTTAGCTTGTTCCTCAGCCTGTGTCATAACCCCCAACCACCACACTGCAGTTTGGGCTCTGAGTTTGCACCTCCGGATAATCAGGAGTCCTTTGTGGATTCTCCAAAGCCTGTCTTTATGAAGGGCCTTAGGTACAACTCATACAGCAACGTACCTATGTGTACTGTTAGGTGACCTCAGTGTGATGCTTATCAGACTATTGAAACTTGCAGTACTCGATGATTAGTTGAGAACATATAAGGTCACTTCACTGAACCCCTGAAGCCTCCTTTCTGTTCACCGCATCAATGAACTCTTCCACTTCTGATTGCAAGTCCTCTTTGCAGGCTGTGTCTGGTAGTGGTGCCCTTGAAAGAGCATCTGCTATATACAATAATTTCCCTGGAACATGTTAGATTGTATAGTAGCCACTGTCGAAACCATAGTACTCATGATGGGAGGCTATAAAGATGCATGGTACTTAGTGGTCCGTCACGATGAGGAACCTCTTACCAGTGAGATAGTCATGGAACTTATCGCATGGCCACATGATGGCGATTGCCCCTTTCTCAATTTAAGCATATCAATTCTACATTCTGTTATTGAGCACAATGCAAAGCTGACTAGTCTCCAGGTTTCCCTATTCCACTGTCTAGAGTACAACTGTCCCCAGCCCATGTGATGTTGCATCTGCAGAGATGTTTGTTTCATCTGGTACAACTAGTTACATCATGTTTTTCATATGGTACAACTGCATCATGTTGTGCTGGTCCCCAAGTCCATGAAGACATCAGCAATATTACCAGCAATATTACAGATGGCACCTCCATTAGACATTTCGCAGTTACGATGGTTCATGGGATGGTAAATTGATTTGGGAAGTTCTCCAGTCGAATAACAGAGCTGAGAGAGCTGTTGCATCCTCTATTAAGCAATAAACAGTGTCTGTGTTGGCTGAATCTACATCTTTATTGACAATGTAACATAAGAATTTGACCTCTTTGTTACTGAATTGCCTGGGTTGCCTGGTAGGCTCCGGTGCTCATGGGTTTTAACAGTGAAAGTGAAGTTCCAGTGAGTGTCATGTATAGCCAGACCAAACTGTAGAATATGAAGTGTTTTATCCATTTTGTTGGTTGAATGAGGTACAAGTTGGCTGCTAATCCTTAAGGTGGCTTCACACAGCTGTGTAGCAAACATGCACCTCTACATTTACATGTGCATTCATGTGCAGTGATGTCACATTGTTAAATACCTGACCTACCATATGCTTAAGGGTGAAGCACGGGCTACGTAACTTTGTCGTAGGGGAAATCAATAATAAATGGTACAAAAAATTGTTTTTGTGTTTCCTATTATGCTTTGAGGGTAGGGTTAGGTAAATTTCATTTTAATGCAGATATGCTGCCAAATTATTAATTGTATAGTCTATGGTCTCATAATTACGGGCATTATGTTTGTTTTTTCAGTTACTGCCATTATTGCTATTGCAAGCATTACGTTGATGGTATTTCTGATTGTGTGCAAGCCTGCATTAAGGTGAGCTTACACTCTAAACATGTACGTTGAAATGAAATTATCTGATTTCAGATATTGAGCGCTAATGTTGACCTGGAGGTTAAATTTCGAGCTGCAGTAGGAATTGGAACATTGGTAAGAGTCATCTTTGTTTAATCCTACTGCACTAGCACTGTTGTTTATATTCCTGAGAGAGTGGGAATGCACATTCTTTGGAATGTATGTCTACATAAAGAACATAACCTTTAGTAGAATGTTTGCTAGGCTTATTTTTGTCCTGCTCTTTCATAGGATATTTCAATTAATCTAGAATCACAGTTATATCATCCTCCATCCCTAGATACTGTCCTCCATTACACTTTAATAAGCATAGTTTTCACCTATTGTTGCTGGTTCCTATTAACAAGCGTGGTGTCATTTCCTTCAGTGCTCTTACTCACTTTCTGGTATTCCTTTGCAATCCATATCATCAATAACAGACCATTTGGCTTCATATATTAAACCAAGTACACACTGTTCTACTGACAGTGCCATTTCTTTTAATAGGAGCTCATCCTATTATTGGTGTTCTTTTCCAAAGATATGGCAACCTCATCTGAAAAATAGCGTTCAGTTGAAACCCCTGGCTCCACAGAGATATTCAATGTATCAAATTAGTTCAGTGATACTTTATGTAAGCATGCTGGTACATGTACTTCCATAGATTATGGTTGCTAACCTGGGTCTGTACTCGTTAGAGCACCAAAGAGTTTTTACAATTTTGTCATGTGCTACGAATTAGGTTGATCTTCCTCTAGACAATTTGTTCAACTTGCTCTTTCCCATTCTTCTTTTGCCCTGCAATCTAGTGTTCCCCTCATCATGCATTTTGTTCCACCTTTTTTGCCGAACTGAACTCTTTACCTTATAATGTTATCTCCTCATTGAACATAGTAGCTTTTGTTCCTCAGTATTGTTTGTATCCCTTTTAATAGACATGCATGGTTGCCATTATTTGTCTCAGAATGTGTGTGTGTGTGTACAATTTTTTATATGTGCAATAATGCTACTGAAATAAAATAAAATAGAATAAAATCAAAATGCTTACCAGTCAGTTAGTGCATTTATTATTAAATAGAATGTAATCATTAGCTTTGTGAGTATCTTATTGCATGTGGGGACTGGCTTTGCTTCAGTGCAAGTGCAAGCTCTTCTGTAGCCTAACTTAAATAATAACAGATAGTCTATAGAATTAAAATGGGCACAACCTTCTACAATGTATACATGAGAATGCAAACATTTGCTGAAAGCTGTTCGCTTAGGCCATTTTACCACACTGTTGAAATGGCGCATTGCGAAAAATTTGACAGTTGTACCACTCTCTAGGGATGCTCCTATTAGCCTTTTCTTGTAGGTGAATGTTAACAGCTCTTGCTGGGTTGATATAGAGCAAGCGACTCTATTAAGAAACCGTTTTCTTTCTTTTCATATATCAGCCTTATTTTTCATCATATAAACACCATTGCATTGGAAATTTAGTGCTGCTATGTAATGGTAAATTTCATATTTCATACTGATTTTTTCGGCAAGTGCACTCCATTGTATGGGAGCGCTACCGAATAAGAAGAATACAGAATACACTCAACACCTTCAGAACTTGCTTAGGCATGCTCCCACTTCAAAGCTGGCAAGCTTCAGCCTTTTAGTTTGCTGTGCTGGTTAATGATGGAGAACATAAAATGTACAATATTTCAGTTGAAGCTTATAAATCAAAAAAGGGTCACTATGAACGGTTGCTTCAGTCAGTGGAATGAATCCATGCTGCCAGCTAAAGGTCCTGCGAAAGAGGAGGGGAGTACTTCAAAGGCATGATGGATTGCCTACCAAGCAGTGGGGACCCCGTAGTGGGGGCAATTCTGAAAACGAGCTGCTCAGATGGGTAGTAACTATATTCATCCAACACTGTGCGGGTTTTGTCACATTCACCCGAACTCTAAATTAGATATCGGAAGTGCTACAAACTTCCATGTTGGATTTGACCCCAACTATGAATATTATTAAAAACACGCGACCCGTTTATATGAGACTCCTGACGATCAGATCATTTAGCTAGTTGTTGTAATCAAACGATGAGTAATTTTGTCGTTTGTTTTATGTCGCAAAACTGCACAGTTGTAGAGAACAAAAGGGTACTACCCATCCTCGTATCCAGTCCTGGAATTATCCTCCTCCTTCTTGACCACGCATAACTCAGGATAGTAACACATTTAAGAATGGAAATTCACCAATAGCTTCAGAATTGGCCTGAAGAGTGCCTGCCTACTGTAATCAAATAGTCGATGGTATATTTTGGTGATTATATTGTTAGATTTGGGCTGTACTAAATGCTACTCATATCATTACTGCAGAATCTTGACCAAGTTTAGAATTGTCGATACCAAACCAGAAAACTACAGGAGCAGTAGCAAATGATTTAACAATCAACTGTACGGTGTGTGCAAGACGTATAATTAAATATCAAAATAAATGTATAAATAGTGACCAACTAGAGAAAACTCTTTGGTGCTTCAATTGTCATTTGGTGTGAAACCTATTTGTCAGTGAAGTTGTTTTTCTTGAAAGGCCTTCACTTCAAGGAAAGAATAAAGCAAAACGACGTGCAAAATACCTCCAAACTCAAGACGATGTTTTAGAATCAGCACGGGTATGATTTTAGGAGCAGTTTTGATCGATGGACATCAAAGTACTTCCCCCTCTAATACGTCTAGATCTGGATTACATCACTCGCTACATGCTGGGGAGGGAGGGGAGCAGCAATACATAATATTCACAGTGATTTCAGTGATTTGGGTATGAACAAATATCAATGAAGCAAGTAACTAATAACATTATGATAAAGTTGGTGGTATATAGGATTTGAAGGCAATAGTGGTGTAAAAAGCAAGGAAACAAGGTCTTTTCAAATGGGAAAATGTAATAATCCTATATTTAGCACATATACAACAAATGTGCTCTATTGCATTTTCCCTTCTGATAAGACCTTGTTTCCTTGCTTTTTACACCACTATTGCCTTCAAATCCTATATACCACCAACTTTCTCATAGAGAATGTTTTAACTAGTTACTTGTTTTAAGTTTATCCATTGTTTCTTAATAGGGGGTGTTTCTTATTCAATTCCTTTGCTCTAGTTCCATTGCTTCTCCTCCTTACAGTGTATATATGTGGCTTTTGCAGGTATTGCATGTTCGTAACATTTGGCAGCAAGCACTGGTAGGTGTTTCATATATATTCCCAAAGCAATTGAATTGCCTGAGTATTTCTAACCGGAAAACTTGCAAACATGAAAAATCACGTGTTCCTAGTTTTTAGTTAACAATTTCAGTTTAATTGTAGCACTTTTGGTAGAAACAAAAACAAATTATATCATCATGGTCTATCCTTAGTGTATTTTACTTTCCTAATGGTGGGTTAATGTCCAAGTACCCCTTCTTGCTGCTATTTTTAATGTTACCTGCCTTGATACCGCTGGGCTGTTTTGGGATTCCTTCTTTTCTAGTAATCTGTCATAATCGTTGAAATTTTTTGGGTCCATGAAGAGTTCTTGTATTATATATCCACAGATCTCAATTGATAGAGCACTTGTGAAACGATCTGCAAGGCCATTGGACTTACTGTCACTTTTTGAGCCACTATGCAACGTTGTGGACCCAACAAAGGTATTTTTCAATGTAGAACCATTTATCTATTTTCCTTGCTTTCTCTCCTAACAGCTGAGCCAGTGTGCTGGTTTGATAATTCAAGCTCTGAAGTAATGAACTGGATATCATTATGTCATTAGTTATTGTATTTAAATTGTGATCGTAAGTTTTATAGCATGTTATTATGGTATATGTATACATGTTAAATTTGATACCAGAAGTACATATTATTGCATGATGCACAGAGCTGACTACGGTTATGCTAACTATCAGTAGCAGATTGGCTGGGGGGGGGGGGGGGGGGGGGGGGGGGCAAACCAGTATTTCTCTGACTAGTGTACGAACATACGCGGGTTTGCCACCCCAGCTACACTGTCGGAATATGGTAACACTAATAAGTATCTGAAGGCAGTCCAATTGTGTTGTTTGATTAACATCTTATACATTGCAACCTCAGATGGAGTTGAAATATGACCCTGGGTCATGATAACAATGGCACAACTATACCAACTAGACATCCCCTTACAGTCTACCCTGTCCCATACATTGAAACAGATCATTTCAAGAATCAAATAAAGGGCCTTTTTAATATATCTGTCAGAGATCAAGTACAAAACAAACTATTCTATTGTTGCATGATCGAGATACAGACTTATTTATAGATCAAACTGGTCTCATCACAATCTCAACGTTTCTTTTTTTTATGTACAGAGGATATGTTAAATCGTTTCAATGCATACGCATTATATCATAAAGTAGTCCATTTGTGAATTTATGTAACGCCTCAATCTCGCACCCAGACGTAATGATGATCATCGCTTCCACGTACATGTCTCTACCCCAAAGAAAGACTGATTATTTACCAAATCAAATAAATCATAGAAAGGTCTGTATGTCCCTCTAATGTGGGCACCAGACCCTTTTCTAGACTTAACAAATTATGGATTATTATTATTAAGGGCCCGAGGGGATTCTAAATCACGTAGATCCCTCGGTTTCAGCGTCTAACCAATTTAGACAATAGCAACGCATACGTAGCAACCAATACATTATCGCGCAACGCGATAATGATAACGGGAGGGATTCTAAGTGCCCGGGGCACTTAGAATCCTCCCCTTCCCCCCCACTGGCACTTAAGAGTCCCTCTCTAGGTTTCTACCGCCTGCAATTGACCAATCAGATTGCGCGAATCACTTCCGCTATTGTCTAATTGCATGTGTTAACTTCTGAAGGAGATGTGTATTACATATGTGTTGCATATACGAGAGGTGGAGTCCACAATTTCGTCAACCGGGGATTATTACCCTAATGTCGATGTTTATATACTAGCGCCAAACCGCAGCAAACAATGGGCGTAAGCGATGGAATGTTGATTAAACATTTGATTGAACGTGACGTCACGTCCGAACTGCTACTATACTAGTCTATGTCTTAAAGTTGTCAACCCAAGGAACGGTAATGTTTAGTCATGAGATTTAGCCTTAGCTTCACCAACGCCATAAACAGTTGTTTTTTAGGATCAATTCCGTACATGAGCGCCCTCCTTTGACTCTCAGTACTGCCGATCATTAACAACTGGACCAAGGGAGTTGTAGAAGGCCAAAAAAATATGAACCCAGTATAGACTCTAACTAGGCAATCACACAAGTTCGATCCTGAAGTTAATCTTTGTAGGTGCATATTCGTTTCTGGAAGTATTTTGAGTTTCTAGATACTCTATACGTGGAGTTACTCTGGGAGCATTAACTAATGATTCAGTCTGAAGGGAGCTAGATTGAACCCATCGATGGGTAATGCGCCTGACTGTGAGGCATCGTCAACATTGTTGGACAACTCATGCACTTGATAGTCGCTCACTAGTTGTTCTCCGACATCAGCTGCAGAAGTGGAGGTTGTTTAAAGGTGGATGTTGTCACAGAATTGCTGCATGCTTGATGGTGCCGATGTTACAGAATAAACAGCTGCTATGCCCGACACATGGTGCCGAGTGTGTGACAACAGCAAATCCGGCGATCCAAATGCCTCCTTTCATAGATTCCCTACTAACCTAGAAAGGCAGCTATCTGACTAGCTTACTGTGTTTAACTTACAGCCAGGGGATAAAATGCCTCACCATCGCGTTTGCGCCATTAGACATTTTCCAAATAGCGAAGCGAATAACAATCGTCGCCCCCCCCCCCCCCCTTCCCCCCTCAAGAGGGCAAAAAACCGAGAGGCCAATAAGCAGCTAATTCGACTATAGATTCTCTATCGTCAACGTTAGTAAGGTTTCCCAAGGATGGCGGTATTACACGTTGAGCTCCGTTCAAACAGTAGCAGTCCGGATGTAATAATTAAGAATGATTAAATTCTTTGTACCTTACGCGCAACTCGTCCATTGTGGGAGACAGGGACAGTCATGGAACAACAGCTCGAGAGCCATGATCAGAATTACTGGTTAACACGGTGGAACACAGGAGAAACTGCGTGGCATAAAACTGTAGTAGACAGTGTATTACAGGTACGTGAGTTTAAACTACCGTTCTCTCTCCTGTTGGAACTAAGATAGCCTAAGCTGCCTACGGTACCAGTTACTAGTACATTGCCATTCATTGCGTGCGCATAGTTCAAGTTAGCTTCTGCGCATTAGAGTTTTTATTTTATTTTTTTTTATCTTATTTTTTTATCTTAAACGCCGGCCGGCCCACCTATATATAAATTCATGTCCTGCAGCAAGTGTTCCAGTTCTTCTAAAGCACCCAGGCATATCACTTCTATTGAAGAGTTTATAAAAAGTGTTCCCACGCAAGTTATAAAGTACCATACCCTTGGCGCATTAGCTGGGAATACTGAATGGTGCTGTAGAAAAACAAACACTTCATTCAACATTTAACTATACTACCAATTATAAGTTTGCCAATCTTTAATTACATGCAGTATAATTTATTAAGCTCAGTGAGATCTGTTCTCGCACACCCACTGGAGTGTGCTTGCATTGCAGCAGGGAGTGCTATATTAGCAGCAGCTGAGGCACTCTAAATTGAACCCATTTCTGATAAATAAGTATCAGGTCCTATATAGTCCTGATGAATATTATTACCCAGTTCCAACACTCCCAACCTCCTACCTCAGTAAGAATCCACTCCAAAAACTACCAGCTTTTATTTTCATCTGTACATGTATACTTTGTATGTACAGGCATATGTAGACAAAGTTATCAATGGGCATTGACTGTTATTGTACATGTCCATGTTGTATATACAGGCACATGTGGACAGAGTTATCAGTGGAAAATCCGGATGTTCTATTTTTGTTCCTTTGTGTGGTAAAACCTTGGATCTCATATGGCTAAATGAGAAGGGACACACTGTTATGGGCTGTGAACTATCAGAAGTAGCTGCTAAGCAATTTTTTGAAGAGAATAAAATTCCTTACTCTACTTCAGGTTTGTACATTGTTTTCATGATAAGGTACTACATGCGCCAATGTTGCTGCTACACATGTATATGTGTATTATTAGTTGGTAGAGTAAATTACTGACATGGATGATTTATTTTACATTTTGGCATTCTTCCTGCTAATATTTATACATAAGCATGTATTGTGGGTGTGTGTGTGTGTGTGGAAAGAAATATACTTTTATGTGCAGAGTATGTAGTATCTGTAGTACGTATCCATAAATGCATGTGATTGCAATACATTTTCTAATCGTCATAATTTCTGACTTGTATAATCAATTCTTTTCTATTAGGTAAATGTGCACATTGTAATTTCAGAAGCCCTCCATTGAGGTGCCGAGTGCTTTATCTTGCTCAAACCAATAGCAGGCATCATAACATGTTGGCAGTCAAAACAAGCACTTGATTGTAGGAACTGTCTCATATAAGACTTCCTTTATTGTACATAGCTCTTTCACCTACACTTAGCTCTTTGACGGATCTGTTACAAGCACCCCAATTTTTGTGTTGAAATTACGAGGCGTGCACTCTATTAAGCTTGCGTAATGCTGACCAGCTGTAATTTTTTTATCTTAACCCATTCCCCAACCCCCATCCGTATATATATATGGAACGTTATATGGGAAAATCGGTCTTGTGGATTTATATATTTATATATTTCTATATTTATATAGCATAAAAAGCAAATCGATACATCTCCCAAAATATTAACGCTGTCAGGTTCCTATTTTAACACAACATACCACACATATGTGAAAATCCATGTTGGTGTCCTACTTGCGGAGTACCAATGTTACAAGGTCTGATACCCCATAGAGTTCATAATGGCCACATCTTCAGATAGGAGTCGTCCAAATCGATTCAAATTCGGTATATATGTAGAAGGGTCCTGTTGCTATTGATTTGTTCTGTTCGTTAATTTTTACTTTATTCGTTACGGAGATATAGCTGTGCAAAGTGTGTGCATGGTTTCCTGCTCGATTCACACCAGTGAATTACCAACTGGCCCTCATTATTTCCTTCTAAGAGTGAAGGTGAACTAGCACTAGGCTTCAAAAGTGAAGATGAACTTGTACTACGTTTTGAGTGTGTCCTACATTCAATGCATGGGAAGCGAGTACCTAAATCATTGGCGTGAATCGAGCGGGAAACCGTGGACGCACTTTGCACAGCTATATCTCCATAACAGATAAAGTAAAAATTAATGAACAGAACAGCAACAGGACCCTTCTACGTACGTACCGAATTTGAATCGATTTCGATGCTCCTACCTGAAGATGTGGCCGTTTTGAACCCTATGGGGTATCAGACCTTGTAACGTCAGTACTCCGCATGAGTAAGTCACCAAAATGGATTTTCACATATAGTAATGGTGTGGTATGTTGTGTTTAAAATAGGAACCCGATACCATTAATATTTTTGAAGATATATCGATTTGCTTTTTATGTTATATATATAAATCGACAAGACCCATTTTCCCATAGAACGTTCCATATATATATGGAAAGTTCTATGAGAAAATGGGCCTTGTGGATTTATATTTATATATATAGCATCCAAATCAAATCAATATATCTTCCAAAAAATTAACACTACAAGGTTCCTATTTTAACACTACATACCACACCCCTGCTATATTTTAAAATACATTTTGGTGTCTTACTGATGCAGGGTACCGATGTTACAAGGTCCAATACCCCATGTGGTTCCAAATAGCCACATTATCAGGTAGGAGTGTTCAAATCACTTCAAATTCGGTATGTACATAGAAGGGTCCTGTCACTATTGATTTGTCCTGTTCGTTAATTTTTACTTCATCCTTTATTGAGATATAGTTGTGCAAAGTGTGTGCACGATTTCCCACTGGATTCGTGCCAATGAATTGGCACCCGCTTCCCATACATTGAATTGCCAAAATTACTGGTGCGAATTGCTTGCAAACACTTTGCACAGCTTTATCTCCATAATGAATAAAGTAAAAATTAACGAACAGTACACATCCTTCTACGTACTTAACGAAATTGAAGCGATTTTAATGTTCCTACCTGAACATGTGACTTTTTGGAACTATATGGTATCTGACCTTGTAACGTCAGTACCCCACTTCCATAAGACACCAAAATGGATTTTCGCATATAGCAATGATGTGGTATGTTGTGTTATAAATAGCAACCCGATAGCGTTAATATTTCATATATTGATTTGATTTGGATGCTATATATATATATATATCCACAAGACCCATTTTCTTGTAGAACATTCTGTAATCACTTTTTTGTACTGTACGTATTTCTATGCATGCCACAGATTTACATGCACAATTTCTCCCATTAGGAGATGCAAACTACACTATCTATTCAGCCACTGACCGCAATATCAAAATATATGTTGGTGATATTTTCAACTTTACAAGCAGTTATACAGAAAGATTTGATTGTGTTTGGGATTGTAATTCTATTGTAGCTCTTAATGTGGAAGATCGTGAGAGATATGCCAGCCTTCTCGCTACACTCATGAAACCTGGAGGCAAAATCTTGATGGCAACGTGGGAGTATGACCAGTCAAAGCGCAAAGCACACCCGTTTTCTGTCCCTAATTCAACAGTTAAGGACTTATTCAAACAGCATTTTGATGTGGAACTAATTGAGTCCATTGATGCAACAGGAACATATTTTACTGAGAGGTTTAAGCTTTCATATGCCTTTAGGCCAGTTCATGTGCTAACAAGGCTGTAATGTATTGTTTTAGACAATGTGCATTTGCAGACCCTTGGTAATTATATAATGCACAATTTCTTGATATTATTTCATGGGTTTCTCATTTCATTGTATGATGCTGACAAATAACTGCCGGAATGCACAAGTGTATATATGCATGCATCACTTACAACTCTAGCAATGCAATTATCCACACTTGTTCACAAACATAATATGATTCATGGCTCAAATTCTGCCTCTTCCAGTCCCTTGGTCATCAGCAGATTTGGAATTAGCAAAATGCTATGTCTTTTTTCAGCACTGATAAAAGTTAGAATGGTTTTCAGGGTCATTTAACAAACCTTCCTGATTGGATGTCTAGCATAGGAATAGCGTATAATTCATCCTGGGATTAAGCTTCTGTTGTGGGAATAACATAAAAACCATATGGTTTGTCCTGGTTTTGTCAAACAAAAGCCATATTGAAGCAATGAATACAAAGTTTTTTTCATCACTTCAGTGTGGTTTTTGTTCAACATAGTTATATGTTACTCCCACCCTGTATGCTTAATCCCATGATTTTTTTTTTAAAATGCTAGACATCAATCCCGGTTTTTTTTTTTTTGTTGAAATATCACCCTGAAAAAAACCTTGCCTGGACGTTTATAACTTTTTCCTGTGCAGGACATTCATGCAAACTAGCATTCATCAACTTATTCACCACCCATGGTCCCATATACTTCCTCTTAGATCACTGCCCTTTCATCGGTTAGACCTAACCTGCAGTTCTATGGTAGTGAATTTCACAACAGATCATATGGTGGCTGGGCTTCAATAATTCAAGAGGTTCCTGTTGTCCAATTTAACCTGTTATAGACACATCACTGAGGTGGTGGCTTAAGTGATTCATTATAATCAGCTGCAAAGCAATTTGTTGATCAGTGTCACAGAGCACATGCATATCAGCATGCTTACCTAGGTTGACGTTTCAAATATGTATTTTTGCTATGATACTTAAGCCGACCATACACTAGGCAACATGTTGCGCGCAACACTATGAATTCTAGTAAAATATCAGTAAACAAATGTTTTACTGAAAATATAATTTAATTCATTGAGTTGCATGCAACATTGTTGCATAGTGTATGGTCGCCTTTACGATTTATGACACAATATGAATTTGCTTGGTGGTGTATTAACAAGGGTAATCATATGTTATGCCCCATGCCTTCAAGTTACATATGTATGTTTCCATCTTTCAGTAATGTGTGTGAATCTGTAGACAGAACTTCATTATTATACACTTGTATAAATTTTTTTTTTAGTGACTTATAATTATTATATAATGTTAACTAATCACACAATAATGTGAACTTCATTATATTAACTTTTAGTACAATGCCCCTAAATGCATGGTATTCAGACTCATATAATAGAGATGGTTTATTCTGTTGGAAAACGTAGCTTAAAATGCAAAGTTCAAGGCAGTTAATTAGCGAATTAAAAGTAAAAAAGTTTTGTTTCAAAAGGAGCAGATACAAAAGCCTTACAACTCGAAGATGGAGGCAGGTGAATCAAGCTTTCAAGCTACATGTAACCTGGGACAGCTATACTCAGATGCTACAATGATTTATTCATATTCAAAAGTGTTTTCATACAATTGAGTTGCATGCCTTTGATGAGCAGGTTAGGTGCACCTTCACAGAGTGCCAAGCTATTGACACTACTGACAGTTCTTGGATGCAGGCCCAGTTGAGCTTAAGCAAAGGTGGCCTGGGGCTTCGTTCACTAGCTCATCACTCTAATGCAGCCTTTATCGCCTCCATCAGTACTGCAGGCCTTGCCTCACCATCAGATAATTTCCTGGCTGATGCGGTCAATTCCTACAATAGGTGTGTTCCCCCTGAGAGTGCAATTAATATTAACAGTCTTGCATCTTCTCCTTGCCGACAACACCCTCTATCAGCTGCATTAGAAAACATTCAATTTAACTCTCTTCTATCCCAGAGCTCTGTGGCTGACAAGGCTCGTCTCCTATCTATCTCCTCTCCCCATGCCTCTGCTTGGCTCTCTGTAGTACCATCTCCAGGCCTGGGTCTAAGCTTAGACCCCAACGAGCACCAAATGGCCATCAAGTGGTGGCTGGGGCTAAACACCTCACCTGGCTCACCTCCCTGTGCATTGTGTCCAGAACATCCCTTGGATCCCCTAGGTCACCATGCAATAACATGTAAGAGAGGTGGTGATGCTGTATCCAGGCACAACAAGCTCAGGGATGTAGTGCTTCAAACCTGCCATCATGCCTGCATCAGCGCCAAGGCAGAGGCCGGTAGTGGACTAGGACATGAGCTTCGGAACACACGCCCTGCTGACATCCTAGCTTCCAATTGGCTCTGTGGCAAGCCTGCTGCCTTTGACCTTACTGTGGTGTCGCCGCTTAACCCTACTCTTATCTCTGAAGCGGGTCGCACAGCAGGGTCAGCAGCGGTTGCTGCTGAGCTAAGGAAGCACTCTGCCAATGATGCCAAGTGTTCCGAGCTAGGGTGGACATGTATTCCCCTTGTGGCCGAGTCATATGGAGCCTGGGGCAACGAAGCGATGCAAGCTTTTTCACGGCTTGCATCATATCTTGCCACAAGGACCAACTCCCCCAAGTCCAAGGTTGTCTGCAGCTTGTATGGCCACCTTAATTTGACTCTTGTGCGAGCCAATGCCTGAGCCCTCCTCTTACGATGTGGCTGTTCCCTTCAGGAGGGGGATAGTTCCTCATTGTCACTTTCATAGCCAGTGTGTCTCAGTGTGTCTGGATATGTATGTATGTATTAATAATAGCATTCGTTATTTAGTGCATTTATTCTGATTAGTGTATTCTGCTGCATCTTGTATTCCTGTTCATGTATTATTTCTACAATTGTAGGGTTAATAATAATAATAATAATAATAAATAAAATAATTGTATGTCCTATAATTGTATCTTGTATCATGTCAATAATAATTAAAAAATAATATAAATATAAAAATAATAATAATAATTGATCAAAAGTTTTGCTCAATTGGCATCTAGGCTGGCAATCGCCTGCTCCAAGCCAAAGTCGGTCTTTATAATGATCTTTACGGCAGGCTGAACATTTGCCTCATAAGATCAATTTCTTCAGCCATCCTTAGTAGGATGGTGCCCACATGAATTTTGCGTTTGTGTGTTATTTATGTATTAACATTCATGAAGGGGAATATGGGGGCAACTCAGCAGGATGGCTCTAGCATTCTGCCTCATTAATGTAACACCCAGCAGGCAGTAGATTTGACTCAGTGCTTCATTGTCAGATAGTCCCATTTGCATGGCAAGTTTAAGCAATCAGCCTCACCATTAAGATCTGTTTACAATGCATTAAAGCCCATGAAGTGATTATAGTTAATGACACTTGGTCAATCTAATTTTAATAGGTGGCCATATTATATATGCAAACAATATGACAAAACAATGAACAAAAAATCATGACACAGTGCATTCTTTGGAACCCTGCTTTGGGTTGCTCTGCAATGGTGCAACAGGTTCAGCGTCATCTGGACCTCTGGCAATAAGAGACAAAAGGTGTCCACATATAAACACAGAATTTTATGTGTGTTATACGCCATATACTTTGCACTAGTATTATTAGCTCCCAACTCCTTGCGTAACAAATCAAGTGCTTATTTCACAAACAATCGCCTGTGCAGAAGAACACCAGTTTTGTATAATGTTTATGAATTTATTTCCACTTACAAGTTACATCCTTGTAACTGCACCATGCACACAGGGCATATTATAAGTATTCTTCTGCACAGGTAACAACTTGTGACATAACTAAATTTTTTACAAGTTGAACCAGTACAAAGGAAATGGTTGAAGCATATTCATCAGCATGCACTTCTGTACAAAGCATTTCCAATGTGCACTGTAACAGAGCATAGAACATACATTGCATTGCTTTTTGTAAACACATTCCTTCCTTCTCGATGAAACGCTAAACTCTGCATGCATGATTGATTGCTGTAAATGATAAGCACAACTTACCTCCCTTGTGTAGCCATCTTTTTTCTCTCAAGCCTATCTTGTTCATCAACAAGGTCCACCAATTGTTGCAATAGTTGGGCCTCTCTGACTTTTTGCTCCTGTGTCTTTTGACTGTCTACAATACAAAGCAACATCAACATTTCAACCACATGAGATTGGCTACAGTATAGGCGGAAAACGTCAAAGGTCATTCCTCAAAATTATATGTCCATGTACAGCTGTAGTTTACATGTATATGTAACTGTAAAACATCTTGCATTTATTAAGTATGTATATTATTATTATTATTTCAAAAGTAGTTCTTTACAAAGACCAAGGTCTTGCTTGAGATAAATATTATACGATGTTTTTACTACTCTAATAACCATGGACAGATGTGCATTTACACACCTTGAACACTCATTAGTGATCTTAATTCCCGTCTTAAGAAAAACTGCCTGCGATCTAGATCTTCTTCTTTGTCACTGAAAAATTAAATGAGATAAACAAAATCCTTGAGTAATATACACAAGACACACAGTATATTGAGGCTGATTTGGTGTTTAATCAACTTATTTTTCCGATTCAGAATTCCAAACCACTCTTGCATCAGCAATTCCTCTCGTCGCTTATCCCCTAGGTGGAGAAAAATGAAAGGCAAATTGCTAGTAAATGTAGTTTATACTATTTAGGTCACTGTCACATGTTGAGAAATTCTTATTGAACACATACCCATAAGTAGCTGAATTGGAACACATAATACATATGAATTCAAACCACCACAAGAACTAATTACAATGATAGTCATTGTTTTTTTTTTTTTGGATTAAATTGCACGCATTTTATTGTGTTGCACGTTTTATGATGTGCATGAATGATAAACTTACTATCATCACAGGTACGTGTGTATGCTGTATCACTATCATGATTTGGATAGTGAATTATTTTAGATAAGATGCCAGATTGCAGTTTAAATGATGTAATCAACGCTGGGATATTTTAAACATTAACATGAATGCACAGCTATTTATTCAACAAAGTAACAAGTTTAAAAACCATGGAGAATTTGCTTGTATTGTATTTACTCCCATAAAAACTACAATGTTCAACCAAAATAAAAAGATTAAATATCACATGCATACCTTGTGACATAGCATCTCTGATGTCCACTTCAATGCTAGAAGCTCTGACTTCAAGCTTCTGAAGCTGAATTTTCAATTTTGTTAATTCGCCTTTCACATATTCACTTTGAGAGAGCAGCATGTCCTATGGATAGTTTGCATTGTTACTAAATCAGCATCAATACCACTAGCAGAAAAAATATTCAAATGTGTACCATGCACATTTACACAACTGATCCCTTTTAAAGTCCCAATAATAGCTCCTCATTTAATATAAGGTTATTAAAATGCTCTGAGTTGGAATTGGTATAACATTCAAATAAAATAATTCCACACCATTATTATAACAGAGAAGTTGCAGTGTCATCCTGGAAAGATTGGTGGCCATGTTTTTTGTGTCTCCATTTCTGTTACAGAATGTTTCCAATCTGTAACGGATTGTTTACAACCTGTAACAGAACAGGGGACACCAAAAAACATGGCCACCGATCTTCCCGGGATGACACTGCAACCTCTCTATACATGTATGGTAGAACTCATTTTTGTTTCTTACCTTCCCTCCATACACACTCTAAGAGGGATTGGAAACCTATATATCTTCTTACCAGGAATAGTCAAATCTGGTTACATACGTAGAGCAGTCCTGTCACTATTGATTTGCCCTTTTTTTAAATTTTACTCCACCCATTAGGAAAATTTAGGAGAGCAAAGTATGTGCACATTTTCCCGCTTGATTCATACCAATTATTTAGCCACTCACCTCCCATAAATTGAATGGCCTAAATCATTGGCACAAATCAAATGTGCATGGACTCTGAACAAATATTCGTAATGTGTGAAGAAAAAATGAATGAACAGGACAAATTAACAGCGACAGGACTCCAATATGTGTACAAAATTAACACTCATGTATTAAGATACATAGGTTTTGAACCCTAAAGGGTAACGCTCTCTGTATAAGGTAGGGACAAAATTATTTCTATTGTAGTGAAAATAAGAAGTTAATGGTTCAGATCAGATTTTACACCGATTCCATACAAATGAGAGGACATTTGAACTATTCTATTTGCTCCTGTATATACATGTACATGTACACAAAAATAAAATTCAGGATAACTGCATCACTAATCATCAAAGGATTAAGATCAGCACTTGAATTTGCTAAAACCATCACCCATGTATACAATTGTGTACATGTACAGTTCTACAGGCTACAGTATAATAGTGCACAATATCAATTGCTGCTTTATTCGTTTTTATTCTAGTTAGTCAAAAAATAAAGAGCATAAACCAACCCCTTCTCAGCCTAAGCCCAAGTGACTGAACGAAACAGTTTATTTAATGTAAACAAACTTACCTGTGAAAGAGCTTCACTGTGCTGGTTCCAATCCTGTATACAAAATACACATGTACAAGTGAACACAATAAAACTACACAAGTCATGTATTTAGACACTGTATTTGGTACTACAGTGTACATAGTAGACCATACACTTTTATACATGCATGCTGATTATGTCTAGTCACCTCAGCAGAAGCTCCATTATTCCCATCATCAGCTTTTTCCCTTGCAGCCTCCAATTGCTCTGCTTCTTCCTCCTCTTTGGCCTTCTGTCGTTCTGCCTCTTTTTTGACCCTAAGTCCTTCTGTGTCATTTATTTTGGCCTCCATTTGCTGTACTTCTAACCTCTTTGTTGCTGTCTCCTCACCTTGTGACTCACGTTTTGTGAAATATGGTTGCACATCAGGCGGACTTATCAGAATTGACTCGTCTTGTTCTGTGTTACTACTTATACCTGAAATACTGTTATCACTAGGAGACAGTGCAGAGGAACTGAGACCACCTGATTTCAAGGCACTAGTACCTGACAGTTCAGGGCTTCTGTGCGACAATGGATTAGTATTCATGCCACTTGTTTTCTCAGTACTATGAGTAGAGGGAGACTGGTAGTTCAGTGATGTATTTGTATAAAATGACAGCGATTGGTCTTCAATGTCTGATGGGGGTTCACTTTTGTCCTTTGCATTGTTAAGTGTTCTAACTTCAATTTCCTTGGTTGAGTCGGAACTTGTGTCCAGCGTGGTAGCAATCAAATTACGTGCAGCTCTGACATACTGGTTTTCAGATGAATCAGAATCCTGTGTAATATAAGATCCTGCTTTATATATGCACATGCATGTTGTGTAACCTGAAAGAGTTAGACTTAATTACTTCAAAATTAGTGTTTCAATTGTATGTAGAATAAACCGGCAATGTTTTAAACATCCACCAAAGTTCACTGCTGAATATTGTTGCATACACATGTATATTATTGAACACTGTTGCATAATTATTATATAAGTAAGCAGAGCATATGTACAATGTATGCACGTGCACAGTAATTATACACTATGTTTAAAAGCAAGCACCACTTCTCTTATATACTCTCTGGAATACGTACATTTACATATCCTTTGTTATATGTTTGGAATATATATTTGACAAACACAAACATAGTAAACTTGATTGGGCATAGCACGATCTGTGCGGAAGTTATAGTACCTAAATATAGGGTAACAAGTTATATACATAGTATATCCCCATCAGAGTAAAGGTTTATGTGTAATTGCATAAGTTGCTATGCCCTACATCGTGAGAAGTTGTACTTCAAATCTTGACAATGATGCTAAAATGGTGGCTCAGTTGTATACAATGATAACATATGTTGTACTTCAAATCTTGACAATGATGCTAAAATGGTGGCTCAGTTGTATACAATGATTACATATGTATGAAAAGTTATACTTCAAATCTTGACAATGATGCTAAAATGGTGGCTCAGTTGTATACAATTAGCCAGTACAGGTAATCTAACCAAGGCCACATCATTTTACTTACACAAGAACTCTTGGAAGTATTAAACAATCCATCACGGTTTCGCACTTGCTTCAGCAGTTTTTGGACTTCTTTCTTCCGTAGTAATCTTTTGGCCTAATCACAGGATGAATGTAAGTCAAACAAAAAACTGACAGCACTTTATTTAATACAGTACTAATGGATCTTGCAGCACACATGTACAACACTGCATCACTCATTCTATAGCATTTCAAGTAAAATATCTAATGTACTAGGCGTCCTCCCAGGGTACGTTTGTCTACCACGGTGTACAGAAAATAAATGTATTCACCTTCTACCAGTTTAACATCCCTTTTATATTTGACAGTGCATTTGCATTGTACAGGTCCTTTGGAGCTTGGCATAAAATTCCCAAGCATAATTATTTTTTTCTAGTTCCAAGCCAGAGCGTCAAAGCAATTGAGTTACACAGTTATAGTAACCACGCAAATCTCAATCAAATTGCTTTGCTTTGACAGCGTTCTGTTTTGGGGCCAGAGAAAAAGAATTAGAGCTTGGGAATTTCGGGCCAAGCTCCAAAGGACCTGTACAACGAGCATGCACTGTAAAATGTAAAATGTGGCAGAACGTGAATAAATTTATTTTATGTACACCGCGGTAGACAAATTACCCCAGGGATGACACCCAGTACATTAGACATTAACATACAAATCGGTTCCATAGACCACACTAATCAGTATTTAAACTCAACACACACAATGTGTACATGTCCGACAGATACATGTATAACCAGGTGAATATGAGCAAATAAAGACAAGCTCTTGTCCAATTAATCAACTACTCATGCCTGCATTTGTTTATACGCAAGGCATCCTACAATCAAGATAAATCATTCAGACTCTAAATACAGCAAATGACCCTGATTGCATAGTATGAGACTATGGTTGGAACAATCATCAGTAATTAAATTGAACCATCAAAGCCTCCCAAGGCCAAATCTGAAGGGTAAGAAAGGTTGCAAGAACCTTGCACTGGACACATTGATGGTTGTACCGCACCAATATGTTTCTGTTGAAGGTACATGCATCATTAACTTAGAACCATACTAATTTGTACATGACATGATACATGTACTTGCATATATTTAGATGTTCAGTATAATCACTGAATTTGTATCTAAGCTATGAGATTACCTCCCGCCTCACCCCCTCCATATTATACATACCACACCACCACTGAAATAACTAACCTCATCATTTGTGGGTGGCACTACAGGTTTTGTTTCAATACTACCACCAGTTGGTGGTGACTGCTCCAGCTTATCTGCATTTGCGATACATGTGCCAGGTTCACTGATATCAGTGGCAGTGTCAGCACAAGGTGAGGGTTGAATTTGACCACTTTTGCTTCCATCTTCCACCAGAGATGAAGAAGTACTTAACTTAGAATTCACTTGAGTGTTTTTACATTCTAATATAGATGAGGTGGTTGGTTCTGAGTGCAACTGGCCCTCATTATTTCCTTCTAAGAGTGAAGGTGAACTAGCACTAGGCTTTAAATGCATTGCACTACCATTAGAACTTCCCAAAAGTGAAGATGAACTTGTACTAGGTTTTGAGTGTGTCCTACCACTATTTGTACCTTCTAAGGATGAACTTGTAATAGACTTCGAATAAACTACATTCCTATCTGCACTATCCACATGTGAAGATAAACTTGGATTGGGCATGGAATCACCACCAGCACCACTTTCCAAGGATAAAGCCTCTGTTCTTGGGTTCGTATTACCTTCTAATAAGGGTAAAGGTGTACTAGACTTTGCATGCATTGCAGTGTCAGGACTATTTTTAAATGATGTAGGTTTTGAATACACTGCCACACCATTACTAGTTATAGATTTTGAATTCATCTGCACATTACCACCATCATCTAGTGTCTTTGTCTGGGACTGGGTACCCTCAGTTTGTTTCACATCACTATTTCCTGCAATGCCTCCTGCCTCAATGGAAGGTTCACTCTGAGGCACCTCAGTGATGGCGGACCCTTCATTAAGAGAAGACTTGCTATGACGAGAGTACAGGTTGTGTTTCTCATGGTTCTGTGCCCCAGCAAGTGAAGTGGGGGAAGTGGGAATGTTATTATATGTGAACTGCTGGAATGAAGCCAGATCGAATGAAGACAAATTGGGGCTTCCACTCTGCAATGCATTGCCATCTCTGGCAATTGCAGAGAGAGTTGCTTTGGTGAAATAGCTATTCATCTGGTAAACAAATGATGTAATGGCCAATTTGTCTGGTACAGTATTGGTAAGCATCATGTTGACTGTGAGAGGACAAGAAATGCCTAAGCTTCTTGCAAGTTCAAATGCCTGAAAAGGATAATAACAGTGCATAAACACATAAACAAACATATCTAATATAATGTGCAATGTGTAGCATGGCAATTGTGTGGCTTTATACATTCAGGTTCCTCACATAGTTTTAACTCAATTAAGAACTGTGAATTCTTAGTAACAGTAAGGTTTAAAAAGAACCAAATGCAGAAATTCTTCAGTTCAACATTTGTACATGAAATTCAGCACTTATTGCAGTTCCCCCAAAGCTATAATCTTAGCCTACAAACATTATGTCCAGTTTACAATGAAAACCACATGTATTATACCATATTGAAAAATGGCTGTCTAGCACTTGACTTTAAAATCACCTACATGTAGCAGCTACTTTTTGATGAAGCATGATGTGGAGGCAAAGGTGAATGTAGTTTAATGATTTACATGTAGTTAGTAATGAAGACTAGGTACATTTGGCATAGTGCAGTTACATTTTAAATGGCACAACATTGGCCATCAATAAAGAATTGGTGAGTTTTTTGGGATTCCCCCAATAGAAGGTTGCCAACAGTGTGATTCCACATGAGAGTGGTGTGTCCAAAATGAGAAATAATGAGGGTAAGGGAGGGGGAGTACCTCTCCCTCACAGCTAGGGAATGCAAGAAGCATCAATCACAACTCTGCAGACCCTACCATACACTGGGACTTCCCCCAAAGTCCCTTGTTTAATCCTGTACTAGTACACTGAAATAGACAAATAAAAGTGAGTGTGTAGGAGGGAGGGGGGAAGAACTGTATGTGCCCAAGTTCAAGGTTCACTTTGTAATGTCCGCACAACCACTAAGGGTGAATTTGGATGTAGTGCTGCAACACATGCATACACACAATCTAACATAATCATACAATGCTTGTCAGGAAGGAATACAACATGCAGAGGGTAATGACAATTATTGCAAATATTGTGTACCTATTGGTCTACATCAGTTATACATACCAACTTGTTATTCTCCTTGATGCTGGTTGGTGCCAGCTGATCATAATCACTATAATGAAGAAAGCAACGTCACACACATGACTATATGTGCACTTGAAGTACACACATATGACTATAATCAGAACTACTGTCATGAACTTACAAAAGCTGGGGTTTGTAATAGTGAATGATAGCTAGAAATGCCAATCCATTTCTCCAAGAGGTCGTCATGTTGACTATTGATACACCATGATATCCCTGTGTAATTTCTTGAGCCCACTCTAACAGAGAAAAACAATTAATATGTTAAGAAATGTGTGTATTCTGCATGGTACTCCAGACAACAACATGGTCAATTAAAAATAAGACAGAGCAGAGCTGCAGATTGCACAGATTTGTTTTGACAATTCTAGGTACATGTACATTCTACATGTAGTCTCATGGGAGAGAGACAAAAATATTGAAATACTTTGGAATAGGCATGATCTTATTTTACACTTTACAATGAACAATTCTTCATGTTAGTGCTATTAATTATTACCGAACTGATGAAATGGCCTAACTGCTCACACAATTCTTTAGAAAACTGATGAGAGCTCTTATTTTGTCTTGTAAGTTTTGTATGGGTGAAAACTTTGCAATGCATGCACATGTATGTAAGTGTGTTTCAGTTAATTTTCAAACACATACATAGCTTTATACTGCATCAGAATGCAAAACATTCATGCCTCCTACAGGTAAATTATTTTGATGCACAACTTACTGAGTAGAGCATCAATGGACAGCACAGATGATGGATCCTGGGTTTAAAAAAAAAAAAAAACAAGTCATATATATGTGGATAGCTGAAAGTAAAGGTACTGCAATTTGGTATATGTACTGTATCATACCAGATCAAAGCAGTACCAGCAATATGGTTTTGATATTGCCACGTAATGTCACATTTCTTTATACAACTAAGTGCTAATGTAAAAACCATGTACAACATGTTGTAAATGTCTTACATTAGCTGTTACCTTTGTGATGCTTTATGGCAATGTAAAATTCATTGCATGGGCACTGTTTTAATATGCAAATAAAATATTGTTTGTATTCGAATTAATACGACATACCACATTTAAGTCCAACTGGAAAAAACACTATATTCATCCCTTGGTCACACAACTATCACCAAGACATTCTCCTACAATCGTACTTTTTGAAATAATTTTACCAAGGGGCTAAATATTCAATAATGGATGCCACTTTCGTTTTTGTACCTTTCTACATGATTAACCACTACACAGGTCTCACCAAGTTATGTAACATAACTACACAAAGTACATGTACAGCTGTGGGTAGTGCTGCAAGCAAAACAACATTGGCATACCACAGGTGATGCAGGACGATCATCATCACTGTACAGACAATAGACAGAGATGGATAGAGAGGAGTGAGGGAGAGAGGAGAGAGAGGAGAGAGAGTTCTGACAAAAGCATCTCATACATACACGCAGATGATGCGGGTGTATGCATGTTTACTTGGACCTATGATACATGTGTGTGAACATATCACAATCACTGTTAAAGTGTACAGGTCCTAAATACAATTCTTGAGACCATGTATAGAGATTATCTTCTATTGCTCACCGTACAGACCCTTCATCGTCATCTTCAAGAAATCCAATTGTGGAAAGATTAGACACACTCAAGTTGCTTGCCAAGCTTATCATATCATCATCTCTGAACAAAAGAAAAATAGTTGCAATTGTACATACATATGTATATTACCCTTTTCTATGGACTAAGTACATATCACATCCAAATATACATGCCAATACTGTACAAGCAACCTTAAACAATGCTCACGTTGCTTTCCCCTCCTTGAGAAACACCGAGCACAGTGAAACTTCAAGTATGGCTTTCTTTATTTTCCTTGAGACTGGCTTCATCATCAGGTGGAGTTCGTGTTCAATTGGAAGAGACGAGGCATACTTCACCATGTTGATGGAGTGGGTGGCTAGCACTTTTCTTTTGCCTGCTTCATCGATCTGTAGATAAATACACGCCGTACACAGTACTGTAAACTAAAAGGATGCTTTGTAGTGCCAGAAATGTACAGAAAACCACGCACTTATAAATAGGCATGTTACATGATTATTTCAAACAAACTGGTTTGGTTAGGCAGGCCACATTTTTTCTGTATCCCCACATGTCATATACAACAGCAACACACATACATGTACATTCCCATGCAAATAGAATGTACATGAACAGGGAGAATAACGTATTACATATACAGAAAGAACCTTACATCTAACACTGCAAATTCCCACTCCTTTGTTTCATAGTTCTTATCCTTTGGTCCCTAGATGTTAGGTTAAAGCTACATACATTATCATGGGAACAAACAGGTCATACATGGGATGTACATGTAAAAATAGTTCACAGTAACCTAACTATTAATAATAGGTGCAGGTTCAAGAAACCATCATGAGCACTCAAAATGACAAACCTTGTAGAGCGTTATTACAGTTTCCATGGTTTCTTCCTCAGGCCATACTAATGCAGCACGCAGCTGATTGTCAGGGGATGGCTCCCATGTACGAACCTGGATACATGAAATTGATTGCTAAATACAGGTGAATTTGGTGCTCTCTATAACTACATTTAATGCCAATAGTCACTTAACATCAACATGTACATATGCATATGGATGGTTTTGTACATCAAACGCTGCAATTTTGATCTTCAATATCCCAGAATCAACAAAACGATTTGACAAAACGATTATTCCCATTACGATTTACAAGACACTATGTGATGTGTAACATGGAAACCATCCGGTTTCATTTATCCACATTTAGATAGCACACCATGCATGTTTTGCATACTGGTTGTTAAGTATCCTTGGTAGGGTTGACTAGCTACATGTACCCAAATAACTTTGTTACCACTTGTGCACCTGATATATGTATGATGACAAAGCATGGAACCTGCTCAAAATAGAGAAAAGGAGTAAACACAAGGCCCACTGCAAGGAAAAACCAAGCCTGTACTGGTACTAATAATCCCATGTACTAACACCATGAAAAGACCCTTATCCAGTATGCATCTGTGAATTGTAGGTTCTTTATGCTAGCCAGCTACAGAAGACATGTGGCAGAATGAAGTAAGTGGTTTTGGCCAGGTCTTAGATAACTCAATTTGTAACGAATGTTTCAGTATAAAAAATGAATAAATAAAAAAGGCAAACCTCATCTTCCAATAGATCCAAAAAGAATATGAGAATATAAATTCACTGCCCACTGAGTGCATTACACCCTATACATCTCCACATATTGTCACATTACTTATAACTCTAACTGAAAGAGAGTGCTTTACAACTAGACCGTCAAGTGAATGCATACATGTATGTGTATTATGCATTACAGTTCAGCCTCCAATAATCAATCTGTGATGACAATTATGTACACAGGGTTGTTTCAAACCTGTTTTGTTCATTCCGTCACCCAGAGAACTATGACCATACATTTATTTGCCACTTCCAAAGGACTTAGGTTAATATACAGTTGAAAAGACTGCCATGGTCAAGTGTGCATGACATATTGGTGACATGAGCCAACATGTATAAGATACAACATGTAATGTTGAAAGAAGCTGGAGTGAAACTTTATACAGAGACAGCACCTTTTCCTTAATTCTGAAGCGACATGCAACATTTCCTTGTAAAGCAAAGATCCATAAAGTGTGAGCACCTGTCCAGAGGTGTTTCAGTTCCTGGACCAACTCTCCTAAAATTGAGGTTCAATCAAGTACTTTCTAGCTCCTCCTACCCCTCTTCATTTTGAAGCCAATTACACCCATTTAAAAATTACACCTATGCTCATACTCATATAGACACTCGACATATCCATATATGGGACAGTATCCAGCAAAATCACCCACCTGGGTAGTTTTTCAAGTTTTCAAATTTTTTGATTTTCCGTGAACTCCAAAGACCTTGTCCTTACGCATCCTAAATTGAACTATCCACCATAAAGTTATTAGGCACTGAATCTATAATTAGCCATACATTTCAATGCGAGCATTACTTTTCTTTTGCTTGTCCTGAAAAGTATCACAAGGGTGATTTTGCTGGACACTGTTCCATATATATACACGTATAAACTACAGATCATTCCCATTCTCACCTCAAAATTACAATAACAATTTGAAATGTGTAACATCTAACTGCAGTATCTCTTCAACTGATGTGCATCACACTCATTTTACTCATGCTAACCTTGATGATGTAAGCATTAGCATAAATAAATGATCCTTTTCCCTTCAATAAAAGACTTTTGTGTGTAACTGACTGTTGTCTAACTATTGTGTACGACGTTATGCAGTTGCCTTTCAGCTGTGTACTCATGCTCCGGGTTGACTTCTAGTTTCTCAACCTCCATATAATGAGGCAGTCTCCATTTGCCTTCCCTAAATGTGACACGTGCACATGAATGTGATGTGTGTAAAAGCCAAGCCATATGCTGTATAATATATGTTTCCATCAGTTGAATGTAGCGAATTAGATGGAAACTATGCTCCCTCCAGAATCCGGTATATGGGTAATGCACGTGACTCATCCACGTGGCGGTATTTCAGTGTGAGTAAGTAGACTCTTCTTCATAAGCGTTCGTGCAGAGCCAGTAATTTTTTTAATTTTTGATGTCATGATTGAAGGAGATATTTTTCTATTGGTGTTGTTGTGTGGTACTGGCTGCATGCACAGTCGACGCTGCACAAAGTATGTGGTCAAGTGCATGGTACAGGGGTTTAGGAGGGAGCTGGCTTTACATTCTACCGTTCAAACAAACCTTACAAAAATATCAACACCTGGTTTGTGGTATTTGATAAAAGGGACAAAGAGCCTTTGTACTCGCTGCACATGTACTTACTGTAGTGATAAATCTCCTTCCTCTGCGTGACCAGGCAATGGCAATACTGTGTGGAACCCTATAATACACAGATAGTGGGGGGAGAAAAGTACATGAGGTACATATCAATATATCTGGAGTTGCAGGAATGAATCAATACAAACTGTGCATACTGAAAGATGTGTATTTAAGATGGGTTGATGTGATAAGTATTGATTGTGAAAAAAAAAAGTGAGTCTTTCGTTATATGGGAATGGGAGGGGTCTTGGTTTGGAATATTTATTTATCCTTCAAGTAGCAACGTGGGCCACAATTTTAATCATGCGTATATTTCAATTGCACACATTAACTTTGATGATCGTTCCTGAAAGTTTTTATTATACCACCTTAGGTCCCTTGTTGTGATCACATATCTTGATCCGGACAAAATATGTCTTTTTAACTATGGGAAGAGGGTATAGGGACGTCAAGTTGGTGTAGCGGAAGTGCCATTGGTAGGTTGATCTACTGGCTCAATAGATGAACAGGGATTTATCTGACTTTTATTTATGATGGGTGAGTAGGCAACTGGGCAAGGGTGGGTGGGTTATGTCAACCATGGAAGTTATGATGTGTAATATGGTAATGAAATTATTCAAATCTAACCATCAATCATGCAGCACATAGAAACGATCACACCTGCACCACTAATGCGTGATTAACTATAAAAAGCGGTACCACCCAATATTCATGGGTGGGTAAGTCCAAAAGTTACGGGTGAGTAGCGGGTGGGTAAAGGGTGGGTCAGATAAATCCATGATGAAGTCCCACCATGAGTGGAAACTTTATTTTTATTTGAAGTCCCACTGAGGTTGTAATGTATAAAAAGGAAATCATAATGAAAACTGTTTATGTACCAACCATCCATGCATGTGCTCAACCCCCCCCCCCCCCATAATGTGTTAGGATTGTGAATATGAATAATTTATACTCAACACCCCTAACATGGGCTAATGTGTGAAGTAACAATGGATGCAACAAAGATGTAGTGTTTTTTATGTGATATTAGTTGCAATTTGTATTTGAAATGGGAGAAGGGAACCTATCAATTGCGCATACATGCAGTCGTCCAGCAAGATGACAAGAACATCATAAATTGTACTTGCATGCATGCCATGCAACATCTGCATCCTTGTTGAGCCCACCTCCTCTCCACACATACAGCTCCCAACCCCAAGATCAGAAGCCCTTACAAAGTACCTGTACATGTACATGAATGGAGAAGGCTGTAGTACAGACAACATTGTTTGCACAATTGACACAATTAAAATTTTCAGAACATTTCTAATGAGTGACTTGGCTGTCCACAAACCCCAGCACAGCTTAGCATATCATGAGCTACTTCCTTCCATTTGGTTGCCACATCCAAAACCCTAGGATACGGCACAGAAAAGCTCCTCCCCTTTTTGTCCAAATTCAAAACTTGGATCAGTCCAGCCTATGTATATGTATTACTTCTAGTTCTTCCTCTTACCGGAGTTTTCCAGGTTTACTAGCAAACAGTGGCACATAAATGTCACAATAGCGTATCTGCATTTGATGATTGGTACAGTCACTAGGCAACAATACTATGATAATCAATATCAACGCCCTAAAACTAAGTGCACTTGTATTTGTTCTTGGATTGGGGGTTTACACCAAACATTTTCTAAAGGTAGCAACAGCGAAGGACCCAGGTAGTCTCTATGTACTTTTACCACATGTACATTGTAGTGCAAGCGCATGGGGCAACTCCAGTAAATATATGGAGAGGGAGGTGGGACGGGGGGGATGAGGGAACAAAGAAAAACAGATTTATTCCGCCTTTAATGACATGAACGAATTCAATTTTTTTTCCCCTGAATCCCCTACAGAATCCGCTTCATTGTATCATTACAGTTTCATTACAGTTCCTGATCCTCCCGGTAAATACCACCCCAATCCTGAAACCTCCCCCACGACAATATTAATGCCTCGCCCCCCACTTCGACCTAAGCTACTTGTAATACAGCCTTTTACTAGAGTTGTCAAATCGTATCATTGATCGCAGATCAGTGTATCTATGATAATGCATTTTTCATGTTATTGTTCCGACACTCAACTGCACATGACAGGCTCATCTACAAAACTATTGTAACACCAATACAAAGTACATGTGTGTGGTTTGGATATTAGTACAATGCTTTACTTACCACGTACTATTCTGACATTCCAGAAGTATTGACTGGTACGTAGCCGTGAACTGAAACTTGGTGGCCTTTTTCCCCACCCTCTTCACCATCCTAATAGCTGCCATCGCTTCGCTGCTAATTACGATATTATAACAATGACGTTATACAACATCTCGTGATTATCACGTGGTATACTTTTTGTGTAGCTCCCAGTTGATCGCAGAATTACAGCTATTACCTTTTGTGCAGGTAAGAGCGTTCAGATCAAACTCTAAGCTTTGCAAGAGAGAGTTTTTGTACCAGCACTTGGCAGCGTTTCTCAAGGAGCGGAGAAATGGCAGCTGGGCCATACAACTATTCGTATATATTCAAGTACATTATCATAGGTGAGGCTATATTGGGGGTCACATCGGGGGGGTATTGTGTATGTGCTTTTTTACCCAAAAGTTAAGGGAGGGTGGTTCTGGAAGTTAGGGCGTGGTCATTGTAGGTTCTATCGACGAGATGTGGTCGTTGCAGTTAGTGGTTAGGACCAAGGCCCGCTATTAGGACCAAGGCCCGCTGTTTGGTGATTCTATAAAATGTCAAGCAGAATGTTATAATATTAGCTTCATCCGGTACATAATACGGTTATGTTTGGTCTCGTCTCTGGACCTTGCATACTGCCTGCAGAACAAATCATGTGAATTGTATACCATCGTTGTCAATGCACGCTATACTGAGAACGTTGTCGTGCTTATATTCACCCTCTGTCACGCACACGACTGAACCACGTGTACTTCGCACAGTTAATGTTATTTACGCAGAGCATAACTGTTGTTTTGCAGGTGATATGGGAGTCGGCAAGTCATGCCTACTACACCAGTTCACAGAGAAGAAGTGTAAGTTGGCATATCATCATGTACAGTATCACCTTGTGTGTAATAGTTGTATGGGTTGTTTTGATACTGAGGTTCTTTATGTGTACATTTAGTGATCCAGGATGCTAAGTCAGCCTTCTGGTGTAGTGCAGTACACTGGGCGACTTAAGTATTAATCCTGTTGTTACACATGTGTACCTATAGTTATGGCAGACTGCCCACACACAATCGGAGTTGAATTTGGTACAAGGATAGTTGAAGTATCAGGGCAGAAGATCAAGCTGCAAATATGGGACACTGCAGGCCAGGAACGCTTCAGGTAAAGTCTGCAATATTGCTGTGAGCAGCATAGGTGCATGTTGTACATGTATTGTCCCTCAATGCCTTACATGCATGTGCCAAATATTCAGTGGATTGCTTTTGGATGCTTCTGTGTGAATAATCCATTGACCAATGACACTACTACATTATTATTCATGCTGTTTGGCACCTACACTACTTGTATCAACAGTGATGATATGGGTACTTTACAGTATACCTGTACTTTATCGATTTCAGGTGTACCGATAGGTTAAGTTTAGCCGTACTCTGTAAGCTTGTTTGGTGAGACTAACCTATTTATCTTCTCAACTTAGGGAGGACTGGGTCCTTTTTGTGATTCTTGTTGACACTATGATTTGGTAAAGGTTGTTATTTGGGCAAACTAATAAGACAACGTACCATATGTTTGCTGCCGCCTGTGAAGTTATTGTCACGTGCTATTGCTAAAGCAGTGGCAACCATGTGTCTACATATGTACTTGTGTGCGGTGAATAGAACCATCAGCATTGTGTTCTTACTCTTGCCTGCTAACATCACGCTTCTAAACCTACCACCTATTGTGTGAACGTATTAGTGTGCCATATCTACATCTGAGCTGGCAGCAGGTAACTTGCCATGGAAAGCAATCTTCATTCATGACAGGATAGATCATGTGGGGATCTCTGTTTAGAATACTGTTTTCGTAGCAGTTGCAGCACTAATAGTGACTCCAGTACTTCTGTCTTGCTGTATGGTTTTCCTAAACCTTTGCTTAAGTATGTTTGTCGTGGCTCAATGTTAGGGGTGTATCTTTCCATTTCTCAAGTTGTTTTGTGTTTACAAGAAAACATATGCAGCACAGACAGCAGCAACCCGGTGACATGATAGTAGCGGCTTTTATTATCACATAATGCCCAATGTTATCCCAAGGTGCGTTAAATTGCAAGGAAGGCTTGAATAGGCCGATCATCTCAACACAGACAAGGTACAGTATCACAATGGTACAAGTACATGTACTTTGACATGAAGGTACATCTAGTGTGTATGAGCCAGGCTGGAGGACAAAGGCACAGTCTGACAGTGTCATTTGAAGTTGGTACACCATATTCCCATTGTGGTGTTTATCACCATATCACAGCCTCCTAGCTTTCAAGGTTCCTATTAGGCAGTTGGACTAATGACAAAATGCATTCGTTAGACATAGGTAGGTGTATTGTGTATACACTTCCAGTATTTTTGATGCTATGGCATATTTGCTTCCAGTACATCTTTGGAATAGGCAACTAAGAACTCCTAAGCCAAATGTAGCAGTATTGACTGCTTTTCTACTTCTGTAGGCATTAGAAACGTTTTACAATCCTCAAAGACACACAGCAATAGCTGTAGGTACTCCAGAGTAGGAGTGGATCCCGCATTCATCACACTTTAAATAGTAGCCCTGGACAATCCCCTCTCTTTATGACACTGTCCAGGGGATTCAGGAGTTGTTGGGGTGGAATGGAGTTCATAAGACAGGAGTGAACTTTGTACATTGAATGTACATAATGTCATAATGTGTACAAGTTATAGGGGTCTCTTCATCCAACCTCCACCCCTATTGCCCATCGCTGTTATATTATCATGCATCTCTTGTCATTCATGCTATTAGGTATGCCTCATGCGTACAATAATATTTGTCACATTCCTTCATTACACAGAGCTGTCACTAGGAGCTACTACAGAGGCGCAGCAGGAGCATTGATGGTTTATGATATTACACGGAGAAGTACATACAACCATATTAGCAGCTGGCTTACTGATGCAAGAAACTTGACCAACCCAAATACAGTAAGCATTGTGTTTACAAATACAACTGTTCGGGTCACTTTAGTGTGGTGTGTTTTTTAACTAGCCCATTTTTGTGACCTTATCACTTAGTTTGGCTGAATAATTAATGGCCTTTGAATCTTTAGTATGGCACATCCCATATACAAAAACAATTGCATACTTTTAATACTCTCTACTTGCTACATCATTCAACTCTCAGTTATGGAAACTAAAATCTTTTGTTTTTTCTAACCTGCCCTTTGTGTGCTTGTGGAATACCAGCTGATCATTGTAACCTGTACAAGCCACTGCTGGAGTTTATAGTTATTGCTTTTCTATTTTTTACAGGTCATTTTCTTAATAGGAAACAAGTCTGATCTAGAAGGACAGGTATGAAACCAAGCATGTATGGTATTTGCTGTTTTGTACTGTATGGTGGAACAGTTCCCTCCCGAGAATTTCACCTATCTCCTCCCTGCAGAGAGATGTCACATACGAAGAAGCAAAACAACTGGCTGATGAAAATGGTATGTTACAACATCCTTGTTTTGATAATACATTTGTTGTTGTACATGTAGGATTACTATTTATGGAGGCCAGTGCAAAAACGTGAGTTTGAATTTTGTATACACAATATTTGTTCATCTTATGTAAAGTATTCAAGGTTGCAAGTTGCTCTTAGAAATTATTTAAATGTTAGCTTACCAGTTTCCATGTTCACATCCTTCTAATGAAGAGCTGTTTATAAATATGTAAAGATGCAAATGGTGTTGTAAATCTCATCAACGCTAAGCAGTGTTGGGGTCAAGACACTTGCCTCAGGAGAGGAGTAGTCTACCTTATTTGGCATCTATTGCTTGACAAAGGGTGGCATAAGTATCTCCATAGCCACATGCATTACTTGTACATATGGTAAACAGATTCCCCAATAATAGGGAACTGTAGTTGATGTGTACTAAACAATAAATGTACTGTACAGTACGTGAAAATGAACCATTCACATAATTTGATGGCTGCTGGGTTACTGTGTTGTTGCTTTTCCATACACCAGTGTATTACTGTGAGGTAAATCCTTGTAGTGTTTCTTACCCCAAAGCTACATGTGTGTTAACATTTGACTCACGCGCACCTACACCTACATTTATCTATGTGGTGTGTTTACATCATTCACATAGAGGATTAAATTTATGTCCTTCCACATTTTTGTGTCTATTAGGGGTGATAATGTAGAAGATGTCTTCATTGAGACAGCGAAAAAAATCTATCAAAACATCCAGGATGGAAAGTATGCTTAGTTTGTAGTTTGATATAGTGTCCATTACTTCTTTTTTTTTTGTTTGTTCTTTTTGCACACAAGTGTGGATTTAAATGCAGCAGACACTGGTGTACAATTGAAACCCACCCCTGCACCGCCAGAGCGGAAAACGACCAAGGAACAAAAGACCGGTGGATGCTGTTGAATTATCAGGCTTTTTTATGTTTAATGTAGTTAGAGTTTCTTGTTGCCCAGAATGTTTATACGTATGCTCTATGGTGCTAAGTGAACTGTTGTCATACAGAAAATAGCAGATACTGCTATATGATTGAATCATGTTCTTGTGTGTAATAAAAGAATGTGTGTTATTGATATTCATCAAAGTTTGTGGTGAAGTTGATTATGTTCAACTGAAGAACATGTATGGAAAAGGTTAGCCACTTACAGGGTAGATTAAGGTATAGTCGAGGGGGTACGTAGTGTTCTGGCGCCCTGTACTTCAAATGTAGGGTCTTTCAGCACGAATCCTACATGAGGTTGTTTTTCAGTGTTTGATTGCCCTTCAAGTTTCCCGCCCATTCAGAACGGAAGCGGTCACGTATGCGTATCGGTGATGTTACAGATCTGAATTTTCACCTGTATAATAAAGGTGATTACCACATACTGTTCGAGATGTCATCAGCAGCGTTCGTACCTATTGCAGTGCTTCGTTATGGAGAAATTCCAGTAGGAAAGTTGCTTCGTACAATTGGAGAACTACAAGAGCACAATATTCAAAAGCAACAACTTGTTATTAAAGATGCCGATTCAGACTCCACACTTGTTATAGACTGTAGTTTGATAGAGCCTTTTCCATTCAGGCAGCGAATTATATATCAGTTCATCGGTGAAGTACGTGTTGGAAGTGACAGTCAGTTGATACTAAGAGCATATGTGTATCGTTGCGTCGAAGGACTTAACTTAGATATGTACAAGAAAGTGCACGAACTCAGATCACGCAGTCTACTTGCTTTGTAAAGCTGTTCGTACGCATATATATTTTTTGCAATTTTGTTCGATTTGATTTGCCAGAGATACCTAAAGTATCTATGATACATCTGGATTTGCCTAGGAAGCGGGCATGTCATCTACCCCCGTGGGATGATCGACTGCGAGGAGAAATGGTGTTGATGCATGAGCGTGAGGAATTACGATGTGGTGCATTATGGTGCTGATTCCGCGTTCGAGTCCTTCGTATGACTGTTTACACTGGGTCCAAGTCAGTTAAAATTAAGGTTGAATGACCGTCTCCTGGCCAGGGCAAATGCTGGACCTATTCTGATGCAGTTATACCACATTAGTTAGACCTTAAGTTGATGCTATTTGTATGTTGTATTACTCACATGTATAGTTACTGTTATACCATGTAAGATCTAAACAAAAAGGATCGAGTGACCATGCTGTCCTAACAATGTTAAGACAAAGAGTAATTGTATCCACTCACTAACTAACCTACATAAAGCAATGGAGGTTTGAGGCATAATAGTGTAGCAAAGTCTGGGTAAACTTGTCAGTCATGTAGCTCTTAATCTTTATCACAGATTCTCATGAAGTAACACTGCACACAAGTTACACAACAATCCCCAGTCATTGCTATAGCTCCATTGTTTATACCAGTAATACCAATGACTAATTAACGTGCAATGTTAGTGATGACATTGTCCAAGTGTAAACACAATATACCTATCTATTGCCTTAGGGGTGTGATTTTGAGGACATGCTATCAAGACTGTAGGTGCTTAGCTAGAGGCTGGGAGTGGCCTTGGTCATGACCTTTACCATGCATGCCCGGCCGATATTCTCGTGATGGACTGGTTTTGCAGTTAACCCACAGGACATTTCAGTGACCTCACCACTTAGTACTTTAGGGGTGCAACTCTAACATCTCGGCTACTCACCTCAACCACACAATAGTGTGGTTGGAATATGCATACCAAGGCCTCACTGATTAGCTATCGCCTGATGTATTTCTTAATAAATAATTGCCATGTAGTTAAGTACTTGAAATCGCCATTTTCTCTGGTAAGCAATCAATATAACACTGTTATAGAGCTTTATTTTCATACTGCAAAAAAATTTGAGCACATGCTACAGAGAGAGGAGAGAGAGAGAGTGTGTGTGTGTGTGTGTGTAACAAGGGGAGAAAGAGAGAGCACTCATTGGAAAGCTAATGGATATTTTGTTTGTATAGCTGTGTTTACATGCATGTATGTGATGTGGTTTTTGGGCTACACAAGTTTCCAGGTTAACTTTAACCATCAAGTGGTAAGCTATTCAGAAGCTCCTAACTTGCATAGTACGACCTCTAGAAAAAGAATTAGTGCGAAGGAAAATTTGAAACTCAGATCTTCAATAACACATTCATGAATTTTTCTCAACATGAGGTAATAGATTATTTGAAAACAAAAACATCTTTCAGTGAAATCGCCTATTTCATATTTCATTACATTTTCACCCTTTGATTGCACGTCATCATTGTTTTGTTGGGTGAATTGCATGCAATTCCAGCTGCTCTACAACCTAAAACCACACAATAAGCAAACGTTTCATTAAAAGCTTTAATGGTGAAGTTGAATAATGGTACAAAGTAGAAGTGTTAATGAATTGATACACAATAAATGTCACCTTTGTAACTTTGAAGTACTAAACTCGGTAAAAATATATGGCATTCGATTTCCAAATAACTTATAAGGATCATCGAAGGACAAATTCAAATATATGCATAGGTACATGTACTAGTGTTCATTACAATTAAACATTTGCTTCTTGCAGATGCTTATGCAGTGACATCCTTGTACAAAAACGTGCATGACCACCCAGGAAAAAAAAAACAGTAAACACAAAAAAATTCACATTACACAAGTTATAGAAAACACAAATCTCCATAACAACAAATCACACTCCACCCGACTGCAGCAATGCCTTTTGCTTTGCTGTTTCTCTGGAAACCTTTTCATGAAGTTTTTCTAACCGATCCTAATAATGAAAAGAAGTGCCTTGGTTGAACAATCAGTACATGTACAACCCAGCACTCAGCCAGTGCTCAAAATAGCGGTCGGACATCGGTCAATTTCCGATCAATTTGCGCATATGACCGCGCAACTTGCACTAGAGCCGGTCATTTGGTCCGACCATTCCATTGGGTTATACTGTAGTACTAATTAGTTATGATAGCGATTGTGGTATGCATGATAACATCTAACCACATGGATTGTGACAACAGCTGTTTTAGCGCACATATTAAATAGACCACATCAGCATATAAGATTATGCAGCTAGGACAACAACTTCAGAAAAAGACAGTACAGAGGTAGAAGGTGAAGAGGAAATGGATATGCTCAAAAACTGGAATGACTGGATGGTTTCTTTACCTTCAGATAGTGACAATGATTAATTGTATCTAGATCTAACACTCAACTTGATTTAACTTACACACCTGTTCTACAAACATACATGTATATACATGCATATACATATTAGGATGTCCGAACAAATCTGACAATGTCCGCCCAAAGTTAATGTTGGTCTGCCAAATGTCCAATCAAAATTTGGCCCTTATTTTGAGCACTGTCAGCAACATGCACAATGCTACAGGTAAGACCACTATTAATTTTTGATCAATACTACAACACTCAACCATCTCACTGCACTGCATGCACCCATGTGAAATAGGCCTTGATTCGAATGAATACTTTTGAGGCCAATAACAAAGTCACACAAGTATTATTATGATAAAATGGAGCCTGTTGAACAACACTCTACGGACATTATTATGGATAGGCTTAATAGAATACATACCTGAACATTTTGCAGAATTTCATTGACAACCACAATCCTTTTACGTGAATTGGTCAGTTTCTCGATGTAAGTGTCTAAGTCAACAGGCACTCTCTGTTTTTCAGAAAGACCTCGAAGTTCTGGAAAATAGTATAATTGAACAGCAGCAATACATGCTATGATTACAAGCACTTCATCTATTTACTGAAGTATGTATTATTAGTGATCCTTGCACAATTATTGCTATTGCAGTAACAGTGATGAAGTGAAAATAGCTTGATTCAAGGTGTGAGTGTTACAAATATGACTGGGGTCCTTCCGACATCTTACCACCCTAAAAGCTTCACGCTGCTATAGCGCTTCCTATTCTCCTATATAAAATACACTGGATATCTGTATAATCCCCAAGTTATACTGTTCATAAACTACAACCCTCTAAATAATGGACAACTTGACCCAGTCTTTTTTTTTTTTGCATGCAGTTATGGATATGTAGCAGTGATGAAGAACTGGCTTATTGGGAATAAATAACCCATCAGTTTTGTTGTATCTAAAAATAACTTCATCCAATGTTTAGGGTGGGTAGTAGCTGATACCAACAAGGCACTTAGCTGATCAAATATCAGAGACTCTCATCTGCTGGGACACCACTTTAAAAAGCTGGCAGCCATTTTCAATCCTCACTCACAAGTGTTCTAAGTTCAAGTGTTTGATATTGAGAGGTGGTGTTCACCAAAATTGTTACAGAGAACCCAATAACTTTAATGTCTATCTGCACAAGCATCACGCTCCCCACGGGTAACCATGGTCCCAATAATCAAGTTTTGAAAAATGGTTGAAATACACATTGTAATGATTAAAACTGAAGGTGTTGCATACAGAGTGTGGAATTCCATGTTCCTGATACCAGTCCATACATTGGGATCCTCTTTGTGACTGCATACTGGAATTCCCTTTCTGACCGCAAACTACAAACAGTTACAACAAAGCCATTTTTTGAGGAGCTAGGAGGAAGAATGTGCCCATATTTTTCAAGGAAGAGAACAATGGATACTACTACTGTGTGGCATGCAGTCGGCCAACAGGTGGCTTTGTTGTAACTGTTTGTAGTTTGCGGTCAGAAAGGACTGCACAACACTGCACTGCACAACAATGCATGCTTGGAATCATAATGGCAAATCATCACGCCATCAATTTCAACAGAATTCAGCCTTAAATAATGCAACGAACACAAAGTCGAAAATCAAAAAAGAGCACAGGCGGAGAAAGACAAGAGTTGTGTTTATCACGTGCCAGTTAATCGATCTTCTACGTATAGTAAAATGAAAATTACAAGCCATCAAATGTGCATTACCCCTGGGGAACGCTTTATCCAGGGGTAACGACCTCTGGGGAATGTTTGTTACCCAGGGGTAACGCGCAAACATTTAAACATTAACACCAACAGTTTAGCTGTCTAAACATTTGCAGATACTGCTCAAGGCTGTCAAGGAGATTGACAAAGGGTGAGAGCATCTGACAGATTAACATCCAGGAATCCTGTATTCATAGTCCTAATAGAACTGTGCTATTAATGAAACTGCTTTTAAGTTGGACCATCCATATACATAGACACTTGATAACTTCTTATTTAAGCACTGGCAATAGGTCTGTCCACCATGGAGTTACGATAGCCTGAAGTTTTTATTTTAATTATGTGTGTCAACTTGCTCCTTCTTGAAAAATTTATCACATTAGGTCCCTTTTTAAATTTGTGTCATCTTGGCTTGCACTGGAAACGTCATAAAATCAGAGCGTGAGAATTTGTGTAGCTGACAATACTGGTATAAGATCCACCACAGTATGCTTTTAAATGCGTTTTACAATTAAGGAATCTGATCGCTTCAAAATATTCCAACTCACAATTAAACTATCATTAAGTAATTTATGACATTCCTTAAATTATGACACTTACAGTAATGTAATCAGGAACCAAAGGTACCTTATATGTGTGTGCCCAACCAATAGGCAACAATATCAGTTATGGAAGAAAATATTTGATTCACCATTATCAGCATTACCTCCAGTGTGACAAGTGCCTTTTACCGTTGCAACTAACAGTGCCTGTGTGTTGTGCAATAATTACTAGTAAGGGTTCTTTAAATAAGTCTCATATGTATATTCCATTAAAAGTTAGGCTTACAAACATTTATACAGATTTTCGTAGGTAAAAGTGGTGATGGCGCATGTAATAATCATTTAGTTATAAACAAATCCAGTGTATTCTATGATGACTATACTTCAAAATGAAATCCTAAAAATCCCCCAGTTTCAGCCAAAAATTGATCAGAACACCTTAAAAGTTGGTCCTAGATCTAGGACATGTCTAGAATGTGAGCCTAGAGATTAACATCTACAGGGGGAAATTTGTTACAGCAAAAAGAGACCTAATGCAATATATTTTCCCAAGAAGGAGACACATGCAATAAAATTCAGGCCATTGTAACTCCCAGATGGACAGACCAATTTCCAGTAGATAAAAAGTTTTGTCCTTCTAAGTATATGGATGGTCCAACTTTAAAGCAATTTTGAGGTATAAGTGCATTATAATAACTTGCCCCTACATTAGTAGTACAATTATATTAGGGCTATGAAATTTCTTCAGATCTTCACTTGAAATGATAACTTATACAACAAAACACAAGCAAATTCCTATACTTTTGAAACGCTTGAACATAACTGAATGTGATTCCAGCTAAGTATGCAATGCCAACTTCCAGTAACATACATTCAACCTACCTGTTGCCAAATGGTCAATCTGTTCACTGAGCGTCACTTGACTTTTCCTGAAAAATGGATCGAGTACATAAGGCGAACAATTCTATATGCCATAAATACTACGTATTCTAACACCACTGCAATATCTAGTTGTTCTACAAGGTCGCATCTGCCGTAGCATATTGGGCTATTCCATTATTTAAACATACACCCCTACAGATGCCGCGGGACTATATGTAAAATCACCCTGGACAGGCGTCCGTTTTCTCTACACCCCCCGGGACAGGTTTTAAAGTACACCCTAGACAAGCGTATGTTTTACCTGCAAACCCCCCGGACAGGCATTTATACCACCACCACCCCGGGACATATTTCCAAAACTCCCCTGGACAACCTCATGTTTACGAACACCCCCCGTGGACACAGTTTATTGCCATCTGTAGGGGTGTACGGCTAAATAATGGAATAGTCCATTACACATTTGCAAACGGCCCTCCTTTCCGTGTGCGACAAGTTCGATTTATTAAAAATAGATGGCTCTCTATCTATCAGTAATAGCTGATGCCCTATACACCACTTCAAATATGTAGCTAATGTGAAGATCAATTCGTATGGTGGGATGAATGTGGCCATGTAGGAAACGAAGCCCGTAAAATGAACCATACCTTACTTCGTTCACCTTCGTATCGACTTCCTTAACAGCTGGAGAAAGAATGTCGAAGATTCCTACAGCCAATAGATTGGCCTTCTCGGTATCTTCGCTCATATTAATTAGGTCACGTGGTGACAACAATACTTGTTATTAATGTTATACAATACAATGATACCATGTACCAACGTCTGGCGGCAAGCACAGTTCAGTCTCAGTAGAAGAGGCCTGAACCTGAGAGCCTTATCCCATTACTCCTATGCTTGCGTCCTTGTGCTCCTCTGGCTACTATACAATCATGCAAGCCACCATCTATTCCCCGATTTTCAAATACACAGCAAATGCTATACAGGCTGAGGATCACCTCTTGTCCCCACTCTTCCTTCGAAAAACGGCTATTCAATAAGCTGGATGACAATTGTTTGAGATTTTTTATTAGAACTAGCCTGTTTTATAGAGCTCACCTGCTGCCTGTTAATCCCCCCCCCCAGTCTCCCCCCTCCCCGACCCACCCCATAACGCAGCCTCCTGGTTTCTGTGATTCCCCACTGAGGGTCTTGGTCTTCACCTTGACCAAGGTACTATTAAATGAAGGCTTGGCCTTAACTCATCAGAGGTGCCTTAGGCCCTGGATGCTCATTTGACTGCCTTAATTGGCCATCACGCATGCAATCACACATAAACATGGGAGAGATGTTGTTGTTCACCAAAACATGCTCAGGAATATTCCTGCTGAGACCTGTAGCTAAGCCTGCCTTAGTGTGCAGCTGTCTCCTGATCATCCATAACTCATCCAGTTGACATCATTTTGCCCAACCGGTGCATGAGAAGACCAGCAGCACTAGATCTGCTTGTCACCTCTCAGCTTAACCCACTAATAATATTGGAAGCAGGAGTGTCGGCAGAGGTGGTGCTGCTACCCAAGCCGCTGGAGGTCCAAAGCATTCTGCCCATGGCTTCTAGTGTTCTGATCATCTTGAGGTGGATTTGCATCCAGTTGTGGCTGAGTCTTATGAAACCTGGGGTAAAGAGGCATCAGCGCTGTTGGCAGGTTGGCTTGCACCTCTTCTCATAAAGTCCAAATTCTGTGTTCTTCATGACTGCATTGTAGACTAACCTTGAACTGGGCTAACTCAATGGCCATCTTCTCCAGGACCACAAAGCCCTGGTATTTTCAGAGGTGTTGTATTTTTGTGCATGCGAGGCATGTGAGTGTTGTGTGTGTATGTGTGTATGTGTATGCATGCATGCAGCATGCTTGTGTGTACTTCTTGTGTATCTTGTCATCCGATATACTTAACACTTAATTAATTATGCAGTGTTAATGCCCAGTGAAGGTAAAGCTCTCGACAGCAGAGCTTTTCCAGAGGACTTCACCAGAGTGATGATTAGTCTGCCATAAATAGTAACAGTGGCTTGTGACTTAATGCACCCTATAGGAATAGCCAGACAAGTGGCAAGGCCAGATAGGCAGCGTACAGGGTAAGGATCTAGGGTCCCGTCTGACTTTACTATCTGGAAATGGTGGGTTCATGGTTCATTGCAATTCACCTAACCAAGAGTGCAGAAGTGTTGATAACATCCTTCCCCCAGTTACCATATGTCTATACTGTTAAGGGTAAACATATCCAGCCCAACTGTGAACTCTTAGCTTCATTGCTACTGTGTTTCTGCCGGAGCTGCTATTAATACTGAAAGAGCACTTGACTGATCCAAAATTGCTAATGTTAGCAGAGATGTTACTGTTATGTCAAATGCTGTTCTGAACAAAAACATCAGTGGGGGTGGGATGAGGTATGGAGTGGATCTGATGGCAACACTCTATGAAGGTATCCTTATCCAGACTGTGGGCAGGGCAATAGGCACACTGAGAGTCCTGAGGTATCTAGGCCCAGCCAACACTTCACATTGCCGTATTTGTCTGCAATGACCATCATTATATTTCAACTGCATTGTTGTACTAAGGAACTGTTACATATGATTGTATGTAGTGTGAACAAGGGCAAGTATATGGAACTTGCACAATAGCAGATCAGCGCTGCATACAAATTGCAGATCTACATTTAGCAACTACACTAACATCATGTAACTACACTAAACTAATGTCTACTTTGCATGATGAACAAGGATAGAATATTTCTTCAGTTGTGGAGTATTATGGTTGTTGGCTATGGTTATTAGGGAGATGAAGTGGTTAATTTTAAGTGCCTTGACATACTGCTTCTTGTATTATGGGGGGAGTGGGTGTGCTATAAGCCCCGCTCCCATTTAAGGCACCAGACGCTTGGCTTACCAACACTTTTTGGGTAATAAAAGTACTGTGAACCTTACTTTAATTATTATTATTATTATTATTATTTGGGGGGGGGGACTGCCTAAGCATCACATTGTTCACAGAGAGCAAATGCAGTGTAGATCACTATTATTGACATATTCGGTTAATCAGTTAGACTCATGTATGTTATGTATGTATGTGTATGTATGTGTGTGCATATGCATGTATGTATGTATAAAATAAATTGGTTCTCACTAAATGCAATGTTCAGTCTCAAAGTTACCTAGACCTGGTCCCTGCTCCACCACAAGCAGGATGCAGAACTAGCCAATTTAGCACACTTTGTGTATCACTAGTGATGTGGTTCCTTAGTTCAGCTGTCTCTAAGGTAGCACCTGCTGTTTCCACCACAGGCAATATAATTGCACTAAGCGGTGACACAACAAAGATATCAAAAGCAGCTGGCCTCTTTAGCTAGGATGTCCGCTGACCTTGGCCGAGAAAGGTCTGCACTAAACCCAGAGCCTACTTCCACATGGACTGACAAATGTGCAGGATAAAATGACTTAGACAAGCTATCTCTGTGATGGAAAATAATATCATAAAGGGTCTAAAAAGCTACTAGGACAAAGTGCATGCATGCACTCTTTAAAGCATGTGAAGTGTCCAGAGCTAGCCACTGGAACTCATCTTTTTCAAGGTATATCTACAGATGGGATTACAGAAATCTAGTTCGAAGTACGTGGAGATGTAATTGAGAAAAGGCGGGAGCCCATTATCAGCTGGGGAGGATTTATCAAAACGTAGCTTGAATATTTATTTACATGCATGGTCATCCCTGTCTTGAAGACAAGTTTTTAGGGCTGGTGATGTGGATAAGACAAAGGTCCTCAATTATGCACACAGGTACGGTATGTAAGAAAAAATAATCGAGTGGCGTTATTACAACTGACGTTATCTTTTCTCGGAGGCAAACCTGTAAGTTTTAGCATGTCGGTTGGTGAGAGCATTGACCGCGTAGAGGGTAGCAATGCTTGAGCTTGCCCAATCTTTAGAATCGAATTATCCACGTCACTTACTGCTCACATGCAACCTCAATAACAGTAAGGCAGAGATAATTATCTCTATTATCTTACACATACCCCACCCCCCACCCCCCACACAATATTTCATGTATACTCACGTGATCGTGCACGCTTCGAGAACACTCGAGAATTAATAACTTAGTATATATTTATGATATAGCTTGCCCCTTTCGTCGTATGAAGATAGAGATACAAGATGGTGAAGGAAACGAAATTCTACGGTAAGACTACAGTCATTGTCTGTAGGCTCTGAATTACAAAACTTGTGTTCGTTTGGTTAAGATTTGCTCGAGCTTCAGCCCAACGCAACCCAAGCCGATATTAAGAAAGCTTACCGAAAGCTTGCCCTCAAGTATCACCCAGATAAGAATCCTGGACCAGAAGCAGAAGAAAAGGTAACGGCACGAGATATTGTGTATACTAACGATCCTTTGTCATTCTTGTCTTAGCTGTGAGTACGTGTGTACATTAAAGTACATTCTATTAATATTCTATTACTAAAACACATCGGATTAGTCTATATATGAAATGCGCACCTTAATTATTAGAGAGTTCCAACACATGTGTAATTAATTATTAGAGAGAGTTCTAACACATGTTCAAGACTTATTTGCACTGCCCTGTTTCAAAAGTGTGATTGAAATACAAGTAATTTGATTAAAGTGGAATGTTTCTTTTTTTCACCAATTGAATAGTTCAAGCAGATATCTCAAGCGTACGAGATACTTTCTGATGATAAGAAGAGAGAGATCTATGACAAGCATGGTGAAGACGGCTTGAAGTCTGGAGGTGCTGACATGCACGGCCATTCCGCTATGGACATTTTTGATATGTTCTTTGGTGGTGGACGTCATGGCTCAAGGGACAACAGAAGCAAAGATATGGTTCATCCACTTAGGGTATGCATTAATTTTTATCAGGCTAGTGTAATAATGTAGTAATGGTAATTTTCAGGTGACACTTGAGGACCTGTACAATGGTAAGACAGCGAAACTAGCTATACAGAAAAATGTAATTTGCAGTGACTGCAAGGGTATTGGAGGCAAAGAGGTAATTTTGGGTGTGTGTACTTATGGTAGTTGATCATGAGTGCATATTTTCCCGGATTGAAGGGTTCAGTGAGGAAGTGTTCAGTTTGCAATGGGTCTGGTGTTCAGGTCAGTTATCTGTACTCCTCCATGATTATCACTTGAACTGCTGCTTTTTAAAACCAGATCACAGTTAGTAGGATTGGTCCAGGAATGGTGCAACAATTCCAGTCTCAGTGCCGAAATTGTTCAGCACGTGGAGAGATCATTGATGGTTAGTGAAAGACCAACTAATTGGTGCAAAGTTGATAAGAAACATTCTATCTGTTAATAATCATAACAAATGTTTTAATAATCATAGCATAATTGTTAGTGACCTTTGTGCATAATAGATGCACAAACTGAATGGTACAGTTGCATGTATATACGAGATGAGGAGCATGGATGCATTAAACATTTCAGCAAAGGTGACAATGTTTCCCATTACAGAAAAAGATCGTTGTAAGTCATGTCAAGGAGAGAAGGTGGTTCGAGAGAGGAAAGTGTTAGAGGTGTGTAACTGAATAACCTTAACTGTTTTTTTGTCCATGCGCATTAAATGTATAAGTAGCAAGCAATTCGATCTTGTACTGAAGGTTATTGTAAAGTATCTAATGCTCAATTAGTAACATTGGTATATTCATTGGTTTTGGTGTGTTTGGTTTTTATTTTATTTTAAAGCTTTGGTCATCTGTATGTGTCTTACCTATTCTACCCTCCTTTCGTAATTTTGTTGTGGCACATATCCTCTATGGTGTTAGCATCTTCTTTTACAACTACGTTAGGTTCACATAGAGAAGGGTATGAAGGATGGCACAAAAATAACGTTCCGAGGTGAAAGCAACCAGGTACAGTATAAATGTATTTACTTGTGGATACACTGTATGCTGTGCAATATCTAGTGGTTCATTGCATACATGCCATTAGTGGTGCATGTATTTGTGGATAAATTAAAGTTCACAATGCCATGCATATGCTAATGGGTCAATTTACTAAAGCAGTTTCATACACCCTTAACAGGGAAATTTTCCATGTGTATTAAGTTGTGTATTTTATACACTTGGGAGATATACACTATAGTGACATACCAGTTAAATGGCATACAGGCAAACGCACACAACTTTATAAACTCATCCCTCCTTATAAGCAAGGGATGCTTATCTAGTGAAATTCATGGTACACAAGCTTTCATGATGCATGTACATTGGACAAATCATGGATTGCAAGGTTTTTTTAGGCTTCACGCATAATTAATTTATTATACCTCAAATCAAAACCATATTTGTTACAGACTCACTTTCGTTATAAGTGCAGGGAAACATGGTGCTTATATGGAAGGCTGGCTGTGGAAACCTTTTAACTGCTATAGTACTGCCAATATGGCTGTTATTGCTGAATACAATTTCTCTCCTTGTAGGAACCTGGATATGAGCCTGGAGACATTATCATTGTTCTGGATGAACAAGAGCACCAGATCTTCAAACGTAAAGGTTCCGACCTATTCATGGAAATGGTACGTAAGGGTATTATTACCTGCATATGCACAAGTATGACATAGTAACCGAAGAAAAGATTTATTTTAGTTTAGCACTTATGGTTGGACAACTATTTCAGTGATAAAAAATAGCATAATCAAAAATAAAGGGCTCCAGGAGATCTTATCTTACAATGAAATAAAATTAACTGTAGCTAGTATTCATTACTAAAGAAAATCAAAACTTGTTCCAACGTTATCAAGTACATTTACCAACAGCTTATGAGCTTTTTACACTAAGACTGTTACTTATTTGATAGTGTGTAAATAAAGATACTTGTCATTTAAGCAAAAGGATTACGTTACAATGTATGGCTGATTAAAATTCAGATAGCTTCATGGCATATAGTCTGAATAGCAATATACTGTGATTCCTGTAAGAATTCGTTTTAACGAAGTCCAAAGTATACTCTGTATGTGCTAGGTATTATTAAATACTCATCAGTGACATATAACATCAGCACATAGAAATTACTGTCTTATGCAACAAGAATATTACTAGTGTTGTGAACATGTTACATGTACATGCATGTGTACAACAAATTGTAAAGAAAGTACCATAGGATTGAACTCTGGTACTATTATAATGTTTTATACCTTGTTCACAGCAGTAGTTTGTCAGTTTTTTTATTGCCATGGTCAGCAATGAAATTCACTTGGTGGCAGTCATTTAGGATTTTTTTAATTAGAGATTTTTTTAATTAGAGAGTTTGCGGGAGAGAATTCATAAAGTATACTGCTGTGGTTATTGCCCCCAAATTTTAGGAGATAGAATTGAGTGAAGCTCTCTGTGGATTCAAGAAAGTAATCCAAACATTGGACAAGAGGAGTCTTCTCATCACATCACATCCTGGTGATGTTATATCACATGGTAAGGTTTAAGTTCCTCTAACTTCTCAGCAATTATGTGCATGTGGGATCTCAGTTTGCAGTCAATGTTAATTGTAGATGCACAACTGTATGTCAGGAGTGGATATTGTAATTGTTAGATGTCAGGGAAAAAAACAGGTCCAGGCTTAGCCTTTATAAGTATTAACACTTCTGATGAAGGTAAAGGTACAACATACATGTATCTAAACCTGCGCTTGAATACAAATTGAGTACTCCGGCCATGAAGTCTTCTCGTACGTTATAATTACTTGTACATTCCATGCATGCTTTCCCTTACTTATGTGATGCACTACTTAAGTCTGATGTACTGGGCTTGCTCCCATTGGGTTATTTGTCTATCACGGTGTACAGAAAATAAATTTATTCACGCTCTGCCAGTTTAACATCCCTTTGCATTTGACATACATGTTCGTTGTACAGCTCCTTTGGAGCTTGGCCCGAAATTGCATAATTCTTTTTCTTTGGTCCCAAGGTGAAGCTATTCGATTGCATGAAGCGTAGTTGCTATATACTTTTCTATAATAACTATGCATATTGTAATCGAATAGCTTCACTTTTGACGCTCTGACTCAGACCAGAGAAAAAGAATTAGAGCTTGGCAATTTCGGGCCAAGCTCCAAAGGACCTGTACAACAAGCATCAGAAAGTGAATAAATTTATTTTCAGTACACCTCAGTAGACAACTGTACAACAGTACTCCCCCCCTAGAAGGACACCAGTACATTAAAAAGTAAAAATGAGATTTTATTAACATACTGTAGTTGTGAATTACTGATATTACTCCTAGATACATTAAAGGTTATATTGAATGAAGGGATGCCACAACTGAAGAACCCATTCGAAAAAGGCAGGCTGATCATTAAGTTTAATGTAAGCTGAAATTTGACATTGTGATGCTTATTTTGAGTTGTACAGTCTTGTACACTATGCACTTGCAGGTGAGGTTTCCATCGAAAAACTTCTTGTCAACAGATAAGTTAAAGCAACTTAGCAAGTTGCTGGCAAAACCTGAGGAAGAACCAATGAATGAATCTGACTATGAAGAGGTGGGTGTCCTGGGGTAATATTAATAAGATGAATTAATTATTTTAGCGATTGTAGTGTTATTAGCCACTGCTCATAATTTGACAGACCAATTACATGCATATAATAACTATGCAGAAAAAATTGGAGCAATGAAAAATCTAATAGTGACAGGAGCCACATACATTGTACGATTTCTGTATTAACTTACAAGCTCATTCATAACAATGATTATTAATTTTTTCCTGGCTCATTCATGCAATGTGTTATACCTTTAGGTGACCTTGGAAGAGATGGATTTTGAAGCTGAAAGGGCAAGGAGAAGATACTCAGTAAGTCATACACTAGCAGATAGCTGTATAAAATCTGAGACATTAAGAAAACTTTTCTGATTTTAGAGCTTCCATATTTTTCACATTTAAAATGGTTAATTGTTAAAATTCAATATTTTGTATTTTCGAACAGCACGTTTCTTACGTTTTTTTCAACATGCTGTAGCAAAAACAATAATTTGAATTTGTCTCGCAACAGCCTCCTTTATATTTCAGTGATGTATTCAGCATGGACGATGATAATTATATTGCAATATCGTTCCTCAGTGCTGTCCCCCAGATTAGTTTTAACGGATTGGTTTGTACGTGGTTCAGCATTGCATTATTAGTTCTATCACCTGTTAGTTTTTTATGTGTGTGTAAGGTGTTACAGTAGCAGATCTTAATGGAAAACATGCTTCATATGACAAGGCAAATGCATGTATGCATAGATTGTATAGTGCAATTTTGTTCCAATATTGGTCATGGTGTTCCTGAATGAATGCATATCTTCTCTAGGGCCAAGAGGAACAGCCTGATGGACCAAGGCAAGGTGTTTCTTGCCAGGCTCAATGAATGTTATGTGCACATTGTTGTATTGTAATTTATGCACTGCATATAAAACTGTTTACATGTACTTGCACATGTGTGTAAATTTTGCAATTTTAGTGCCACAATTCATGTACTCCATTGATTGAACATGTAAGGCAATTTGGGATTACTGAGATGCCATTGCTGACTAGTGCTTTTGGAGAGGCAGAGAGATAGTGTGAGCAACATTTTCAATACCAAATTTATCCACTGCTCATACTACCCACCACAGTGACAGCAGCCACTGGAAAAGAAAACTGATTAAGTATTGTAGTGTCATCTGTACCCCTGTACGGTTATTAAATGGAATAACCCATGCTCCCATTGGGCTATTCCATTAAATAATTGTACACCCTTACTGATGACAAAAAATGTTGTCTGGCCAGAGGGGGTCCAATGGTAATGTCCTAAGGGGATGTTTTAACCCTAGAAACTCTCAAATAGAATAAAAAATAGAATTAAAAAACTTTAACTTAGAATATCGTGAAAACCACGTTTCTTTGAGACATCCAGTGTACAGATATTGTATACAGCATCACACTACAAATAGAATCCCAAACACAAATGGTAAGAGCGGAACTAAGGCAGTGCGATTACGGGGATACATAGATGGTAAAAATGTGTAGCTTTTATTCTATGCAATAGAATAAAATAGAGGTGGACGCTAGTATAATTTATGCTTTTAAAGTGTAAGTGGCTTAACTGAAATGAGATTATAGTCAATTTATAGAAATAGCTGTTCAGCATTGGGTAATAATCACGCAGTATGTAGAATAACACGCTCAGCTATTATCCCTAGAAACCTGCAAATAGAATAAAATTTTCTAGGGCTATTGCAGTGAGATGTGCCCAGAGGGGGGTCCAATGGCAATGTCCTAGGGGTGTCGCACAGTGAAATGTGTCCGGAGGGGTTTCAATGGTAATGTCCTAGGGGGGTGTCCTACATCAGGATGTGTCCAGAGGGGGTTCAATGGTAATGTCCTAGGGGGGTGTCCTACATCAGGATGTGTCCAGAGGGGGTCCAATTGTAATGTCCTAGGGGGGTGTCCTACATCATGTTGTGTCCAGAGGGAGTTCAATAGTAATGTTGTGTCCAGAGGGGTTCCAAAATAAATGTCCTGGGGGTGTATGGTGTAGAGGCTTTATGTCCTGGGGGGATACCTTGATATGCGTCATCAGTAGGGGTGTACAATTATTTTATGGAATAGCCCAATTTGCTCAGTGATATTCGCAGGCGTAAGCAACCACCAGCATGCATAGTCGGGCGTAGCCCGACCTTCGCGTTTTGGCGGTAGTCTCGTGCCCATACCGATGCATTGGGTGTGGGCACGAGACTATTTTGGCGGAAGGTCGGGTATCAAGCCCATACCAAGATTTGTATCCATCTGATAGGCAAGTGTGGGCTATTATCACATATGACATGTAGGCTACATGCATTTCACAAATCTTGTATAAGCTAGATACCCGACCGTCACCTTCCGCAAAACGCGAAGGTCGGGCTACGCCCAACTACAGCATGCGGCCTCACGACAAGTATAATTATTATTAATTTAGTTAATCTAAGTACTTACGTACTATTGTAAATAGCTGGTGCGGTTCAATGTAAACACCGACGACGTAGTTACTCAGTATTAGACGTCTTCCTTTTTTTTTCTCTCTACAGATTTTATTAATAACCACCCAATGTACAATTGTTGAGCTGTTTGATTTCACTCTATCTTTGTGAGCCAATAACCAAGTGGACTCCCAATGTTATAATGATGGATTCTTCTGGTGTCAGGCAAAACCTAATAGCTGGCACCGTTTCAGGTGTATTAACTAGAACATTCATCGAACCGTTGGATGTATTGAAGATACGATTTCAGCTGCAAGTTGAACCTATTAAACAGGCAAGAGTAGTTAGCGGCTTAGTGCACGGTTATGGTAGCGCTTTTGCACTAGCATAATATGCCTGTACGTGGTATTTATCCCTTCTCTGCCTTCCTGAGTTTGCTTTGTATATTTACTGTCGCATATAGCTATAGAATGAGTAGTTGGGCGTAGCTCGACCTCGGCGTTTTAAAACGCGAAGGTCGGCTACGCCCAACTATGTTCAAGCCACGTTGCATATTGCCGGCTAGAGTTGTTGCTTTGAACGTCATGCTGCAAGCTTGTCATAATTTTGCTTTTTGAGTCATTAACGTGGTGGCCCAACCTTGTTGCGTGTCTCCTTCGTTTATTATAAAATAGAATTGTATTATTTCTGTGGCATGGACATATGAGTACAGTAGTCTCATCCGTTTGCATGTAGTTTCATTCTCAATCTCTATCATTTTGGTATTAGTGCAGTTGCCCAGGTGCTGGATGCTCTGATATAGTGTTGCTGGATGCTCTGATATAGTGTTGCTCTCCGCTCTGATATAGTCACTGACTCCCAGCTGTTTACCCATTAGGCACAAATGTTTCAAGTTCAAGTGGCTTGCGACTGGTTTCATAGGGGGCCCATTCATAAATTACGTTACCCTGAAGGGGGGGTATCAGCCAGTGTGTTGATGTATACATTAAGCATACATCAGTACGGGATAATATGTGACGAGGGGAGGGGGGTCCATAATGGTCAAAAATAGCATGATGTTATTTATGAATGGCCCCATACTAAATTATATACGCATGCACAATTTAAACAGTATAGAACACTCATTGCAAAAAAGGTGCATTGGGGTATATAATATGTTGGTGAAGAAACATTGATTATTAGTACATTGCTAGAAGAACGCCCAGACCTCAAGGCTAGCTTGTAGTCTAGGCCAGGGAGGCTTGCCCTTAGACTGTGAAATTAATTATATCTTTACAAAGCAGTGTAAAAAGCGTTGGGAAGGTGAGGGAAATAGTGCTCAAAAAGAACTACAAAGAATGCCGTCAGTTTAATCCTTCATAAGGAACAATGTATAGGATTGTTGATTAAAATATACCCTTAGTGGTAACCGGTGCAAAACGTTTGGCTTCTGTGTTTTTTTTTTCAGCACATTAGTGCAAGATATGCTTTGACTTTCACTGTGAAGACTTGGTGCCTTGCATCGCTAAAGTGTTATTTCACTTCCTTTCTGGTCAGGGTGATTCTGTAAGCTGGTAGACGTTTGCTTTACGCAATTTTTTCCTCCTATATAAAGTCCATTGCTGAACTCTGTGGTTGCATGGCTATGTGATCTGTAGTGAATGCGCATGGCGACAGGACACAATATATGTGTAGAACATGTTAAGGAATAACTACTGTGCAGGTTTTCTTATTTGCTAGTATCTATGTGTTGAGTGAAAGGGCTTCCAAAAACCATGCAGTCAATGGGTACAATACACCCTGCTGATTGCACAAGTTTGATAGTCAACTTTTATTCTTTTCTTTGTTCATGTTTGTGTACTAAGTGTGTTGTCAGGCAAATTGTATGTAACAGGTTTGATAAATGTAACATGGCCTCATTGTTTTGTATTTATATTTATAAAGCAGTCTGCATATACAAAGCTGCTAATATGTATTTAGTATTAGCATAGTGCTCTTCAAAACAACCAGTTCATTTTTTTAAATTAGTCCAGCCAAATATCAAAGTACAAGGGCCTCTGGCAAGCTATCAACACTATCCTCAGAGAAGAAGGACCTACTGCATTTTGGTGGGTAGTAGTATCTGGCATTTTCACTATGCGCTGTTTTTAATGGTTCAACTAGAGCAGGAATTATAACTGACAAGCTGTCAGGCCTAGAGCCTTTGTGATAGTAACATGCAATTGTGCTGAATTCTAATTTAGTGAAGCCATTCCCCCTAATTCACACAGGAAAGGTCAATACACAGGGATATTATTGTATGGAGTATATGGAGCATCTCAGGTTAGCCTATTGTTTGCATGCCTGTATACAGTAGGGGTGTGTTTGGTGTCTTCCTTGTCCTATAATTCTGGGCAAGTATAGGAACCAACATTGAATTGGCCACACAAAATCATATAGAAATGGGTATGGAGTCAATAAAACAACTCGACTAATCAAACGTAAATCACCAACCCAGCAGGTACAGGTTTTCTAGCATAAATTATTTATGGCATTCATTAATTACAGATGAAGTAGTATGTAATCTAACAGTTGTTTGATGCCTGTCACCTTCCTGTGTGAGTTAAACAGTGAGAAAGGGAAGCATAGGTTGAAACCCCTCCATGCTGCATTACAAGTGCCTTTTTATCGTTGTAATTTTTGAAGGTAGTACCAGTTCAGTCTACACTATAAATACCATGTTGGTTCCAGTTTCTGAAACTTACTCACCATTTGGGGCATACAGTTTACAGTGTATGAACAATTCAAAGTCCTGCTGCAGCCGTACAATGCAGAGTGGCCGAAAGGCAAGTTAAGTACTCATGGTTTTGTCATCAATGTTTTCCATTGTGATGTTGATAATTGCAGCAGTCAACTTTCTAAGTGGCTGTGCAGCAGGAGCTACAGCTATGGTTATCTGCCAGCCCCTAGATGTCTTAAGAACACGTTTTATAGCACAAGGCACGCCCAAGGTATAATTTGTGGATTCTGCATTAATAGTTTGGTCCCTCACATTGGTGCTATCATAATGTGCATACTCATTATTTCGCATATTCTTGTGATGCAAGGGATGCTTATTGTGTTGTATCCTCACGTATTTTGTAGGGCATATATGTGGGCTCTTTTCAGTGTGAAGCTGGTGGATTAATGAGCATATACATGTACTTGCCTTGTTTGTGATGTTGCATTCATATTTATGAATAAATGTACAGCAGTTGCAAGTTCATGGTACATGTATGAAGGTGTACTGACTGTTGTCATGCTGCAGCTTTACACAAGCATCTTCAAGAGTGTCAGCATGATGTATAACGAGAAGGGAATCAGAGCATTTTACAGAGGTTAGCATTGCTGTGTGAACAATTATGGAGTCAAGGGGTTGCCACAACAACACACAAAGAAAACTCCATTTCCTGTGCTTTGTGAGACAACCTGTGTACTTGCAGGGATGACGCCTACCCTGATAAGTGTAATACCACAGGCAGGGCTTCACTTTGCTCTCTACAACTTCTTCTCTGTAACCTGGAAGTCCATTATATCTCTATCAGTATGTTCATGCATGCTTGGCTTTATATATCTTCCCCACACATGTAATCATAATCTCCTTATTCAGGAACTTGTGAAAACAAGAGCCACTATATGTGGAGCTCTTGCTGGGATAACAACCAAGTCACTCCTGTTGCCTCTGGATGTAATTAAAAAACGGCTACAGGTAGATTGTCACATATGTAGTGATACAGCAAATTTAATAAATATGCTTCTTTTAGGTACAAGGATTTGAAACTGCACGTAGCAGTTTTGGTAGGGTTCAGCGATATAGTGGAGTAACAGACTGTTTCATTTGCATCCTACGAGAAGAAGGATTCCTAGCATTCTATAAAGGGTTTTACCCAGCACTGTTGAAGGTATTGTCTGATATCGTATTTCACTATAATTTCAATTACCAGCATTTTTTTTCTTACAGTCAGGATTATCCACTGCTCTCAGCTTTGCCATCTACGAAGAGGTAATGCAGTATTTAAGACAGGCTGACAAGAAAGCTTTGTGAACCCGTTTCTGTGCTATTTATTGAACCTTTGTGTAATATACATGTATGTTCTGGACACAGACATAACTATTGGTTGTAGTGAAGTGCTTCAAGGTGTTCATCAATGCATTAGACATGACCATTCAAATCAGAAATTATCACCACATTATGATATAGTTTAAAGTCATAGTATGGAGTCTTTAATATGGGTCAAAAATGCGTGATTTTAATTATTACTGGTTCATACTATTAATAGTGGTGAGAACAGTCAACGTATGGAAGTGTTGAAATGAGGAATCTGGACACAACACAAGGTCGTGCAGTGCATGGAAGCATAACTGCACTATGGGCACGTCCTTAGCCATAATACATGGCATGCCGAGGGCGTGGCTACAACGAACTAGTACAATCTGCATTTGGCGAAGACAAGTAAAACTCATTTGAGTTTAAGGCTATCCCATGTAGCCTGGAATTGCCAGCGAGCAGGGCACACTCGGAGAAAAGAGCGATTGCAGTGTATAAATATCGTTTGTATAAATATAACTTTAATTTATAAACACTGAGAGAGCGTTATCTAGAAATTAGTTCTAGGCGGGGCACAATTTTGTCTAAGGAGATGGGTTCAGAGCTGCAGGGCAAGTATCAAAAGCTCGCACAGGAGTATGCCAAGGTATTCATAGCCATCGCATTTGTAGTGCGCATTCGGTTGAAGCGTTTCGCTAAAGAAGTTACCTCACGGTGTTCGCAATTTTAGCTCAGAATGCAAATAGATGTCCTCAAGAAGGCTATTAGAGACGAGCAAGCTGAGAAAACCAAGTTGGAGGTACGTTATATATATGTATATATCGATTAATTATTAATGATCATAGTTACACGTTAAAGTACAAAAAGTAACAGAGGTGCAGAATCCATCAGTGCATGAAGACATCGCTAATTCGAACCTTCTTAATTCTAAATTGAACTTTGACGGTAAGAAAACATCTTCTACAGGGCTGCTGTTATATAAAGTCAGGATTTACTGAACAAACTTGTTTTATCACAGCCTAGAAAATAATAAAGTGTATCAGATAGCTTTTATAAATTTGATGATTTCAGCTTTGGTGTCATATTGGTTTCCTTCTGAACATTGTAATATGAATTGACACTAGCTTGACTAGATGAAGTTTGTATATAGTATTAGACAATACAAGATGCGATTTACACAATCTGATTAGTTAGTTGCATGGTAAGTAAACACAATAGAAGGATCCTAACTGCCCTGACAACACTTATTTAGTACTTGGAAATCCCCCCCCCCCCCCCCCCCCCCCTGCTGGCTCTGTACTGTGAGCATTTGTAAAAACTGATCAGTATGCTGACAACATAATTAGTTGATTTGTCTCTGTTATTTATGTATGTTTCTATTGCATGTAATATCATACTATGTGCATGTAACTGTATACCATAGGAACAAAAGATCATTTTGTATGTTCCAGGTACATGGGACATAGTGCGTGCACATTTAATGTGTTGCTGTTTTCATATTCTCTCGTTGACACTGGTTTCATTTGAGAGCAAAATACCGATATCCTGTTTGTTTAATGCATGTATAACATACTGCTCGTGACGTCAAAAGAATCTGCCAGTATGCGTACAATGGCGACTACGGATGTATCTTGTACGATAAACTTATTGGTTGCTAGGGATCTATGTGATTTAGAATCCCCTCAGGCCCTAGAACCTTTGCTACTGGTTGGAACGCTACAGCCCAGGTCCCTAGGGGATTCTGAATCACGTAGATCCCTCAGTTTCACTGTCTAACCTATATTTATATATGTACCTGCACAACAAGTAAATTTAAAGGTAGAAATTCATGTAATGTAAATAGTGTATTGTAAATATTGTCTTAATGCCAAACTTTACAAAACTGGTATACAGGTAGGCTTACTGAATTTATTGGTATAATGTTGTTCAACTAGATATCCTAAGTAGAATTTAAGACAGTTTCATTTGCTGCTCCATAAAGATAATATCTATCCTGCTCAGTAAATGTTAGATTTTTGTCTCCTAATATCTTAGCTCTTAATTTTAATAATAATGATTTTTAGTCTTTGTAAGGTACTTTCCATGTATGTTGAACTCGTTGCAACAAGTTGGAGTTACTGCATAAGGGATTAATTAGTACTTATATATTACCTTATATATGACTCTAGCAGATTCACTTAAAAACAATGATACAAATTGTGTAACAAGGTATTGGTTTATTTAGGAAGAGTTCAGAGAAAAGGCCTTGACACTGCGAAAGCATGTCCAAGAAAATGAATCTTTGGAATTCAGAAATCAGCAGGTAAATTCACGTTTACATTTTTATTTATATTGGTGATTACTTGTGCATTAGTTGTATGTGCAATTTTGATTATAGTCTCAATAATAGCTAATAATTTTATCGGATTAAATTAACAACATTACATTAAAATTCTCATTTGTTGCACCTGGAGAGTTTAAAATGGAATTTGTTATCACATGCCAATGTAAGACTAGTTTCTTGTTACTTTTTTTCTTCGTATATTGAATCAGTTGATTATGATTTATGTTCTAATTTGCTCTGCCCTGCTACAGTTGAGTAAGAGAGTGACCATACTTCAGGATGAGTTAGATACTATGAGAAAAGGGAACAGACGAAAGAAGGTAAAAAAGTTTTCAAATGAAAAGTTAACACCAAAAGTTAACACTAAAGTGGTTATGACAAGCATTACATATTTGGTATGTAGGAATGGATCCTTTACATCAATATTTGATGCAATTCATTACAATAATGCTTCTAGCCCTGCTTTTAAGTCACATAAATAGAGTAAATTCTATGTGAGAAATTTGTTTCACCAGTCCATCAAGTCTAAGCAATATTTACTATTCTTTGAATGAGTATTAGGATAACTCATTTCTGTTGGGCATGTGTAGTTTCAATTTCATTATTATTATTGCCATCCATCTAGCAATATTGTGCTATTTCAGCTTGCATAGTCAACACATGCATTCAGCTCTGCCTGAGGCTCTAGACCTTTCAGTACATGCATTATAATAATCCTCCATATAATATATAGACCCTCTACAGCAAATAATTTCATGAACCATTAATTATTAGATTCATACATTTCTTTCTTTGAGCAGATTGGTACTTCTGCAGATGAATCCCTGTCAATAAACAGTGATGCTTATGATATTCAGTCTGAAGAACTTGCTGCAAAGATTGCAGAAAATGAGAATCTGCACTCAAAGGTTTGTTGAGAGTTTTGGCAATTTCATACTGATTTTGTACTGTACACATTTGCATACAGATAATGGATTTGACACAGAAGAATGAAAATACTGTCAGTGACTTGACCAGTAGAGTGAGAACTCTTGAACAGTGAGTGCTGTACCTGTCGTTTACATGTGGTACATGTAGGTATCATTATGGATTGGATCAGTATATTTAACAATTTGTGTTTGTTGAAAATGTACAAATCTACACAGTGTATTTCAGTTTCAATGTCAAAATTTATTCTTACATAGAATTGCACAGATCCACATTTGTAAGCAATAACAAAATAATTTGCAATGGGGACAAATTAAATCTAACACTTGATACGTAGATATGATATACATGTCTACATCATTATTTTGCCTCATTTCCTTTGCTGCTTTGAACGACTGAAAAGTTTAACATTCGAAAGGAGTGTTGACTTGTGTCTCTTTATATCAGAGAGGTTTCAAGTAATAATTTGGTCATTGATGAATTGAGCAAGGAACACAAAATTACTGTGGAGAGCTTGAAAACTGAGAAAGCAATACTTGAAGTATGATGTGCGATCATGATAATTTTACATTCAGAACTACATGTGCAGTTGATACATATGTATATGTGTGTGTGTTAATTTTAAAATCTGCTTTTCGACTTCCTAGGATTGCGAATGGGGAAATAATGTAAATATCCAGTAATGGTTAAGTGTCATAACTGCAGCACTGTACATATTGTGCTAGGTATATTGGGTGTACTGGTATACTGACTGTTCTGGGCTTGAACAACACTATATGCACACACTATAAAGATACAATATGCCACAGTTACTGTTAAAAACATGAAGGTAATGTATCGTAATGTTTACTGCATTCAAGTGCACATTATGTCCTTTTGCCGCACGATTTTTCATGAAAGCTGATACAATACAAAATATTTTAAATAATGCACTAAGTCATTTGTGGCCATTGAAACAGCAACCTAAGTGGGCAGGGCCAGGGGGTGGTGCATGTATAAGCACTAATGCATAATGTATTGTCCCGGATAGTTTATTCAATGCTTTTTATACTTTATTCAGTCAAAAATACTCAAGCTATCAAAATCACTGGAAGAAAGGTTTGCTTTTCATGAATGCGGCATTTATTTTTGAGCAGAGTTGTCTCTGTGATCCTTCAAATAATTCATGTGTGTGTGTGTGCATTCATTATGACTGTATTGCATAGCGCATGACATGTTAATTGATAGAGAATAGCTTTGTATAGATATGCATAAATATACTTCTACATATAGCCAAGAGTTGATATCCAAAGTGCAAGCTTCTAGAGTGCAAGACTTTCAGGGTATGTGATATTCATTAGCGGTTTGAAGTGATAGTTTTAACAATTCAACTCAGTGCCATACAGAGTATACATTAACTGATAGAACCATCCCTAGAAGAATTTAGGGAGCGTAGTAAACTATATTATAATTCCAGAAAATGGTTCTTTGTATTGAAATGTTCATCTAAGGTGTATTCCATGTAAAATGTACATCATGTTCATTCAGGGATGTCCTAATGCTTGTTTGCAAGCCACTAGATGTTCAGAGATGGAATCATTGCAATGTATAGTTCTAATGCACATGCTGACTTCACGATATCAAGAGCAATCAGCACCCATACATATGATTTAATTTGGTGTGCATACATTGTACGTGTAGGAGTTCCGTTTGATTTGTTTGTCCTGTTTGTTAATTTGTACTCTACATGTTATGAAGTTACATGTATAACTGTGCAAAGTACATGCATTATGTTGCACCAATGTGTAGGCACATTGCTTCCATGGGAAGCAGCTGCCTAGGTAATTAACACCAATCAGGCTGGGAAATGTACACCCACTTCACTTGGTTATATCTTCGTAACAGAAAGAATAAAACAAATACTACAATAGAGAAATGCTTGTTGAAAACAGGATGTTGATAGATTTAACCAAGTTATGCCAAATAAAATGGTTTTTTATGCTCTCCGTTTGAATTGCTATAACTTCTGAAAAATTAATGCTATTGCCATTGTATTTTCTACCATCATATTTCACCATTTCTCTATGGTAGAAGTTAGATTCTCTATTAGTCTCTTCCTATGGTATAATCCCTACGGGTTCAATATTTTTCTATTGGAGTGTGCAAATGTTTTACATTGTATATGGAGGGGTACTGTTTCTATTGGTTTGTCCTGTGCAAAAGTGCATTTTTCTGCCCAATTCGCGACAATGATTTGGGCATCCGCATCCCATACATTGAATGAGACATGGATTTTAAAAATCATTGGTGTGAACCGACTGGGAAAGTGCAGTAACTACATGTATATTTTCATAACGGGTGAAGTAAAACTGCTAAAAGGACAAATCTATAGTGATAAAACAGTGCTACACATTTAAAGTAATTAGAATTTGCACATGCCATTATTTACCTCAGTGTACTTTTTGTACCTGTAAATCAAATCAATCAATCAATCAATCAAAAAACCTCCTATAATAACTTTTGAACTCCTAGGTGTAACAGCATTTGTATGTTCCATAGAAAGAGGAACCAAGAAAATAAAACAAAATTCTACCATACATGGTGTGCAATCAATTCTGTAATTACATTTTGATTGATTAGTACATGTATTATGAGTGGCACTACTAATAAGAAATGTCTCTAGCTCCTTTTTGTCTGCTGCTGTTTACTTTTTTCCAGATGCTGCTGTAAGGGAAATATCATAGTGGGAGTAATATAATGGCAATGTATTCTCAAAACCTCAGCCTTTCAGCAAGTCACTTTTTGTTTGAAAGAATGCTCAATCCTAAAAATTAGGCTTGTACAACTATTGAATTTCTATAGGTAGATGATTTTTTTTTGCAGTGCAAAACTCTGCTGCTTTTAAAACATTCCTTTCTGGAGTATACCCACCTATTCCACAGTGGGCTTAAAATGGACAAACCATACATCTCTGATTTCATGTGATACTTAATATTTTATGTGTCAATACTACACTGCCTCAAACATGTGTTTTGAAGGATCTTTTCGTGGTCATTGCTACCCCCTTCCAAATTATGCTTGAGCAGAGATTTATACAATGATAATTAACTACTTATACCCAGCAGTGATGGTACTAAGCTTGCTATTTACTATTGTATTGTGTACACTTGTTATACCATATATGCGTATGTTTATAGGAACTGTTAAATATTTTGAAAGTCCTATTCTTCGTTACTGAACACAATGATGGTGAATATGATACCCATTGCTTCTTGGTACCATCGGGATGGTACAAAAACTTGTTGCGAACAGTGTCTTAATGGAACCACCTTTTTGACATGCATTGTAAGAACAGTTGTATCTGGCTGATTCGAACGGTTCAACATTAATAATGAACTCCTTTGGTATATTAACACCAATTTAACCGGATCAATAATCCTGGCACAATCTCTTGCTGCACTAATGAATTGGTTTAAGTGGTTGCAAAAATAGCATAAAAACTTAGCTTTTTTTCTTCATCTATTTCTTTTCTTCTCTTTTTTGCACTTACCTCATTTGTCTTCAAATGATATGTTGAAACGCAAATTCTATCATGCAGCAAATTATTATTGACCACACTAAGCACAGGATTTTAACCAATAGTGCATACTGCTTACCAGGGTACTAAATCACCTAAGTCTCCCAACTTCTCAAACACACACCAATGAACAACACAATACAGTATTGCAAAAGCAGGGACAATAAAGAGCCTAGTTTTGTGCACAATGGGGCAAATAACGCATAGCAGATTCTCATGACACATGACACGATCCAGCTGGAATTGCAGTAGATAACTACAAACATCTAGAACATAACTTAGCTAATCATTGCAGTGCAGCTTGTATAATTTGCCTGGTTATTTTAACCAACTTGTTGTCATTTTGTAACCTCTCGAGGGGAGGGGCCCGGCCACTTACCACTGAGACTAAAGCTTACAAAGATGCCTGTATTCTTTAACTTACATTCTCCTAAATGTTTTCGTATGTAGTAGTGCATCGAACGATAGAGCAAGTAATGCTTTAGTAGCCACTACTTTTACATTAGAGTACATCTATATCTTGTAGAAAGAACACATGACTGACGACTATTAAAACGGAAATTCAGGATGTTCATGTTTTTTTTTACTATGTGTACTTTAACCTGGGGATGCTGTGTCACTAATAATGTGTATCCTTTTATGATGTGTGTATTGATCATTTCCTTGTATGTGTATCTTTTTGCTGTCTTTCAGGCCAATCTTTGCAGACATCTCCTCAATTTGCATCATCTGGTGAGGGCTGGTCCTTACGTATTCTTTGTTTCATCATTATCAATTGTAGGAGAATTCTCTGCACTTAATCTGCCATCTATTGACACAAAGATTCAGGTACTGGAATATAATTCTTTTTGTGAGAATAGTTAACCATCCACTAAAGTTTATGTGGCAATAAAATAAATATCATATTAAAGGGTTTGTTTGTATAAAAATGCAAATGGTTTTCTTTTGCCTTAAAACTTATTTTGTTGCATAGTCAGACTCTAAAGACATGAAGTATTTGCATACATATTATATATACAGAATCAGGTTTATGTGGCACTTGCCAGTGGAGTAGAACTGGTGACTACCATTGCAACACAGATATCTACTTATCATTCCTATATGGAGCAGGTACATGTGCATGTACATGTATGTAAGAACTTCGAATTTGACTTGTTCTTTTTATTAAAAGAGGTGTAAGGTGTATCCGTTGGATACATCCTCTGGTCTTTGTATGTCCATTGAAAACCAGAAAGTAAGAGATATGCTTGTAGACTGTACATAATGTTTATAATGCTTCCAGTTCTGCGAACTATTGCATTCATCTTCAAGCTTCACAAAACCACTCATTAGTACCCTATCTGCCTACTGCGAGCAACTGGAGAAGAACCCATATTTATTGGTATAATATACAGATGTTGTCGTATTCTGACACATCATTTTGGTTTTGGCTCAATAGACTACTTCTACAGATTTGGAAGGGTTTGCGATGGCATTTCATAACTTCACAATTTTCATGGAGACACTTACTCCATACATGCAATTAAGGTTGGTCCATTTCACACCTGTACAACGTTTACCATTTTTGAGGCTTATTCTCGCAGAGGACAATATGTGGATTATATTAGCTTATTTAATATATATCCATGTATGTATTCTACATGGGATGCTCAAGGCATATCTACTGTCATTGTAAATGTATGTTTTTAATCTTCATCTTCTGATTTTCATTTAATTGCACACCATTGCAGTGGTTGTCCTTCCTCTTTAGGCAGAATAACTAACTTTGTGAGCGGTTTTATTGCATTGCATGTTGTAATTAATATGGTGTAGTTTCAATGTTAATAAATTACTATGTATAGGATTGTTGTAGTGAAAAGGGACCTACCTAACATACGGACATACAAGTTTTTATGTTTAATATTAAAAAGGTACCTAGGACCTCTGCAACCTCTTTCTTGCACACTGGAAATTGGACTGTTCATTCTGAATTTTTAATTATGCAATTGCATGCATAATGTTTCTATCAGGAAAAATTTTAAATCCTTTTTTGTGGCAGCAATCGTGGTATATATGTGGCCTATAGCCAATATATTTCCATCTACCCTTCAGGGATTTATCTGACTTTTATTTATGATGGGTGGGTAGGCAACTGGGCAAGGGTGGGTGGGTTATGTCAACCATGGAAGTTATAATGTGTAATATGGTAATGAAATTATTCAAATCTAACCATCAATCATGCAGCACATAGAAACGATCACACCTGCACCACTAATGCAGATTAACTATAAAAAGCGGTACCACCCAATATTCATGGGTGGGTAAGCCCAAAAGTTACGGGTGAGTAGCGGGTGGGTAAAGGGTGGGTCAGATAAATCCCTGCCCTTGCTATCTAATAGGAACTAATTCCTCTATGGTGCTAGTAAGTTCTACATACAGTCACAGGTGGGCATTGGTTAGAAGCAGCTAGGACTAGTGCAACATTGTACAGTATTTATCTTTAAATTGTAATCCATTTTGTGGGATACTAGTTTGCAAATGGAATGCAAAGAATCTGTTTGTGGACCGCAACTTACTAATGTGAACATGATGCTCTGCAATAATCACTTACAACTATCAAGGATGCTTTCTACTGTTAGCAGTTATTTATGTTTAATCACAAGAGGTTGGTGATAGAGATATGCATGTACACTGTACATGGAAGCACATAATTGCATCAATTGTCATACATTTAGGGTTGCCCAGCAGTATTCCTACTAACAATATGCTGATGTGCATTGATAGGCTGCAAAGTGAATTTGGTGGTGTTTTGGCATCAATGAAAGGTATATATAAGGAAATACAGTGTACATGTCTAAAGTTCTGTTCTGTGAAGTGCTCTCTTAGTCTGCTCCCTATTCACGACACCACTTTAAAATAGTTAACTTCATCCCCCCCCCCCCCCGCCTCCCCAGTAATAGATGAAATGATTTAAGTACTACTCATAAATCTATCCTGAATATACACAGACCTGAACAGAATTGCTCTAGGTATTAGTTCACCCTCACTAATGGATTAACCTCTAATAGAGTTGAAAGATGGCTTGAGATCTTGATAGTGATCAATGAGCCTTGATCCATATTGTTGGGCATATTAAGGTTAATATGCATTGTCAACTAAGTATACATGCTGAATAACTGTTGACATTCATGTCTGGTAGGACTTTATATACATGTACAATAAAATGCTTACTTGGTAGTAATGACATAAGGGATATATGTAAGTTAGTATTAAAAGGGTTTTATCTTGTGTGGTATCTATATATATATATATGTGTGTATAAATAGTCATGTTGTTTTGTCTCACCCCCACAATTGTTAAAAGACATGTGTGCCAATTACTCTTCCAAAGTGGCACAAGAATATCAGCTACCAACCGCTAACCAGGTGTGTAATGCACTGCATGCAGTGTACATGTATGTTTTTTTGAGTGGTATGATGTGTTGAAAATAGGAATTAATTGTTTTGAAGTTATAGTGATTCAAATGGAAAGCATTTTATATGTATTTGGGAGCAATATCACCCTTCTGGGTAGTTTTTTAAGTTTTGTAATGTTTTGATTTTCCTTGAAATGCAAAGAACCTCTATCAAATGATCATTATGCATCAATAATTAGACTATCCATCATAAAGTTATGAGGCACTGAATTGATAATAAACCATACATTTCATAGAGAGAATTACTTTTTTTTTTTTGCTTGTCCTGAAAATATCATAAAGGAGATTATGCTGGACACTGTCCTCATATATACATGTCATTCATTAATGGATTATATGTATGAATACAAGAGAAACATGAAATATTATAAATGTTACAGAATTTTCACATGAACTGTGCATGCCGATTTTACTGATGTATTAATGTATACATATTGATGCCAAAAACAGTTATTACAGGGATATGTGTACATTTGTGTACTGTCTGGGTGTATACACGTACGGCTATAAATTCAATGTGGTCAATTATTGTTAAATGAATTAATTATGTAGTGTTTAGTTTTAGGTTGTGTAAATTTTGTCACTTTTACTCTTCAACGCTGTCAATGATGTTAACACACAGAGAAGCTCTGTTTATCTAGTTTGTGGGCCTATCATATTCTTCATATCTGTTTATTGTGCGCCAGTAAGGGTATTGTGCCTAACTATTGTTCAAGCCAGAGCACATTGCTATAGCATCAACACATTTTGTCCCTACATCACACAAAGTCGATCAGAATGATGAAGATTTATGTATGAAACGTACAGAGTACGAGTATGAAGGCAGAATGAGATAGTCCTCCCTGCATACACTGCACCACACAGTACACCACTGCACTTGTATCAAGGGGAATGTGCCCGTAAATCAAGTGCACACATGTACAGATGTACACATGTTTGCATGTACACATAAATTTGATGATTGTATATAGCCTATAGCTGATTGTTTTCACACACAATGTATAGGTGTATGTGGACATATATGATTTACCTAACAAGGAATGAAGGTTAAGAAATGAAATTGTTATAAATCATTTTCATGCAACTCTCTTGACATACAATGTACATGTATATCCTTATGTCAATTGCTTGTTATCTTACATGTAGGAGCTAAACACAACAAATGAGTGTGTTGTATCTTCACTGACTGGAATATGTGCAACTGCTGAGCAGGTAAAAATAAGGCCCTATTTATAACATGTACCAGATGTGTATCTATTGCAACATAAAGATGCTCATGATGGACAGTCTACATATATGTTCAATAGTGTGTATTTGCATTGGAATACTCACATTGTGAAGTAAAAATAATTGTACTTGTGTACATATGTGATCTTTATGCAATTCTTGTATAGTACAATACTTGTACAATTATATGTACATGTAGCTAAAATGCTCTTTGCTGCAAAATGCAATTTGTCTTTGGTTCAGTACTGATCTTTTCATTTCTTTAGAGCATGAATTGATTAATTGGATGAACAAGTTTTAGTAAAATTTAATGCTTGCATAGATATTGCCATTTGTATGATTTTCTCAGATATTGGATTATCTGCAACGACATGCAGAGTTGTTTCGTGCTGCTCTTATCCAAAGTCTGGGGACTGAGCATCAGGTAATTTTTTTTGAATATCATTCTGTCTGTGGTTTTAGAATCACATAACTTTAAAAATATCCATACATTTAGACTTGTGGCATTATGTACGTAGAAATTCTAATCTGTTGTACATGTACACTTGACATTATGCAATGTAAATAAAAAAGAGGATGTTGGGAAGATGGAGTGTTGAAGGTTCTATGATTGTGAGCACTTTGACTTTTTAATGTTATAGGTTGTATCAATACCATCTGTGGTAAAGAAGTTAAGAGTGAGAGCTACTCACTTCATCCAAAAGCTGCACAGGGTAAAGGATTCATCTGTACTGTTATTGCAGTACATGTATGTACATGGGTGTTTGGACTTGCCTTCCATACAGAACTGTCCAGACTCTGTACCATATACATTGGCAGTGTACAATTCTAAGTCGCTATCGAGCTCATCCGAAAGCAAGGAGACGTTAACAAAACAGGTACACATACATCCTAAGTGCAAGCATGTACATCATGGAAGTATATTGATGATGTGCATTTGGATGCATATAAGTTTAGTTAATGTATGTACCTACAATGTCGCTTGGCAATGTGAATGGCTATAGCAGTGTGTAGATATGACCTGCTCAACTTCAGTGGCATGTCTTGTGATCAGATCTGTACCTACTTGTAACATTAGTTGGTTAGAAGGCAGATCCTTTGTGACAAAAGGTGCGGTAAAAAAATGGGGATGTTTTGCTGACCATGGGTCTTAGTGCATGTAGTTTTTTGAGAAGCCTCTCTGTCCTGAGCACATGTTTTTGGATACTGATAAGCTTCACCTCATTCTTTTGTTTCTGCGCTAGCGTATTTGATTAGCTCTAGTTTCTATTTGCCATTTGATTTCCTGTAATTACATCATTGCAATCCTGATTTTCTGGAAACACATTGGTTACTTGGATGGGACCTGAGACAGAAACATGCTGCTACACCCTGTAGTAAAGCATGGATTTTTTAAAAATAAGGTGGCAAAAGTGAAGATGCTGTAGATTATTTGTCAATAGTCGGTGACATGAATTTACTGCAGAAATTCCTAGTGGGAGGGAAAGAACGAAAGATTAATCAGGTATAAATTTAGAAGCAATAATTAAGAGTGCAGTATTGGTAGATTATTGCATTTACTTTAAAATAACTGTTTATTACTTGTACATATCAGTTTAACTAACATCTCTCTCCTCTCCTACCATTTAACCTTACTTTTTGTTGCATATTTAATTTGCTAGGGTCAGTGTGTTTAGGGAAGGAAAGTTTAACATGTTTGAATTGTTTTCTACACTTGCGTGTGTAAATTTGCTTTAATGCACCTTACTATTCACTGGGTCTTAGATGATTGCTGGGCAAGAGAGAATTTCCAGATTGGAGCAAGAGAAAGAGCAGCTAATCCTAGATTTTCACTTGCTGAAAGTGAGGCATGAGAAAGAAGCAAAGGTATATGTGTTGTTTGTTGTTTACCACAACTATGCACACGATCAAATCTTATATTTCCAGCTGTACATGAAAATAATGACCATTGGATCTTATTTATATTTAGTTGTACATGTAGATGATATATATATTTGCTTGTGTGCATTTATTTGCACCTTTATGCATATTGCTTAGAATTTTTGTTATTTCATTGCTGCTTTACCAGTTATATTTTTTATATCAGAAAGTTGCATTACTGGAGTCAGCATTGACTGAACATCGTAATTCTGACAAGAGCCAGAACGTTGTTGGAGACATTTGGGTTAGTAAGTTGCACATGCTTTGGCAATAATAACTTCTGTACACATATCTTTACTGCATCTATAGGCACTTACATGTCCATACATTTATATATTTAAATAATTGGGGCAGTTCATGACAAAATTTTGTGACCCAAATGTTATAAAAATCCATTGCATTTGAATCATTATAACGGTAAATGCTATTGACGTCCTATTTTCAAGACTTTATATTACACAATTCCACTGTGGTAAAATACATTCTAAGTGAATTAACATGTTTAAATACGAATTGCATTATTAGAATTCGATTATCTTTAACAGTTCATAAGAGAAAATCAAATAGCTTGCAATTTATTAATTTGACACACTAAAGTCTGCGACTCCATCGAGGAAGTAAAAATTACGTACTCTTTAAAAATAATAATATTAAAGGTGTCTTAAGGATCTAAATAATAGTTTCAATGTATTCTTTTCCGCAGCCCATCTTATTTTAATAAAAATTCAGTGAGTTGAATACTAATGAGCAGGACTATTACTCACGATAGGTAACAATTAGTGTGTGTGGCCACTAATGAAATTCACATGAAAACACTTCAAAACGTTTACATAACTCAAACAAACAATATAATTCAACGCATTTCATTTCTGACTCGCTGCTCACTTCATCAGCTCTCAGAATGGGAAGGGTCATGGTCCTCTTGGTCTTCAACACTCTTCGCATCTGAATCACTCATGTCTGATGCAGCATCATCTTCACTATCGCTATATTCTTAATGGTCATTAACCTCCATGTACTCCCTTTCTCCACTTGCAAACTGCCGACATCCTATAACACGCTCAAAGTTATCAAATCCGCCAAAAAACTGATCCAGAGTGCATACAACTCAGAAATATATACCAAGTGCCACAGTATAGTACAATGGCATTCAGAAAAGGGTCTCTGGGTGCGAGAACAAAGGCAAAAGGAATCACAAAACTGCAATAGTGCAAGAACGAAGGCTAAAGGAATAACAAAAGCGCAATAGTCCAGTAAATAATGATACAAAGGAGCGCCCTACCGCCTATTATCTAGAACTTTATCAATTAACTCTAGGCAAACTATGGTTCACAGTTATCATTACACATAGAATCAAAATAAGTTTCTTTTTTTGGATGCGGTACAAAATTATGGTTGAATTGAATAAATATTTTAAAAGTACCCCCTCTTAACTTGAAATTTTGACTAGCTCATAAGCTGTACAAGGTTCATTTTTATGGCTAACATAGCTGATATATTTTTACACATTGTGGTATTTGCGGCATGTTATTTATAAGGAAGCCATTAACATTTACTTCCTTGATGGCCGGACTTTAACGTACGACAACTTGTAATTAATATGATTTATGAACTTGAGATTAACTTTGATGAAAGTTGGAAAAAGTATGAAATTTTATTGGCATTTTAGTAGTTAATATTCAAAATAACAAATCAAACTTGAAAGTTCTAAATGTCCACTACAACTTTGAGTTTTAATAACATAATCTAGTATCGAATCAAATGGTGATTTTTACATCATTTAATAATGGACTAATTAGGGATGGTTATTAAATTTGTTATCCTATAACGTTCAGCATTAATAACTTTAGAGCAAATTATGGCCTTAAATGTTAATAACTCACTATTGAACTTAGTAACTTGAAATCAGTGCTGTTCCACCACATATTCAGATCTTGCGTTACTTACTGGTAGTTATTAAAATAAATTATCTTTAATTCTAATCATTGTATATTATTGATTAAAGTTCAATTATGGTTGTACTAATAATTGAAAATCATAGATTATGATGGTTTTGACACAATTACTTAAGTGATTACAATAATTGAATCTAATTGGCTTGGTATTATTTGGCTAACTATTGCAACATATGTTAAAAAAAATCAAGCAGTTAATTAGTTTAAATCCTGAGTTATAGTGATTTAAAAGCATTGCGTTCTTTTGTGCACACCCTGTATATTATAGCGATATGTGAATATCCCATGTATTTGAGTCAAAGGGGATGGGAGATCCATCTGTGGATACTATGAAAAAGTAGTATTGAACTCCATTGCAAAGATAGCCTTATTGCCTTGTTTCAGGTTTGGCTGAATTTTTCAAAAATAATTATTGCTATTAATAAAAATGCTTTTAAAAAAAGCAGTGGTGAAATAATGATACTCTGCGTCTGCGTATTGTTGCATAGTTGTGGAAGTTGAATATCTATCTGTTTTTGTATTGTGCAAAACACTACTCAGTATACTAATGGGCCTGGGTTAAGAATTTTTCTGAGAGATGCTATTAAATGTGCAGAAAAACAATTACAAGTGTTCTGATATTTTAGAACCTTCCAGTAATCATGCCAGGTTTTTCTGTATTCATGTTTGTGTTGTTTCTGCTATGCAAAAGATAATCGAAATCAACATAACATGTATTTACTTGCAGGTTTCTCAAACAAATCAACAATTGGTTACACCAACGTCAGTGAGTAGTGAAGATGTATTGGAGGGCGACCTGAACCATTTATTCTGCCCTTTTACCTAGGCTGGGTCATTAAAAATATCTGCACTGTTGAATGAGGTATGACTATAATTGATGGCTGAAGTATTAGTTGTAACCCAGTTTCAAAAGGTTAAGATTGTACATATACATGTACATGAATTTAGGCTACTATTGTCTGTGGCAATTGTACATAAGCTGTACAACAAAGTAATAACAATTGGAATTTGGTTTTGGATTTTAATTTAATTCTGTATTGTGTAGTTAAAATTCTTGCATATTTTAGGATATTGCTGATGACCACTTGAGGGAAGAGCTTATACGCAGACATTTTGCAGCACGAATAACAGAGTTGAATTATCATGTATGATGTGGCGCATTATTTTGCTGTGCACAAATAAATGGTTAATTTATCAAATGCAGCTGCAGGAAGCTGAGGGTAAAACTGTGCATTATTATGCTGAGGTAAGATTGGAATGTCACTTTTTTTTGCAAAATGGCTTCATTTATATGCATTATTTCAGTGTCGAGCCCTGCAAAAACAATTCTTGCACATAAGTAATGCTAAGAATAAAATGATGGAAACTTTGCAAGATGTGACTGCAGCCAACAACCAGCTAAAAGTAACTCATTGAAATCTCTTGCATTCTGTGTTTTGTTTTATGACCGATGTTTTCCTTGCCTTAGGACGAGCTAAGCATCACAACAGAAAACTATGACAAGCAATTGAGTACTATGTCAGACCATTTATGTGAACTAAATGACAGGCTTGTTAAACAGTCTGAAGAACTTGAAATGTTAAAGAAATCAAAGATCAAAGGTATAGTATATCAATCGGAAATTGTGTCACATTTATTGGTGCTGCCTCCCACCCACTTCAATTCTTTAGGAAAAGCATCTAAATAAACCAGTGCGAAATTTTTATCCTTTCTACTAAAACGAACTGTTTGTTTTGTGCAACAATGTTGTGTATTACCAATTATATGGTTTAGTTAAAAATAGACCCAGCACCGGAGCCCCGATCATATTATCTATGATAAAGGCACTTAAGGAGGGGGCTGCGCGCGTATGTCTGAGGGGTTAATATTAGTCCTTACGCACACCAAATTTTGGGCCTACTCGTAACTATATGCACAAGCCCATCATGGCTGTTTTTAAATTCCTTAAATAGCTGGTCCAATTTGGTCACCCGCTATCCACGGAATTTGTGCCAGGGTTGCAAAATACTACACCACATACAAAATACATGTACAAAGGATTGGACTTCTCTGATAGTTAAATAAAATTAAGTGTCACCACCCCAAGAAAAATTTAATAAATAACTTAAACTCCTAACTTTTTCTTTATGGTTAGCTAATCATTACAGTATGAGAAGCAAAGGGTGGTACCAGAGGAGGAAGAGGGAGGTACCAAAGAAGAGAAGAGGGAGGTAGCAGAGGAGAGGAAAGGAAGTACCAGAGGTACCAGAGGAGAGGGAGGTACCAGAGATACCAGAGGAGAGGAGAGGTACCAGAAGAGGAGAGGGAGGTACCAGAGGAGAGGAGGAGGTACCACAGGAGAGGAGACGGAGATACCAGGGGAGAGAGGAAGGAGGCACCAGAGGGGAGGGAGGTACCAGAGGAGAAGTGAGAGTGGTACCAGAGCAGAGGAAAGGGGAGGTACCAGAGGAGAGGAAAGGGAGGTACCAGAGGAGAGGAGAGGGGTACCAGAGGAGAGGAAAGGGGAGGCACTAGAGGAGAGGAAAGGGAGTTACCTGAGGAGAGGAGAGGGAGTACCAGAGAAGAGGAGAAGGCACCAGAGGAGAGGCAGTACCAGAGGTGATGGGAGGGACAGTAAGGCACCAGAAGAGAGAAACTATAGGCACCAGAGGAAGGGAGATAAGCATCAGTGGGAAGGATAGAAAAAAAGGGAGGCACCAGTGGGAGGAAATGGAGGTACCAAAGAACATTTGAAACTATACTTGAAGTTTGAGAGTGGTATTTTTCTCTTGCGAATTTCAGGCATCACTCATATGGCTCCAATCTGCCTTGATGAATGTATGTGTGAGGGAGGGGAGGGGCCAACTTTGCAATAAATATTAGATGTCACCTCTCTGCCCCCCTACAGCAATATCAGTTATCATGGGCAGGAATGATAAAGGGGAAAGCCCAACATAATCTGATGAGCCACTAAATTATTATTTGGATTGTGCTATGCGCCCATTGTGTTTACAATCCAGTTGAGTACTTGTGCAAGGCAGACTAAATTGGATGTCATATAGTCATTGCAGAGTTATTATTATTTTAGGTGAGGCATATAGGTAGTTGCTTGTTACAGTTGTAGAGATGTACAGCAATTCTCACAGGTCCTGCATAACCTTATCACAAAGTCTGCATATTCCTCCATTATGTAGCAATACGCTATCGAAGCCAAACTATACTTTTTTTTTTTTCACAAAATTAGAATTCAATGTTATGACAGAAAGAATTACAAAACAGAACAAAAATAACGAATGCAAAAAAAAAAGCTAAAGCCTATTGCATGATTGTAGGAAGTGATGCCCTATCATCAAAGCCTAGTCCACTCCTCTACGCGAAATGAGTAAAAATCACATTGTTTCCACAGCATAAAATGCGTGAGAAAAAAAAAACATTCATTATACTTGGTTACTTTGTACATGTTCAGAATCTGAAATGACTCGGGAATGCAGGCACGTAGACGAAATGTAGGGATAATCGAGAAAATCGAACTTTTGTTATGTACGTCTCCTAACCGTTCGTTGTAAACAATGCAACCAACATGGGCGCACCACGTAAGAACGACAAACTGAGATTAAGTATTAGGGACCAGATATCAACTCAGGAGAGCCATATACGATGTTACATACAAAGGTTAGTTGCTACGGAGATGTATTAATAATACCGTAAATTTCTATTTAACAACTAAAGGGCCTCTTAAAAACGGCCTTGGCCATGCGGCACTTACATGTATTTCGGATAGGTGGGCACGAGATCGGATAGTTGCCGAAGAAAATCTGGAGGTAAGACAACCAATCATTATGTCACAGCTGGCATTGATTACAGCCCGAATGTTCAGACCCCTTGTATTGATAGGTCGCATGGAACTTTCGGAGAGGGTGGTGGCGTAATTGATCCAGCTTCATTTGATCGCAGTTATGTTCACCACTTTTGACTTAGCGAAGTTGTTTTCGTCAAAATACCAAAAGAGGAGAGCTAAACGACGAGAGGAATACCTCGACGACGAGTTATAGTCCTCCCGCGTTCGGTACAATGCTGATCCTGAATAAAAAAGCGGGCGCCTGCTCGTGACAGCTACGGAACAGATCCTGAGAAAAAGCGGGTGTCTGTAGCTCGTATCTCGTTAGAATTCTGTTCATTTGTATGTTCCTCCCACACAAATGGTGTCAGTATACACCTATGGTACAATCACAGATGACCCTCCACATTGAAGGTGACATCACTCGCAATAACGTTCAGGATTCATGTGGCATTGTCAGTAGAGGTGTTGATTGCAAAAGCAATTAACAGCCCAGCAAAAAGTTCTTGGCCAAAACTCTTGGGCAAGATGCTCAAGATCTTGCCCACGAGGCCAAGATCTTGCCTGGAGCGCGGAGCCCAAGAACTTGGCCAGATTTTGGGCAAGGTGTGGCCAAGAACTTTTTGCTGGGTGCAGATCATCTGCAAATCCTTTGCACTCGTAACTACTCTTCTTTTGCCCACGCTTCATCAACCTCTTTCCACACACTCTGCAATGCTTTGGCAGTTGTTTGATGTGGTGACAACTGAAGAAAAACATTCTCTAACGAGAAAGTTGGTGGGATATAGGAATTGGAGGCAAAGGTGGTGTAAAAAGGAAGGGAACAAGGTTATGGGAAAAGAAAAATGAGACAAAAATCTTATACTTAGCATGTGTAAATGTAGAACCAAAGAAGTGCTAAATATAGGATTTTTCTTTTCCCAAAACCTTTTGTTTCCAATTCTTATATCCGACCAACTTTCTCGTTAGAGAATGTTTTTATTTACTTGTTTTCGCTTGTTTTCTCAAAATTTTTTTTAAATTTAAATTTATTGTCGGGATACGAGCTTCAAAGAGGTAAAAGTATCAGCGGTGCGAGCTTCTAAGCGGCAGCGCTATGAACTTTGACGATGATCAACGTGAGAAAGAGGTTTGCATGGTTGTTTAGGTATTATGGTGGCGCATGTTTGGCACAGGCAGCAATTCGCATCAGGCGTCCAGTCAAAATGACTGCGCTTGCGAGATACTGGGCTACACGGCTTGACGATCCCTCCGGTTGCGCTATAGATGAAGCCATCGCATGGTGAAAGTGCTGACTGCGATTTTATTTTGTGTACTGTATCGGCGCAACAATCCATGGACATGTTAGTGTTTCTCCAACAGTCCTCACCCTGTGGTAAGTGTGCACTATGCAATGCAATTTTTATTATATAATCCTTTTACCAGGGTCATAGAGACCACTTTCATTTTTATGGTGTCAAAACTCCTATTGTGGGGCATTTAACCCAGAAACGAGCTCCTCTGAATTTCAAAAGGAGACTATCATCAATGTACCTGAAAGCAAAGGCAGCAGGCAAGTCAGTAATTTCTTAATTGATGCATAGTAATTACCACATTCCAATGGATGGTTTAGACCTATTCATCAACCAGGAGCAAACCAGAAAGGTGTGTATATATCTTTCATTTATTGCATCGCCATTATCCACATGACTTTAACTCTATCATAAGAAAAAACATGTATCATCCTATTAACCCATCACTGCTGGAAGAATACTGCTGCCCACTGTGACGTTCAGCTTGGAGAGCACACACGCTCTGATGTACTAGCACTTACTCATGTTAACTGGATTAAACAACTTATGACATCACATGATCAGGTATAGTCTTTTCTGATTGTAGTATTTAAAGTTGTAATTTTTCTCATTTAGTTTCAATGAGGAATCTACTGGCAATGTTTCCTGCTAACAATGCTGTACAGTATTTGGTTCAAGGCTGTCTAACTGTCATGGCTCTTGATTACCAACCCTTTTGGACTACCGTGGCTACTCCAAGCTGCTTCAGACAACAGTTTCTGCTGGTGCAGGTGTGCACAAATTCCTGCGGCTTTCAGAGACTAACTGTTGGGAGAATACTATTTAGCAAAATGTCCTTCCAATGTGACTCTAATGTATTGTATTTACAACAAAAATATTTTATAAAATACATTATATCCATATATGGAAAATGGTATATGGTACATGGGTGATAGCAGATTTGTTACAGATATGATGATCATTTATGGTACAGATTGTAGTTACATTCTGGGTCATAAAATTTGTCTACATAGTATGTACAAAGGTGTGTCAACATATCTGGCCCAAAATGACTACATATACGGTACATACGTCTTACAGGTATGTACCAGAAAATAGAAGTTGGCTGTGTATTACTTACGTAGTGCACTGAATGGGGCATTAAAAAAGATAGCTGTACAGTATAGGCTCTGCGGCCATTTTATTATATCCAATCGCCCACTTGATTGATACAGCAGTATCAACAATGTCAATGAGTGATGGCAGCTTTCAATGGGTTGACCCATTCATAGTCTCGCAAGGTGGAATTTCCGCTACCGAGGAGGAGAAAATAGTTCAGGAGTGGAGAGAGATAGGGTTCGCGCTTGTAGATGGCCTACTGCCAGATGAACTTGTTGATGCTGCAGCTCGAGAACTGATGAATGAAATTGCTGGCGATGATAGCTTGAAATCAAAGAAAGATTTTGGAGGCATTGTTTTTCCATTTGCACATGGTAGTGCCCTTAACGCCATTACCATCCACGAAAACTTAATAAGCATTGTATCCAAGTTGTTGAAGACTGATGATATTCGGTTAACACAAGCTGACGCCTGGGCAAAATTTCAATCCGAGCCAACAACCTCGAAATTCGACAATCGGTGGGTTTCCGCTGCACGAACTCAACTCTCTGCCATGCATGATACCTAGTTTATAATTAGAAGTAGCAAATCGGAACTATAATAGCAGAGATAATAATATAGTAACTATACTATCTCTGATATTAAATCCGAGAAGCAAACAGTACCTTTCTGAACTCATCAGAAATTTAGTATAAAACCACCTATAAAAAAGATAGTGAGATAATGAACAGTGACAGTGCAACCTTTATAATGGAATAGACACGCAATAAAAAAATGCAAACTAATTAGTAGTAATTAACCTCTCATGGTGTGTTATGTCAGTATGCAAGAATTACCCAAACATTATTACCCCAAGTGACAACTTCAACTGTGTGATAATTCAATACTTGTCATTACCACCCTTCCTCCTCTAGAGATCAAAGAATGCACATTGATGGATGGAATCATATGCTTGTGGCTCCACAGTCATGGAATACTCCTGCATCAGTTGCTATGATCCTTTACCTATCCCATTCAAGTGATACAGGTGGGGAGACAGCCCTTGTAGCAAGAGATGGACGAGAGGATGTTGCCTACCAGCTTGATTCATTTCTCAAGACGCCTGGTGCTGCAGAGTTTCCCTGGATCAATGATAAGACCTCTGCAGAAGCTTATTTCCAGATGCATTACCCAGAGATTTACGCGTTCAGGGAACAACTTTATGCACGTGAACGCCGAGCACGTTTCCATAAGGGCACTATACTACTCTATCGTCATGACCTCTGGCACCGTGGCACACCACTAACTGTGCCAAACTCCATACGCCTTACAGTGAACTTTTCATTCCGTACAGGCGATGCACAGTGGTTTCAAAATTGGAATACATGGGCACGTGAGATGTACCACCCCGACCAGCGACTTGAAAAGCTTGTTGGTGGAGCAAGTGTAAAGCAGAGGGCCTTGCTTGGTGTGCCTCATCCAGGAGACAGTTACTGGACTGAGGAGACGCTGAAGTGTGTGAGCAAGAGGTATGAGATGTTTGGTTTTGATGCCACTCCTTATTTACATGGAATGAGGGACAGTGATAAAGTGTTGGATTCTAAGAAAAGTTGCTGAAGAGTGGACCATATGAAATACACATGTACATAAGTTTTGTGAGCAAGTACTTGTAATTTGAGTATTAAATAAGTTACGAAGTATGGCTTTTGTTACAATTGATACAGCATCTGAACACTTTGGCCTATTTTTTCTTATATAAAGTTTCACCATTTCTATATTCAAATGGAGGCTGACATTGATTTCTAAACTGATATTTGTTAACTTAAAAAAAATTGGATCCAGTTATTAATTAAAAGGCATTATTATTGACGAGCGTACTCCACTTTTCGAAACTTCATGAACGGTCCATGTCAATGATAGAAGCAATGTGCTGCCATGTGCACTTTTGTATACATGCAAATATGCACACATAAGCACAAAATTAAACTGCCTTTGGCAGCCATTCATCTCATCACATGTCTACTTTGTATGTATGTATACATTTGTGTTTGTATTTGAATTTTCGTCTTGTGTTGCTATGTGTGATTTTTAGACAGATTCGTACACAGATGAACAAGTGCACACGCACGTCATCATGCACACGAAACAGTCATCCAAACACATATGCACCTGTATATGCCCATACACAACCACAAAACCACATCCCTAGTGCTGCTCATCAATCACTCATGTACACATTAATTAACCTAAGGTGTTTGAAATATCGATTACAGGTCTTTGTAAATCCTTTTATCATATCCATGCAGTAATCTGTGGTTGGGAGGAAAATATTTATGGCATTGATTATAAACGTGCTCATTGCCAAATGACAGGTTGATTACAATATAGCTGTCTATTTTGGTACAAGATTCAGATTTGTAATATTAATAACAAACTTCCACCTAATCTCACAATCATCAAGAAGCACGCAACTGTTCAAAAATTAGCATGCACAAGTGCCTTTCAAAGTTCTCCATGTGCTCTCTTTGATTGGGTCTCATGCCAAGCCTTAGCTATTGTTCTTTTCATTTCATCATCACCATCAGCATACATCTGCTTCATTAGATTCATTATTGAAGCTCCTGGGTCCTCATCCTTATCCACCTTTGATGCTTTAGATCTGCAAAGTTTCAAGGCGTATTACATACTCATAAAATAAAACATGCCACAAATACCATAATCAAATGTGTAGAAATCTATCAACTATGTAGGCTGTAAAAATGAACATTGTACAGTTTTAAAAATTACTCAAAAATTTCAGGTTAAGAGGAATACTATATTTTTATTCAACTATAAATTTTGTACCACATTCCATGTGTAACTGCACTTCTAAATGCTCAAAATCTCATTTGAATATTGCCTTTTTGGTTTTTGTTTTTGCCTCATTACTGGTGCCACCTCCTACCTTGTGTAAACTAAACAACTTACTAACTAACTGTGACTCCATTTTTTGCTAGCATTACCTGATCAGTTGTTGATTGGTATACAACCCCCTAAACAACTCTGCATCCATGAGCCATTTCTTCATGTGTTCCTTCCCTTCATCAATGAGCAGCATTCTTCTGCACAAACCCTTCTATTGTGACTGCTTTCACTTAAATACTTTCATATGAATTCAATCAGTGTCACGCGCTACTTGTTAACTATCATGAATAAACTCACAGTTTTTTTTTGTTTTTTTTTTGTTAAATGAATTGGAATATTTGGACCCCAAAGTCACATTTTTATCAACAACAAAGTGGCTATTATTTTTACTTCCTCGATGCTGCATGTACTTTACTTCCACTTCTACCCTCCATATATATCAGGAACGAAATAAATGTTCTTTTGATAGAACTGCAGCTTGAAATAATCAGGGCACATCACATGTCCACTCGTTCCCAACTCCCAAATCTCCATAATATCTGCCATACTGCATGGCTACACATAACACAAGTAATGGTCACAGGAGAAGTCACTCACTCTTTAGAATCTTTCAGTTTCTTTTCAGTTCCTGTTAAGAATGCCCATTGGCTCTTATCTGCTTTGCGCAAGCTAACAATCACCATGCCACTTTTCACCTGAAGGTAGTAAAATGAGATAACAATGAATGTTTAGATTATTATACACACAATATGAGATTGAGGCAGTGAAAAGGGACTGAGTGTAAAGAAGAAGCATCAAAGTTGACGTGCGCATTTAAAATGTTTGCATAATTAAGAATTCATGCCTCTGTAACTACTAACCTCATTCCCAGACCGTATTTTTATATTAAAGTTAGGGGAAATAAAAACAGCCTGCATGGTAGTGGTTGGCAATGTTTTAGCACGCAGTTGTTGGCAATGTTTTAGCAAAGAAACTTGGTAATTGTTTACTGTAGTAATTTTGTTCGTAATCTTTCCGTACACTAATTTGATCAAGTGATGGTGTATTGTTGATTTCCGGGAAGCAGTGGCTTATTCTCTTTCATGTGTTTACCAAAAAAATCTTACACTCAAGGCCAAGCCGGAGGAAGCTCTTTTCCATCAGTACAATGGTCGGGATGTTCGTTTCCTTTGTTCCCAACTGGCTACAGAAAGTCAATTTGTTACCAACCTTTCACAAGCATTGGTAATGGTCCAGTGCATGCACGCTAAAACACTGCCAATCACCACCAGGCCCCCCCAACTTTAATATAAAAATACGGCCTGGGAGCACGGCTAGTGTAACTCAGTGATGGACAGATTAATTTTGAATGCAGAAGTAAGAAGTTGAAGAGGACATGTGTCTCTTAGAATATGAAATAATTTGAAAACCTGAAAAAATAGGCACTAGGTCCCTTTTCACTGCCTCGATCCCATATGTGACACCTAAAACCTATTAGACACTAATACACAATTGAACTAAAGCAGCTAATGCAATGTGTTGATTATTTGTATCAATGTAGTATAACATCAATTTTGATGTAAACCAATGCAGCCATTAATGCCTTGAATTTAGGATTGGCATTACATTTATGTGGCATATATATAATAATGTGAGCCAGGACATAAGAACTAAGAACAATGTAGGGTTTTGCTATGTTGTAGATTTTGTTGTCCCTTTTTCCCCTGCTGTTTGTGTCGCCACTGTACATGTATGAAGCCCTTGCCATGTTTATGGAAATACAATATCACATTTATGTTTACAAGCAGATAAATTACATTCAACACATAGAGACGGACCTAACAACAAGGAGCATCTAAGAATTCAGACCACTAACTAAATGATGGATAGACAAATGTCCATGTTGTAGTGGACCTATGCATCTAAGATCTAGATTATCAGATAATGCGTGAGTATATACAGGGTCTTTGCAAAAGATCACAACGCTTTTAAATGAATATAATTCCTTCATAGGATTGTCATTCTAAATGAGTTTATGAACGTACAATAACCACGTTTAGTCAAATATGAATCACATTGTTACAATTCGTTTATCTTTAGCAGTTTAAAAGATAAAATCAAATAGCTTGCAATTAATTAAATTGACAAAACAATTTACGACAACTTTTAATTAATAACGTGATCTATAAACTGCAGAATAATGTTGATGAAACTTTGAAAAAGTATGAAATTTGATTGGCGTTTTACAAGTTAATATTCAAAACAACAAATCAAACTTGAAAAAGCAATATGACCATAACGTTTTTATTAACTTTGATTTTTAATAATGCACCATTAAATAATCCATTACAAAATCAAATAGTGTTTAGTACTTCATTTTATACTGGAATAATTTATTATGGTTATTAAAAATATTTACCACATAACAGCTTCCACCTTAATAACTTAATGATGGTCTTAAATGTTAATAACTTCCTATTGAACCTAGTAACTTAAATAAATACTGTTCCACCACATATCCAGATCTTGTGTTACTTGTTAGTAGTTATTAAAATCAATTTTCATAAACCGCAATCTTGAATAACTTTGTTAATAGAGGGCTTTGAATGTTTTGATTTATGAGGGTTTTGATACAGTTACTTAACCGCTCACAATAATTGAAATCTAATTGGATTTTTTGTATTTGCCTAACTACTGCAACATATGCTAAAGGAATCAAGCAGTTAATTAATTTCAATCCTGAGTTATAGGGATTTAAAGCGTTGTGTTCTTTCGCAAACATCCTGTATAATAAACACAGCAAATGTACAAAATAATTGGAAACCTTGGAAACCATATCAATATTCACCTTACACACTAGAACTTAATGCAACTTGAACAATTGTGTTGCCGCTACACTAAAGTGACATTTTTCCCACCCCGCCCCCCAATATAAATATTATACTGTATTACTAATTGTCAGTTTAGAATTAGACTTTTTTTGTACTTGTATTTAACCAATTAGATCCTACATTAGAGAGGCACAGGAATGTATTGACTGTTCATACAAGAAATGTGTTACTGGATGTATGTTGTGGATCAGGATTGATTGTTATAAGGCCTATTGGTTTAGTATATAAAGCACATTACCTCCTCAATTTAGTATCATACTCAATCCAAATGTTATTCTTTGAAACGACATATCCTGGGACTAAGCAATGCTGAAGTTTTTTTTTTTAATACTGACAAAAGGAACGAAACACAATACACACAGTACAAACAAAATAAGAATAACATTCAAAGAAAGACAAAAATGCAAAAACTTATTCTATGATTGTAGGAAGAGATGCCCCATCATCAAAGCTTAGTCAACCCTCCACATTACCCTAGATCTGCTCGAACCAGGGCAAATAAAAGTCGAGCTCTGACAAATGCTCACGTTTCTGCATATGGTTTTTCCTGCTATGCTGGTAGCTACATGCATTAAACAATGTTCTGCCTCGCTGTGGAGAAGCCCATTCAACAAATGATGGCTTTCAAGGCCCATGAAAAAGTTCTTGTACATCTTAACAACATGACAAGTTTTTCAACCCAATATTTACACTTGCTAATCAAAGATGGATATGCTATGGCAATGAATGCTTCAATCACTGTATTTTTGTTATTAGTGAAATAAAAAATACTAAATGGTACATCACCAGTATATATTTCAAGTATATATTTTATTGAATAAATTATGCAAAGCTCGACTTACATGTATAGTACATTCTCAAGCTCCTCTTTCGCTTAAACTTATACATAATTGTGAACATATATATACTTTGACATGCTACATGTACATGTATAGCTGACAACAGACCTTTACTACACACTCTTCAGGGATGATTGGTGCCTGCAGGTCATTGATACAAAGGCAGTAGTTCTTTTGTGAGACATTTTCAAGTTCAATTTCAAATGACCTAAATGAAATAATGTCAATAAAAAGGCATGTAACAAAATTTTTAAAACCAAAAACCAATATCATACGTAATAGTTAATGTTTAATCTCCACCCATCGTCCTTATATATGCATGGTTAGCGTCCTTTAAGGGCGCACTTTTTTTGAACATATTGCCATGAAGACGAGAGCTTATTTCATTTTCCTATAGTAAAAAGATCACTCCTTCTTTGTCAACTTTGATGATCTAAATAATATCAAAAAAAACTAATTTATACTCTTGTCTACATATTTTAGCGATGAAATTGGTCTTTTTTTTTTTTAACAATGACTTCGACAAAGCATACTGACAGAATTATGAACAACAAACTACTATAAAATTATATTTCCAAAAAGCTGGATGATTAAGAAAATTTTCATTGGAAATCAGTTGTGTGGTGTATGCACTATCAGCAATTGAAGTTCATCATGCTTTGAAAGAATTTCATTAATTAAAAATATTTCATTGATTTGATATTCCAACCTGATCTCAGAAAGTACAGTTTGTAACATTGGTATTGCCACTGGCAACTTGCAGTACAGGTAATATGCATTCTATGGTACTGTTTTGCCATTCAAATGTTACTGATTCCAACTTGACACCTTCGAATTCCTTATAAGGATTTGACAGATGACTGTGATAAAATTACTTTAGTCATGTGGCCAATTATACAACCAAGCTGATGTAATTGTTTTTATACTTAAATATTGTCCTCATGTGATTGGAGATTAAATGTTAATGATGAAATGGCCATTCAGGTTGCTAAGAATGAACAGAACGCCTTTGAAAGTAGATATTATAGGATTTAGATTAGCAGATGAAAAAAAGTAAATTTCAACTAAATTAGTTAACCTGCTGTTGCAATGTATTAGCTTGATTTAATTTAAGTTAAATGTCCACAACTCAATTTCAAAATCATATTGGATAGATTTAACAATAGTGTGCAAAAGGTTTCATGGTAGAATGCTTCCAAAGGGTAAATACTATTTCACCGCATATTTTCAATACTACATGGTGGAAATATAATATGGCATTTAGCATTAGCTTCGTACCAGTGTTGCAACGTTGAAGTGATTAATGAAGTTAACTTAGGTGTCCAATTTTTTTTTTTTTTGGTTCTCTCCCCTCACTTTCATATATAAACTTTCTAGAGGCCCTGACCTGCCGCAATGTTGTGCGAAATCATTATAAAACTAATTAAATGAGGTTATATGGAGAACAAAAATACATAGAAATATGGTGTTGTAGGATGTGCTAAAAATAAGTCGGTAGCTTTAATCATTTGGTAGTTATAGCGATTCAAGTGGAGAATCGCTAAAAAACTTTTAATTATATATACATTTTCTTATATAATTATATATAAAATATAATAGAGGATTGTGGCAGCAAAAAGGGACCTAGCACATATTTTTTCATACTCCTTTTTCTATGAAACACCTATGTCCTCTACAAATTCTTTCTTACACACTGGAAATTAGTATGTCCATCATGGAGTTACAGTGGCCTGAATGTTACACGTACATTTTAATTGCACGCAACAACTTCGAAGTTCCTTGCTGGAAAATTTTTATAACATGTGCTAAGTCCCTTTTGGCTGCCATGACCCCATATATGATCTGTTTTAAATTGCTATAACTTGAAAAGATGAACAATAAAACCCCCTAAACCATACAACAGTTAATATTTTCTGTGGCAGAATCTATTTCTGTCCCTCATGCCTATTCCATACTGAACATACACAAAGGATGTTAGCATGAAGTTTTCAAAGCTTTAATATCTTTCTGCAGAAGAAAGATATATCATACAGTAGTGTAGCATAGTTCATATCTTGAATCGATGTGTTTAGCCTAAATCAGGAATGCACCAATGATAAACCATGTAACACAAATCACACATGAGGAATACATTACAATTAGTAGATATTGCAAGGTACATGTATAATGCCATCAGATTCCCTTACTTATGTGTGAAACAATGCTTCACATTTTCCTGTCTAAGTCCATCCAGTCCTGGAATATTGCTGATATATATCTTCACAAATTTCTCAGACTGATCCCAACCTGTGCACATTATGGTAGGATTCCATGGTTAAAGTATTGGTCATGATTATCTATAAGCGAGCTGTTTGAAGGTTTGGTATTATTACAAGTTGTGCACATTATAAATCACACAATCTGTTCCGCATAATTTGCTGCGCATGGCATTCTAGGCTCTGTACAATCGTAATGTTTAGAGCTACAAACATTATAGCAGATACTAAGGAATCAATATAATTTGTTTCCAAAGTTCTATAAACAGGCGACTTCGTAACACATTCACATTACACGGTGGTGTAAAATATATCAGATCAATAAATAATGAACAAGCACACATATAAGTTCACGTATTACCATACTGAGTGATCCTCGTGCTGTATATTCTTGGCTCGTGATTAGATGGCCCTGTTCCTTCAGCCTTTGGAACCTCGAGAGCGACGGTCTGCTCACGTAAAAGAGAACGCTGTTGCTCTATAGCAGTCTGTAATAGTGAGATACTCTTTGGATGTTTAGCAATGGACAATAAATGATTCAGGTCTTCGATATACTCCTGGCACATTTTGTAGCGATGAGGCACGTGCGAATGTTCTAGATCGATCTGGGTCGATTTTAAAAATATTAAATTAACTTCTAGTTTCGTGCCCAGGCCCGCGTACGTGTACGGTGGTGCCGACATTAAGGCCTGGGTACGAGACATGTATTTTTTAAAATTTAAATTAACCAAAATAAATTTATTCAAGATTAATTTTGTACATATACAACATCTTGTACAATACAGATAAACAAGCACATAACGTTAAATTACCTACCACCTAGACTAAATAATATATCAGTAGCCGGTGTCTGAGATGGCCCTGGACAGCAGAGCCCTCACATTTGCCCTAACAAGGGTCATGCTCAACCTTTGATATAGGGCTGTGACAGATGCAGACTTTGGGCAGTTCTGACGTGTGGCCAAGCGAGAGGCTAGCTGCGATATTGCCCATTTTGCTTCAGTGCCCCAACACCCATAGGTCTCCACAGCTATTGGGATGCATACCCAACCCAGTTCTGCACATTTGGAGTCATTGGCCTTATGCTTTCTCTCCTCTGCTGCAAAGGCTGCAGACCCTGCTGTCACACTCGCTTCAGGTAAATTACTTGAGGTTAGCGGTGATGTGACAATATTACACAATAATGCATATACACGTATAGTAACATAAATTCAGTTCTACACTCTTCGGAGGATGGCTCTGGCATTCACTCTTATTAAGCAAATGCTCAAGTTTGAGAACAATTCAAAAGATGCCTGTGTCTTTGGCAGTGACTTGTGTATTGCAAGCCTAGCTGTGACCTGTGCCAGAAAGTTTGATGCTTCTCTACCCCCAAGCCCCATAAGAATCAACTGCTAGAGGGATTGAGACCCACCCTAGAGCTAAGCATTTTTCATCATTGGCCTGGTGTTTTCTGTTCACTGTTGCCTCAAGGACTTCAAGTGTGCCAGTACTAGATATAATAATGAAATGTTTTTGCATCCATGCATGGAAACCCAATTAGAAATAACTTGCATAGGTGCAAGCATACTAACTTGTGCAGATTAATTATAATTTTAATAGCAGTTGCTGCATTTGACAGCTCTCTATCTGTTTATTCCAATCATGGACATACAGTGTAACAACTCTGAGTATTTATACCACTCTTAGAACCACTCTGAGTATGTACACTAATCACAGACATGATATCTGTCCATTTATACCAGTCACAGATATGAGAGCATAACCACCCTGCCTATTTATACCACTGAGGGAGTGTCCATAAATGATGTCACGATTTTTGATGATGTTTGGACTATTTTGTCCATATCACATATGTCACATTTCATTAAAACTACCACCTTCCCCCCATAAAAGAACTCGCATTTCCAATCCATTGCAGAGATGACTTTTTCTATGTTTTTGGTTTTATTTTACATACAGTACTATAAATGACAATGCATACTATTAACTAGCCCTTAAACTTTAAGAATGGATCTACCTATAGAAGATTTCTGTCCAATTTGTTCTCGCCAAATGCAGGTTGAGCCTACGATACAGCTCAGATAGCACAACTGACTTTGTTTTGCCAGATGTTTTTTAAAATGAGCCCTGGATGGCTTCCTTTCCCAAACACTATATACCAAGACATGGCATTTGGCGTCATATTCAACGTGTTAGTGCTCTTTTCAGACTGCCCCAGCTGATCTGATACAATTTTTTTGATTTAACGGTGATATAATTTATATGTCAAAGGCAGCTAGTTTACCAAGGGCCCAGTTGTGTAGCAAAATGTCTGCAGGGTCATGATCAGGTGAGAGCTTGCCACCCATCTCCACCTTCACGCTCATATGAGCTCTCCGCCAACGCATTGCGCATTATTTCAATCACAAACTAGACATGCCAGTATAATCACTGTGTATATACACTACTCGTCGATACAAAGTATAACTTTCTTCTTATGGTGTGATTTGAAACTGCGTCTGAAGCTTGTAGCTTCATATAAGTGCGGTAAAAAAATTTAGTAAGCGGTTTAGACTAGGCTATCACCCCGAGCGAGCTACTGCAGAACGTGCATTAGTGCGTGAAGTTCAGTATAAACAAATACTCTAGAGTCTAAACGCAAAATAAATAAATAAATATGTCTGTACAGTTGTCGCTAATTAAGGGCGAAATTAAGTTCGCTTATGGAAAAAATTATTTTCCCTGTATAATTCGACCTAAGAATGCGAATACATCTTAAAAGGGTAGTTTTTATTTGTATACTATCTATTGCTGTGGTATTGGCTGTTTTATACCGTTGGCAAGCCACGAAGGATGTGACTGTCCCAGGTATGTACTTACCTATAATGTACACTGCAGATTAGATGGGTACGTACGGCAGTGATTATATTGTAGCAATCATAGACGTAGTTTAAAATTCACAGCTGGTCTTTCCCTAAAAGAAGCATCGTCACAAACGGTTTATTAATGTGCCTACCAGTACCTTAAGCGGCATATACCTTAACTAGGTGACAACGTTTGATAGCAATTTTAGCAGTTACTTTATTCTTCACGGAGTCATTCTTTGTTTCAGCTTCAAGGAGTCATTTCTTATCTTCTGAGCATTATTATCCTCAGTGCTCATTGAAAACTGCTATCAACAGTTCAGCATTTGTGTCCTCCATTACCTTAATAAGGTCGTTTATTCCAAGTCCTGAGAAGTTTCACAAACATTTAAATAATCCCTGTTGGTATGCAAAACTAACAGTACCAGATTATGTTCAAAAAATATTTCACAAAACATTGGTTGTGAGAAACCCTCTTTTTTCAAACAAAACTTCATCTAATATAGTGAATGCAATTATCCAATCATACAGTTTGCAAAATTACAGCAAATCAAGTACTAAACGCCTGCGACTGCTATGTTTGCCATTGATTTACCTTGCAGGATTTCCTAAGTGTGGAACTACAAGTTTGTACAATTTTATTGTGCGTCATCCAAGCATTGTTCCACCAAATATAAAGGAGACACATTTCTGGAGTACATTTCTCCGTGATAATAATGCTGCAGTTTCTCAGAGACAGTTGCATGTGCTGTGGTATTTGTCACAATATTTTCAACCATCGGAAATGATCAATATGCATTCTCATATGCATACAATTGATGGTAGTGTGGATACACTATGGGCATCAGAAAACTCCCGGTGGAATGGTAACAGTGATTCTTGTTTCCATCCACTTATAATGTACCAAACTATACCAAGTGCAAAATTTGTTGTTATCATGAGAAATCCTGTGAAAAGATTGTTTTCAGACTATTGGTACTTTTGTTCTATTCACAATTGGAGACAAAGTAATGGTACAATACTGGTGCCAGAAAATATTAAGAAAAATGCTGCATTGATATTTCACAACCTTACATACCAGGCCATTGAGTCCTTTCATAATTGTCTCAAGAATGGTGATAATTCGCACTTTGAATGTACTAAACAATCAACTGTAGGGGATGTAAGCAGTCCATATGCATGTTCCCCTCTACGACTGGGCCTTGGTTTGTATTATTATCACATTGTAAAGTGGCTAAATGTTTTCCCACATGATCAGTTCTTGTTCCTTCAATCAGAAGAGCTGCTAGACAATCCATTTTCTGTTTTAGAAAGGCTATGGAAATTTTTAAAGCTGGAAGACGTTCCAAAGGCACTTTTATATGAGACATTGAAAGAAAAGTCAAATGAAATGCATTGGATAAAGTCCAAGAAGTACAATAAAGAATTTGTTATGTTACCAGAAACTGAAAAATTACTGAGGGATTTTTATTATCCATACAATGCAAAATTGGTCAGTCTGCTTGAAGATTCTAGATTTCTTTGGGACATGTAGTGTGTATGTGTATGTGTATGTGTTTGTATAATAATAATAAATATATATTCCAAACTGGGTCTTGGGCAATCAAGCAGTGTTGGACCTGTCAATCACATCCCTGCTTAATTGCACAATTCTTTTGGAAGCGAGTGAGACAACAGGAGTAACCGCAAGGACCACTGAGCAGAGAAAGCACTGTTCCAATGATGTCAAATGCATTGAACTTGGTGAGTCTGTGTACCATTAGTGCTTGAATCTTATGGGGCTTGGGGAAAGGAGGCTTTGGAGTCTATCTCCCAGTTAGCTCCCCAATTAGCCACTTGCTCTTCCAAGGCAAAGTCAGTGGTGCTTACTGAACTCTATGGGCGGCTAAACTTTCACCTGATACAAGTTAATGCCATTGCTATCCTTTCTCGTAGCATCTGATATAGTGTAGGTTAACATTGTGTACATTGTGTATTCCTTTTGCACAAAAATTAATAAACATTCTCTCTAGGATTTGTGGTGTAAAAAGGAAGGGACAAGGGATCAATGATGATAAGAAAATTTTAAAGTCCTATATTAATGTGTGTGCTATACAAAAAAAGTGCTAAATATATAGGGTGTTTGCGAAAGAATGCAACGCTTTAAAACCCCTATAACTCAGGATTGAAATTAATTAACTACTTGATTTCTTTAACATATGTTGCAGTAGTTAGGCAAATACAAATAATCCAATTAGATTTCAATTATTATAAGCGGTTAAGTAACTATATCAAATCCCTCATAAATCAAAATATTCAAAGCCCTCTATTAACAAAGTTATTCAAGATTACAGTTAGAGATAATTTATTTTAATAACTGATAATAAGTAACACACGATCTGGATATGCGGTGGAAAAGTACTGATTTCAAGTTTCTAGGTTCAATAGTGAGTTATTCACATTGAAGACCATCATTTGCTTTAAAGTTATTAAGGTTGAAGCTGTTATGTGGTAAACATTTTTAATAACCATCATAAGTTATTCCTGTATAAAATGAAGTACAAAACACTACTTGATTTGGTAATGGATTATTTAATGGTGCGTTATTAAAACTCAAAGTTAATAAAAACGTAGTGGTCATTTAGCTTTTTCAAGCTTGATTTGTTGTTTTGAATATTAACTAGTAAAACGCCAATCAAATTTCACACTTTTTCAAAGTCTCATCATTTCTATTCTGCAGTTTATAAATCACGTTATTAATTAAAAGTTGTCGTACATTGTTTTGTCAGTTTAGTTAATTGCAAGCTATTTGATTTTATCTTTTGAACGGCTAAAGGTAAACGAATTGTAACAATGCGGTTCGTATTTGACTAAACGTGGTTATTGTACATTCATAAATTCATTTAGATTGACAATCCTATTAATGAATTATATTCATTTTAAAGCGGTCCGCTTTTTTGCAAAGACCCTGTATTTTTCGTATCATCATTGATCCCTTGTTTTACAACACACAAATCCTTATATATCACCAACTCTTTTTCAGAGAGAATGTTTATTATAGAGGCTATGCGATGGAAGCTATGAATAATTAATGCGATTTCTGGTTGTATCCATGGTGCTCGTGTACTCATATGTATTTGAGAGAATTAGCCATCATTTCATTCCTAATTTGCTCCTGCGTGCCACAAAAGCTGTTCTGGGCTCTTCCCACCTGGAACAAGATAGCAGCAGACACTTTTACCCACCATGAGTCTGTTAACGGTTGTACCTGTTTTGATCGTAGTATATCCGGGCTATTTGGATCGAACCTTATAAGCCTCAGTACTAACAAGTGATTGAACTGTGCCTTAGTCTTTGTCCTACAGATTTTGAACATACCGTTATAGATAGTGGTCATGTGTGGGCTTGTGATCACATAACTACTATATCTTCATTTATGCTGGATGTTGATCAGTACAAGATGCTGAATGTAAAAGATTATCTGATCGATGTGTTATCCAACATTGTTTTCACTTCCGGACGCTTCTGATGTAGCGCCCTTTTCGCTGAAAGCACAGCAGAAGAGTTTCTCCAAAATACACTCCTTTTGGAAGCCCGATTCCGCTGCATACTTTTGCCTCTTTGAAGCTCGTATCTCATCGTAATTCTGTTCATAACGCTGCCTTTTAGAAGCTCGCGCCGCATCAGAATTCTGTCCCATATCGCCATGGGCGTCCCCAGGGCAGGGGGGCCATGCTCCCCCCCCTTGTTTACATACATGCGCATCCCCACTGGCTGAATTGGCTGAAAGCGGACAGCACCCCCCCCCCCCCCACTGGTTGAATCGGCCGAAAGCGGACAACGTATACGCGGCTGTCATATGGCGCCCCCTTGCCCTATCAGTGGCGTATCCAGAGAGGGTGCTCCGGGTGCTTGAGCACCCCCCTCGGCCAAAATTGTAACCGTTAATTATTAACGATAACGTATTTGCTGTGTGCCCAAGGCCCCCACTTTTCGTATCGGACCTGAAGCGGACTGCCCCCCTTCACCCCACTTTTCGTATCGGGCCTGACCTTAAGCACCCCCCTCGCTAAAATCCTGGATACGCCACTGCCTAACCTGGCCCCCCCCCCCCCCCCCCCCCCTTCCAGAAAAGCTGCATGCATTTTACACCACAATTGCCTCCAATTCCTATATCCCACCAACTTTCTCGTTAGAGAATGTTATTCTTTACTTGTTTCCTCTATTTTAAATTTTATTGTCGATGATTTCCGCGAATACTGGCTAGTGCTCACAAGTTATAGTTATGACGTAGCCTCTTTAATTGAAGAACGGGCAGCCCCCCCCCCACTTCAATTACCGTCACGAGCAGTCGCCACATTTGAAGGGTAAGCATTGTACCGAAGCGGGAGGACTCTAAATCGTCGACCGTCTCGATTTGGAGGTATTCCTCTCGTTGTTTAGCTCTCCTCTTTTGTTGACGTGAAGGCATTTTGACAAAAAACAATTTCGCTAGCGATCAATTTACAGGGGAAAAAATCGTGTTCCGGACCTTGGGTTTTACCCTATCGACCTTGGGATCTGTTCCATCAAACGTATTCAAAGTGCCTAAGACAACAGTGAATACATTTGATGGAACAGATCCCAAGGTCGATAGGATAAAACCCAAGGTCCGGAACACGATTTTTTTTCCTGACGTGCAAATGAAATTCCCACCTGTTCAACACTGCACAATTCTAATTACCATGGGAACGCTTCAATTTAGCACTCCGCATACGTAATCATTACGTATGTCAGTTTCATGCTTTATTTATACATCTGATACCTGAAGATGTCCTTCCAGGAGATTCTAAAGCGATTGGTATAATTTGCGCTCTTCTAAACCATTCCTATCCCGAGTTATACTCACCCGAATTTGACGACGACGACGACGACGACAACGACGACGACCGTCACGACGGAGAAGAATTGGCCTGGGGACGAGGAACACGAACTTTTTTGCTTAAAGCAAACAGTTTGGAGGCTGGAACAATTAAAATGACCGTCTTTGCCTTCTGGTTCGATAGCAACAACGAGCTAAACTATCCGCTTCTTGATACGCGAGTTATAGGCGGGTCGCGGTTTTTTAACGATTTCACGGTCAATTCCTGTATAGGAACTACTACCGTAGTTCCTAATGATACGTGCCATGGGAACGCTTCAATATAGCACTTATGATTACGTATGTCAGTTCATTTACAAATCTGATACCTCGAGATGCTTTTCCAGGAAATTCTAAAGTCATTGGTACAATTTTCGCACTTTAAAACTGTTCTTATCCCGAGTTATATTCTCCCGAGGAGAAAGAAGATGAGACGACGACGAAGAATGGGTCTGTGTACGGGAACAGCACGGGCTTTTTTGTTCTTTTAAAGCAAACGGTTTGGAGGCTGGAACAAAACATTTAAATGACCGTCTTTGTCTTCTAGTTAGATAGCAACAAAACTATCCGTTTCACGGTACGTGAGTAAATAATACGAGGGTCAATGATTTTATAATTCGGCGCAAACCCTATATGGAACCTACTAACGTAGGTTCCGATATACTTGTGAGCAATGTTAATATTATAGAACACTAAGGTGTCCTTAATATAATTGTAGGCCAAACAGAGACCATATATGGCCAAACATTTCACTGTGAAGAGAAGATGTTAATTAAGCAGCATTATTTAGTGTCGACCTCTTGTGGTGTGGTGTGCAAAAGAAACCAGCAGTTTTTAGTTTGCGTGTTCTCATGCTATGACATCTATTCCTGCATTTATAAACATAGGATATATATTGGGGGGCTGAAATGTACTATTAAAGAGGTGCATTGTCATTTGCTCTTAATTTGTGTATATGCCCAACTTATTTTTATTACTTCAATATATTATTGTAGATAGGATGATCTAGATATGATGTTGACGTCAGTCGTTGCTTATCATAGTAATGTACCACTGTGGACACAACAGACAAGTCTTGGCTACTGGTCCAGTTAAACCTCAGCAGGGAGGTCTAGGCCTTCATTCCTTGTCACATCATTACTCAACTGCAAATAGCAGGGTTTACGGATGACCGGTACCTCAATCATTCAATCCAGCTTTGTAACGCCATCCTTTCATCGTCTAACACCAGTGACATAGTGTAACAAAGTGTTCTTGCTTCCATGTTCCTGCCTGGTTACAGTAAGTAGCCCCTGCCTAGTTACAGTAAGTAGCAGTCTTGGTACCCTGCCTGGTTACAGTAAGTAGTCTGTCCTGGTACCCTGCCTGGTTACAGTAAGTAGCTTTCTTGGCACCCTGCCTGGTTACAGTAAGTAGCCTGTCCTGGTACCCTGCCTGATTACAGTAAGTAGCCTGTCTTGGCACCCTGCCTGGTTACAGTAAGTAGCCTGTCCTTGTACCTGCATGGTTACAGTAAGTAGTCTGTCTTGGCACCCTACCTGGTTACAGTAAGTAGCCTGTCTTGGTACCCTGCCTAGTTACAGTAAGTAGCCTGTCTTGGTACCCTGCCTGGTTACAGTAAGTAGCCTGTCTTGGCACCCTGCCTGGTTACAGTAAGTACACTGTAGCCTGTCTTGATACCATGCCTGGTTACAGTAAGTAGCCTGTCTTAGCACCCTGCCTGGTTACAGTATGTAGCCTGTCCTTGTACCCTGCCTGGTTACAGTGAGTACATGTAGCTTGTCCTGGTACCCTGCCTGGTTACAGTAAGTACATGTAGCTTGTCCTGGTACCTTGCCTGGTTATCAGTATGTATCTTGTCATGGTTACAGTATGTATAAAATGCAATTATGGTAGTAAAGTTTAATAAATGCCTAACTGTAATCCTTAAGTTTTCTGGCATTCTCAGCATTCATTGTGCACCATCACTGCTGGAATGGCCTGTAGTTCATTTTCAATGGCATCTCGCAATTACCTCAATCTCTCAATTCCTGCAGTGTGTTCCCATAGCCACAAGTCCAGGAGTGATAGGACTGTGGCTCTTGCTGATCATGGTATGACCATAAAAGTGTCTCCTAGATTTAGAATTGTCATTTACAATGCGCCACAGAAACTCTGCAGTCGAGATGTCACGGGCGGCCATGAATTCGAGGCTCTTCCTTCGCATATCATTACAGTCATCATCTATGGGAGCAGATTCATCCAGATTTATTCTCTCAACAGCTGCAAAGAGCTCCTCACTTAGTCGTTTTCTGGCAGTGGATCCAACAGTATCACATTCCTTCTACTGAAAAGATGTTTATTAGTGTCTCTTGAAAAACTTCATTGTGCACACCTCAGTAAATTGCCCGAGAGACACAGTTTTGAATGGTAATATTCAGCCTCTTTTGTGTTTCCTCCTCTTGGCGACTTCATTTTTCCTTTATGGATCCTTAGCTTCTCCAAGAAGCAACAGCCTTTCACGTAGGATGGATTTGAAGTAGCTTTTATTTGAAGCACCTTTTTTTTTTTGAAGCAGCTTTTCTCTTGCACTTAAATCTTTGACCACAAAGTGTTTCCTAGAACTTTCAATGAGCACTTCACTTTGCCCTTTTTTGGCTACAGATTCACCAGCCTTTTTCTTCTTTCTGGTTATCACTGCTTTTCTCATTAGTCGATGGGTAGCTTATATGCCTTGTACATATTCCTGGTAGGATTTTTGCAAACTATAGGCAATACCAAGGGTTTTGTACTTTAATTACCCATTTATTCTACTCTGCTAGCTTTTTTTTTGCGTTATATTAAACTCTGCTAGCTTTATTTGTATTAAAATTTTTAATAATTGCAATGTGGATTATCGTACAGCTGGTTTATCTGCACATTTAGAAGTTGGCTGTGGATGGGGACAAGATGATTCCAGAACCTGACCAGCAGACATCCTTGTTTCCGATTGGGCCTCTGACATTACCATTTTAACTCACTTAATATGTTGGAAGTGGGCATGTACCAGGGTGTTTCAGCAAAACCAGCGCAACACAAAAACATACTGAAAAGGTATGTGTGTTGAGTTGAGGTGGCAACATGTGTATACCATTGGCATTGGAGAACTATGGGGCTTGGAAACCAGAGGAATTGAGGGCCTTCTCACAGTTGGCTACTCGATAGGCACCCTTTGGACCCCTCACTCCCTAATGATGATAGCTATATCACTGACACTTTACCCTTCACCCCCATGGTAATGGTATACCACTGACCATTTGGACCCCACACTCCCCCATGGTAAAGGGTGTATCACTGACCATTTGGACCCCTCAATCCCCCATGGTGATGGCTGTATCAATGACTCTTTCGACCCCTCACTCCCCTATGGTGATGGCTGTACCACTGACCATTTAGACCCCTCCCTCCTCCATGGTGATGGCTATATCACTGACCATTTGGACCCCTCAATCCCCCATGGTGATGGCTGCATCACTGACCCTTTAGACCCCTCAGTCTCCCATTGTGATGGCTGTGTCACTGAACCTTTGGACCTCACCTCCACCCCCACCCCCAACCTGGCTAGTTATTCATACTTGTGTTAATGTACCTGGTAGTATGTAGCTTGTCTTGTTATGCTGCCTGTATGTAGTTAGTCTTGAAAACTTTGCCTTAATGCAGTATGTAGCTTTTATTGTATTGTGCCAGGGTGTGGTTTATATCTTGTGAATGTGCCTAAAGCATAGTTATACCTAGCCTTGGTATAGTATGTAGCTTGCCTCCCTACCCTGTCTATTTGTAGCATTTAGGCTGTTAATATATCCCTAATCAAATGTAAATACACATATATACATGTACGATACAATGATTTAAGAATACCTAACTGCAATCCTGTAAGTTTTTTAGCATTTTCTACTACACTTAGCATTGCATTGTACACTACCTCTGCTGGGATGGCCTGTATACCATCTGATAGGGATTGTGGGCTATTGATGTGATAATCTGTTATCAGATTGGTACAGTATAGTTGGGTACATGTATTGCCAGTCCAGCTAAGTGTCTTGATGACCTGCTTTGTTACACTATTCAGGGATGATGTAAGGGTTGGTATAAATCATTTCATTTACGTGATTGGACTTTGTGCAAGTTATACAGTCATCACCATGTGCAAAGTCACCATGGGGGATGAGGGGTCAAAAGGATCTGTGATTCAGCCATCACCATGGGGGAGTGAGGGGTTGAAAGGGACAGTGATACACCCATTACCATGGGGGAGTGAGGGGTCCAAGTGGTCAGTGATACAGCCATTACCAAGTGGAATGATACAGCCATTACCATAGGGGAGTGAGGGGTTCAAATGGTCTGTGATGCAGCCATCACCATGGAGGAGGGGGGGGGGTCGAAAGGGTCAGTGATACAGCCATCACCATGGGAAGGGAGGGGTCCAAAGGGTCAGTGATACAGCCATTACCATGGGGGCGGAGGGGTCCAAAGGGTCAGTGGTACCACCATCTCCATATGTAGGATCTAAAGTTGAGGTGGCGACGTCTGTATACCATCAATGGTATTGGAGAGCTATGTGGCTTGGAAACCAGAGGAATTGAGGGCCACAGTTGGCTACTCGGTTGGCCATTCGTGGTAACCCCACCAAGTCCAAGGTAGTAGCATGGTACCAAGACAAGCTACATACTGTAACCAGGAAGGGTACCAGGACAAGCTACATGTACTTACTTTAACCAGGCAGGGTACAAGGACAGGCTACTTACTGTAACCAGGCAGGGTGCCAAGACAGGCTACTTACTGTAACCAGGCATGGACCAAGACAGGCTACTTACTGTAACCAGGCAGGGTGCCAAGACAGGCTACTTACTGTAACCAGGCAGGGTACCAAGACAGGCTACTTACTGTAACCAGGCATGGTGCCAGGACAGGCTACTTACTGTAACCAAGCAGGGTACATGGACAGGCTACTTACTGTACATCAAGGCTGGGCACTGAGACAAGCTACATGTGCTTACTGAACACAACAAGGCAGTGTACCGAGACAAGCTATATACTGCAACAAGGTAGGGTTAACAAGGCAGGCTACAGTTAGTCTCGTCCCCAGACCCAGATTTCCAACAGCTGCGGGTGGATTTCATCACCGCTAGCGGTGATGTAATCCACCCGCAGCTGTTGGGAATCTGGGTCTGGGGACGAGACTAAGCTAATATTACTGTACACAACAAGGCAGGATACCGAAAGCTACATACTGCAATAGGGTTGAGTTTAACTCACTTATGATAATAGTATCTGAAAAATTGGTGTGGTGTTTTATATAAAGATTGCCGGTGTCTCGTCCATACAGCAATTGATGCGCATCATTTATGAATTCAAACTTGCCGTTCGAACTAAGATGATCGTACAAATAGAGATACTTGCTCACGAGACGACACCATCTCGTTCAAAGAGAGGGTGGGGCAGTTCGATGCTTATGTATGGAGATCCCAAAATGGATTTATAATGTTACCTGTGTCCAGGAAAATCACACAACCACTACCCGATCAGGTGGCAGCTACGATCACTGACTTGCTGGACACAGTAAAAACAATAACTATACGATTTGTTGGTGTCACAAAGAGGCCGTTCTCGCGGAGTTATAGGTTAAACAACACGAAAGAAGCTCTTTACGGAAACATGCTCAACGGTTCACACGTCCCATGGTAGGAGGTTCGATGCGAAACACGGTCACGTAACGGAACATGACGTACGTCACGTAAATGGATATCCATGCTACTCGATACATAATAGTTACAATTGAGGGCGTACAAAACTTGGTGGTCAAGCAGATTGGTCTCATGCTTGTCATATGATCAGGAGTTCGATTCCACATCAATACTGCGTTTTTTTCTTCTTTTTATATCCCTTTAAAATTAAAGGTACAGTTGTTGAAGTATAGGTTCCAAACGCATCATTTCAAGCTAGTGCAGTCCGGTTTAGTGGGTTACGACGAGAGCTTATCATGCTCGAGGTACCGTGTTCAAGGCCCGGGGTCCATCGGATTTCCTCCCCATCGTCGTATATCAACTAATCCGGATTGTGCGGCGGCATATCACCGGTTCTAGTCTTCGACTTCCGAAGTGGTGGAAAAAGCTTACTTCAAGGTGGTGACGTCACTTGTAGCTGGTTTCAGTTGACTTGGTAGTGTCACTCAACAGAAACTCTCCACAGAGAAACAGTTAGTTGAGGCGATTCATCATTTTCCTCAAGTGTATGTAGGTGCTGTAATTATTTTTATACTGATTTTAATAATTCTGTTTCTCCGTAGTAATACTTTTGTTAAGATGTTTTGGACGCCCGCGCGATCGATCAACAAAACTACTTAATTGCAGTGAAGGCAAGTACTTGGCTAATAAGAGCATGCGCCATCCCTCCCTTGTAAGCGCACCTGCTTTAGCTATTTGCGCCCTACCTTCCTGAATAACTTTGAACATAGTCTGAACCAAACTGACCTATTCTTTTTTTGTTTATTGGATATGCTTATCTGTGTACTATTTATTTCTTTTGGCAAATCACTGTCATTTATTTATAAGTGCTTAGCAAATATTGTGATGTGAGTTCAAACGTGCATATATACATTAGCGATGTCCGCCATAACAAGCTTTAGTTAGGTTTTTAATGCTGAAGCTAAAAATTATTTTGAGCTGTTCCATTACCGTCATTATATGCAATTACACATTTAATGGAGCAAATGGGAAATAAAATGAATACGTATTTAGATAGCGGTTTGTCTTAGGTACAGAAAGATACCAAAGTATATTATACCTTTCTTTTTTTTTTTAACAAAAGGCTTGCGTAATGGTAAAAAATTGGATTGTAGGCTTAACATTCATCGAGTAGGACAAACTAGAGCCCATTAAAGAAAATTGATAAAATAGATTACTGCAGTACTGCTGATATCAGCTGGCATCCCAATGCCCCGCTTTCTGTTTAACGTCACTAATATGGCCAGACTAAACATTACCCACTGCACTTATGCGAGCGTATGAAAAACATTAATAACCCACAACAATGCATGATGCACTTACGTATACGCGCACGCGCCATGGCTACGACAGCGAAGATTACGATCGTGGAAGCTCGTTTTATGTCGTATACAAGAATGTCTAGAAGTACATAATATAGGTTCTGCAAAGACAATTTCTGGCTAGAACGTATGAAAGCCGTAGAAAAGCAGCGAGTGTGCGTTTCGCTTCCTTTCGTTACGAACAAACTACATGGCGTCATTGAAGATAAAAGAAGTGCAGCTTGTATATAATTGCTTTCCAGGCTTTCCAATAGCCTCGTACCTGGCAGACCCAGATCCCTAACAGCTGCGGGTGGATTACATCACCACTACGTGGAAAGTGGGTCTAGATCGAACTTTTGTGGATCCTAGATTTTGGAGAACCAATCAGATTGCAGCCCGTGGTGAGGTTACGGTCGCTACTTAATTAGGAGTGTAATTGCATTCCATATTAAGTTGGAGTAGCGTTACAATTGGAGCCTTCTCCTCGAGGGTGACTGTTTTTAAGGCATAAATACTTCCGCTCGGGTCTGACCAGCCTTCATCGCGGGCAGGAGCGTTACAAGGACAAGGACGCGCCCGCGACTGCGCACGGCTATGAACTCGATGAGAACGGGATAGGCGAGGGGAAGCCAGACCTACTATATTATCTCTGGCCAGACCGCCTGCGCCTATCATCCCGACAAACCTCAGCCTCAACGTTCCTTTCTATCTTTTGTAGCAGCTGGCTTCCTGCATGCTTTCGAGAACTAGACGGAGTTAAGGTAACTGTTTCTCATGCCACAGTCATAAATGGATATGTGCCTCTTCCTACTGAGTCTTACTAGGTGCGGTGGCATGCAGGTTCTCTCTGTGTTTTCAGTCGGATAATTATTAGTTATGACGACACGGTAATTAGTACATGACGACATAAAACGACACCCATTTTATGTGACGACACAAAGATTGATTGCGTAACACTCAACGCTCTTCCACGTAGCGGTGATGTAAATTAATCCACCCGCAGCTGTTGGGAATCTGGGTAATAGTACGTGACTAGCTTTCCAACATATTTAGAAGAAGCGTTTTGGCGGTGATTGTGAGCCTACAACCTTAGCAGCTACTGTTGGCATGCTTTACGTGAAGTACAGGAAACTTTACATTCTTTACGTGTAAAGGTAAAGTGGGTGGGGCATATCCCTCACGGGATTGTTATACTTTTCTGACCCCAAAGCGTTGAAAAGCAAAACTTTTGGACTATTATTGCCCTGAAATCATGTATCCACCCCTGTAACAAGATCAGTTCAACCGTCAAACACATAATATGCGATCACGTGCGCCTCCTATTTGCCACACCCACTTATGAATAATTAAATCAGCTCCATTTGAAACCATAATATGCATCCACTTTACGTAAAGTGCTTAAGTTTACGTAAAAAAAACTTTACCTATAGTGTAAAGTGCCCAACCATAATAGCAGCAGATCTTACCAGTGCAGAGGAATGTAGGCCTACATCAGGATAAGGATCCAGTTATAAGTTAAGTGATATTAAATATTGTGAGATCTCAAATTTTTGATATCTTATATCTATAACTCAAAATGGTTATGGAAATGATATTGGCCTATGTAATGGAAATGATATTGGCCTATGTAATGGAAATTGTAATATACAATGTCTACATCACCCCTACATCTAAACCACTGTGCTACATGTATAGGGCAAATGCGAGCACAGCCGAGACACACACAAAATTAAATGACAATTCACGCCAGTAACGAGTTGTACTTATTTATCCTGCCTGCATATTACATTTATTATTAAATATGTCGCCATATGATTCAGAATACCACACATACACAAATGATCTACGAATATCCGTTTAGCCGGAATAACCCGGCCCTAGCTTATATATAGAAAAACAAAGGTGTGGTCCCCAGTCCATTAACTGCGTTACTGTGTGCTGGCAAAGTGAAATGTGGGACGTTTATCACCACGTGGCTGACGTTTTGCTCAAAATGGAACGAAGACGTGGTTCCATGAAATCTTTAGTATTTAGCTTACGAGACATGTCATTACCTGCTAAGAAAAATATCTTTGCGCTTGCGTGCAGAACACTCGAGCGTATGTTCGATCCAAGTTTATTCTAAATGTTACCCTTACTATGTTATAGAGAAGGATGTCATCGACAGAGTGCTGAAGTCGACTTCGCTGCTTCAAAAGGAACCGCACGTGAGAATATAATTACTGGGCGGAGACACAAAACTTGCCGCCACTGTTGCATACAGTACATCATTTGTACCGGTATCCATACCTGTGGCATGTGTTAGTATGTATGTATGTATGTATGTATGTATGTGTGTGTGTGTGTGTGTGTGTGTGTGTGTGTGTGTGTGTGTGTGTGTGTGCCATTAACATTCCATCAGTACACATGCATTACTATTTGTACCACACTGTACAGCATTAAAAGTCTGTTTTCACCATGTCCCACAATGTACATACTCATGTACCATTCCCCAGTACATGCTTATCTACCATTTTGTGATGCCACAATGTGTTTTGAGCTGCCTTCTGTATCTCCATCTGATCACATATAGTTGCAGTACCATCTAGCCCTAGTGATGGTGTTTGATCTCCTCTTTGGGAAAGGCCGGCTACACTGCACTGGTTCCCTGAAGAGGACATTAATGCAGCACCAATCTGAACTGGTGGATGCTGTAGCAAATGATGGAGCACTAACCAAGCAGTGCCAGAGTACGCCTGGACTGTATTGTTCTCAGCAGTGATGGTAGTTTTAGCTCTACCATATTTCTAAAGGTCATCTTCCCAGGTATGTGCGAATAAACACCATTAAAGCAGGAGACGAAGAAGTGATCAGGAAGCTGTGTGCTGGTGGATTTGAGATGGTGTCAGAACAGTCGGATGTCCAGAACAAAATGACGTTCTGCTACGACAAGGATGTTCCACATCTATTGATGTTCCACCATTCCTCATCAGAATTGTTATTGGACCATCCTTTGTACTCTTCATCTCATTTAATTTTTCAGGACAAGGTACAAGCTATGCAATGGGGTTGGGTGTTCATTACCTTTGGTCTGGGCACTAGGCATCTTGTTTCCCGGCATTTGTGCTCTCCCCTCCTCCTGGGAGCTGTGTCATTGATGCATGTGCTGCCCCAGGCAACAAGACCACTCACCTTGCAAGTATAATGGGCAACGAGGGGTGTGTCTCTGCATATGTATGTCTCTGATGTGTTGTGACATGCTTGTACCTTACAGTACAGTCTTTGCATTTGACAAGGATAAGGCACGGCTTGCTACCTTGAATAAGATGGTTCGGAATGCTGGGGCCACTTGTGTCACCACAAGGCTCCAAGATTTCCTAACTGTAAGGAAGGAAATAGTAGCCCTAAAATGTATGTGCCATTGGCGTGTAGGTAACTCCCTCCAGTTACCCTGCAGTGGAGTATATTCTGGTTGATCCTTCGTGTTCAGGGTCTGGGATAGTGAACAGACACGACTTTCACAGCGAGGTGAGCATGAGGTGTGTACAAGCAGTTAGTTAATGTGGCAATTATCCATTATGGCTTTGGTTTGTAACAGAATGTATTGACATGTATAAGAAGTGAAGAGTTTAGAAGAAGATTAACTTAAACACTGCCCCCCCCCCCCCCCGAATCAAAATACAGCAGTATATGTGGACATGATGTGCATGTTTTCGTGTGGTTTGGTCCAAAACTACCTACATCTATGAAAATGAGTTGCCTTGAGCTTAATTTTGCTGAATTCTTGGACTAAAATGAGGCCCCAAAAAAATACAAGTTGTTTTCTAAATGCCAGCATTAACCATAAAACCACACCCTCTTTCCTTCTGAAAAGCCTGTACATTGAACTCCAAATGTATCCACTGGTCAGCAATATCATATATTGAGAATCCTCACACTCACAAATAGTCATGCTCTATTGTGGTGCACTTACTAAGTGTGCTTTAGCTCTTGAACTGCAACGGGCAACTTTAGTTGCCTAGTTATAGTTCTTGTGCAGAGCTTTAGTATATGACAAGGTAGTGTGGCACCTGAGAGCCCTTGTTCTTGAAACGCGCTGAGCGGAGCACTTCAAAAGTACTCCAAAGTCACTTCCGTTTTGCACACAACTATGACATAGATGTGTACACTAGCGGTAGTGTTGCCAAAGTACTCTGCTGAACATAAGCATACAAAATGGCAAGTAACATGGATACTATGATGGAGAAACTCCCAACTAATGTTCGTCTGCACGTTTGCTAAACAAGAAATTGATGCATCTCTGTGAAAACACCTATAGTAACCCGCGTTGATAGGAGTTTTTGTTTTCAAAATCACCTCAAATTCAATTAGCTATGAAATTTAATGAGCACAGTTCAATAGATAATATCTTTCTAACGTTAACCATTTAGCCAGAAGTGGATTTAGAAAGACTCAACCGGCTTTCCAGATTCCAAGAGAAGATCTTGAGGCATGCTCTGACCTTTCCTTTTGTGAAGCGTGTACTTTATTCTACTTGTTCAATACACAAAGAGGTGATTTATGGCACACAATAACCCTGTCCTGGTAGTATATTATATGCCTGATTACACTACAGGAGGATGAGTGTGTTGTGGAAAGGGTTCTTAGGGATGTTCAAGACTGCTTTGAACTGATTCACATACTTCCAGGATGGAACAGAAGGGGTCTTCAGGATGTATTTGAAGAAGGTGGGTTTTCAATGTGTTGGTCTGGTCGCCATATCTCTCTTCTATCAGCTCCGAAGTGCATTCGGATGATGCCCGAAGATCGCACAAATGGATTTTTTGTTGCAATGTTTCAGCGCAAAATGCAGACCTCTACATCCGAGGGTACAGAAGTGCTTGCTCTGAAAAACAGTAAAGGATGCTCCAGGAAGAGAAGGGTTCACCGTGGTGTGATGAGTAGGCTCCACCCCTTCAAAAGACCACATTTGCAACACAAATATTAGATATTACATGCATGTGTATTGTAAGTGTATTATTATGTTATATGATGACAAGGTACAGTACATGTACTCCCTTCATAAGACCACGTTTGCAACACAAATATTAGATATTACATGTGTACTGTAAGTGTATTATTGTTATATGATGACAAGGTACAGTACATGTACTCCCTTCAAAAGACCACATTACATGTGTATGTGTATTTATTGTTATATGGAACAGTGTCCAGCAAAATCACCCTTATGATACTTTTATCCAATTTTCCAGGACAAGCGACGCTCTCACTGAATCTTTGCATGCATGGCAAGTGAATATCACAACCACATTGCAATTGAGATTTAAAAACAGTTGGGACTAAAGAGAAAGCCAGAGCCATTATCATGACCGCATCCATCTTACCCTGCCCACTGTTCTTCCCTTACCTTTCTCCTTTTCACTGTATTAATCATACAGGGTGTTTGCGAAAGAACGCAACGCTTTAAAATCCCTATAACTCAGGATTGAAATTAATTAACTGCTTGATTCCTTTAGCATAGGTTACAGTAGTTAGGCAAATACAAATAATCCAATTATTATAAGCGGTTAAGTAACTGTATCAAAACCCTCATAAATCAAAACATTCAAAGCCTTCTATTAACAAAGTTATTCAAGATTGCGGTTTAAGATAACGATAATTGATTTTAATAACTACTAATAAGTAACACAATATCTGAATATGCGGTGGAACAGTACTGATTTCAAGTTACTAGGTTCAATAGGAATTTATTAACACTTAAGAATTTAAAGTTATTAAGGTGGAAGCGGTTAATTTTTAATAAATTATTCCAGTATAAAATGACACTATTTGATTTGGTAATGGATTATTTAATGGTGCGTTACTAAAACTCAAAGTTAATAAAATGTTGTGGTCGAATAGCTTTTTCAAGTTTGATTTATTGTTTTTAAATATTAACTAGTAAAACGCCAATCAAATTTCATACTTTTTCAAGGTGTCATCAACGTTATTCTACAGTTTATAAATCACGTTATTAATTAAAAGTTGTCGTAAATTGTTTTGTCAATTTAGTTAATTGCAAGCTATTCGATTTTTTTTTTTCATGTTTAAAATTAATAATGCAATTCCAGGATATAATAATAACACCAAATAATCTCCCAACCCGCTTAATTCAGACAGTATTCTTAAAGGGAGCATGATCCCAGAGTCCACAGCTGAGAAGGGGGAAAGGGACAAGCATTTCAAGAATGATGGTCCCTGCAATGAAAGGGGATGGTCTTGCATCCCTCTTGTAGTGGAAGCGTATGGTGGATGGGGCCAGGAGGCTGTTTCCATGTTTGCCTGTTTGGAGCAAATTGCTGAGTTTGCGCCAGAGACAATCATGCTCGGCAGCACTAAATGAACTATATTGCCACCTGTCAGTTGTCTTGATGCGACAGAATGCACAGGCGCTGCTGGCTCACGCTGCAGGGGCTCGTTGAATATTGTGTATAATTTAAAATATTGGAGATTATATTCGATTTTATCTTTTGAACAGCTAAAGATAAACTAAACGTGGTTATTGTACGTTCATAAACTCATTTAGAATGACAATCCTATAAAGGAATTATATTCATTTAAAAGCGTTGCGCTCTTTTGCAAAGACCCCGTATAATAGTTATTAACAGCCGATCTCAAGAGAACAGTGGTAATACATGCAATGAGCTTATCGCATTGAAAAATAAGCATTGTGATTGTTGTGTAGTATTCATAAATGTACGATGATGTTAAGATCCATGGTATAACGTGCGTATTGATGATTGATTATCTATCGCCGATCTCAAACAAATACATGCATTGTGCTTACCCCCTTGAACTATAAAGCATGTTGAATAAACATCATGGCTTTTCACTCTATTAATTGTAATACATGCATTGTGCTTATCTTATTCAAATAAGCATTGTGATTGTTGTGATTGTATATCTGTGCCTCAACTAAGAAAATTCAGTGATTATTACCATATAATTGTGCTCGATTAATATACCGCCGCTATAGAATACTACTCATATCGCGATAAAGACGACATCGGCAAAAGAAACCATATCGCGGCAGCACTGGATAGAACTGCCGCTATAACGTATTGCTATCCATGCATGCTATTTGATACATAATAGTTACAATTGAGGTAATATTGGTCTCATGCTTGTGGCCAGGAGGAGATCATATGATCAAGAGTTCGATTCCACTGTCTTTTTATCAGGAACTACGATATATAGTAGGAATTGACCCGGATCGTGAAATCATTTTTAAAAAAAAACGCGACCCGCGTATAACTCGCGTACCAAGAAACGGATAGTGTAGCTCTTTGTTGCTATCGAAACAGAAGGCAAAGACGGTCATTTAAATGTTTTATTCCAGTTTTTAAACTGTTTGCTTTAGAGGAACAAAAAAAAAATTCATGTTTTACATCGTCCCCAGGCCAATTCTTCTCCGTTGTCGCCGTCGTCGTCTTCTTCCTCTTCCCCCTCCTCCTCCTCCCCTCCTCCTCCTCCTCCTCCTCCTTCTCCTTCTTCTTCTTCTTCTTCTTCTTCTTCTTCTTCTTCTTCTTCTTCCTTCTTCTTCTTCTTCTTCTCTTCTTCTTCTTCTTCTTCTTCTTCTTCTTCTTCTTCTTCTTCTTCTTCTTCTTCTTCTTCTTCTTTCTTCTTCTTCTTCTTCTTCTTCTTCTTCTTCTTCTTCTTCTTCTTCTTCTTCTTCTTCTTCTTCTTTCTTCTTCTTCTTCTTCTTCTTCTTCTTCTTCTTCTTCTTCTTCTTCTTCTTCTTCTTCTCTTCTTCTTCTTCTTCTTCTTCTTCTTCTTCTCTTCTTCTTCTTCTTCTTCTCTTCTTCTTCTTCTTCTTCTTCTTCTTCTTCTTCTTCTTCTTCTTCTTCTTCTTCTTCTTCTTCTTCTTCTTCTTCTTCTTCTTCTTCTTCTTCTTCTTCTTCTTCTTCTTCTTCTTCTTCTTCTTCTTCTTCTTCTTCTTCTTCTTCTTTCTCTTCTTCTTCTTCTTCTTCTTCTTCTTCTTCTTCTTCTTCTTCTTCTTCTTCTTCTTCTTCTTCTCTTCTTCTTCTTCTTCTTCTTCTTCTTCTTCTTCTTCTTCTTCTTCTTCTTCTTCTTCTTCTTCTTCTTCTTCTTCTTCTTCTTCTTCTTCTTCTTCTTCTTCTTCTTCTTCTTCTTCTTCTTCTTCTTCTTCTTCTTCTTCTTCTTCTTCTTCTTCTTCCTCTTCTTCTTCTTCTTCTTCTTCTTCTTCTTCTTCTTCTTCTTCTTCTTCTTCTTCTTCTTCTTCTTCTTCTTCTTCTTCTTCTTCTTCTTCTTCTTCTTCTTCTTCTTCTTCCTTCTTCTTCTTCTTCTTCTTCTTCTTCTTCTTCTTCTTCTTCTTCTTCGGTTCTTCTTCTTCTTCTTCTTCTTCTTCTTCTTCTTCTTCTTCTTCTTCTTCTCTTCTTCTTCTTCTTCTTCTCTTCTTCTTCTTCTTCTTCTTCTTCTTCTTGCTTCTTCTTCTTCTTCTTCTTCTTCTTCTTCTTCTTCTTCTTCTTCTTCTTCTTCTTCTTCTTCTTCTTCTTCTTCTTCTTCTTCTTCTTCTTCTTCTTCTTCTTCTTCTTCTTCTTCTTCTTCTTCTTCTTCTTCTTCTTCTTCTTCTTCTTCTTCTTCTTCTTCTCTCTTCTTCTTCTTCTTCTTCTTCTTCTTCTTCTTCTTCTTCTTCTTCTTCTTCTTCTTCTTCTTCTTCTTCTCTTCTTCTTCTTCTCTTCTTCTTCTTCTTCTTCTTCTTCTTCTTCTTCTTCTTCTTCTTCTTCTTCTTCTTCTTCTTCTTCTTCTTCTTCTTCTTCTTCTTCTTCTTCTTCTTCTTCTTCTTCTTCTTCTTCTTCTTCTTCTTCTTCTTCTTCTTCTTCTTCTTCTTCTTCTTCTCTTCTTCTTCTTCTTCTTCTTCT